>JAPYXD010000630.1:0-441922 GCA_030998225.1 Diplolepis rosae
CTACTGAGCCAGTTTTCAGAATTTAAATACTTGAATTGTAGTCCCGGGAACAATTTTTACAATAATCAATGGCTATCGAGGATTTGATTACATTAACATCAGTGAGGGTTTTCGAAATTTTTTTTAAAATGGCAAATTATAAAGTATAGCTTTAGGAACTGATAAAGGAGGCAGGAATAGCTACTTGAGAACCACCAGTAGAAGAATTTAGAGCAATTAGTTTAGTTACAGTCAAGGATTTATGTGATATTTTGTGTGCATTTGGAACTTGGCCACTCTAGAACGGCAGCTATGAGTACTGAAGTTTTGAAAAAATTATTTTTCAGAACTATTTACTATGAGGACTGATAGGGCAACACGTGAATTAGGACTACTGAGCCAGTCAGCAGAATTTAAATACTTTAATTGTAGTCCCGGAACAATTTTTACAATATTCAATGGCTATCGAGGATTTGATTACATTAACATCAGCGAGGGTTTTTGAAATTTTTCTAAAATGACAAATTATAAAGTATAGCTTTAGGAACTGATGATAGGCAGGAATAGATACTTGAGAACCAAATTAGAAGAATTTAGTGGAATTAGTTAAGTTCCAGTCAAGGATTTATGTGATATTTTGTGTGCATTTGGAACTTGGCCACTCTAGAACGGCAGCTATGAGTACCGAAGTTTTGAAAAAAATGATTTTTCAGGACTATTTACTATGAGGGCTGATAGAGTAGGTGAATTAGGACTACTGAGCCAGTTTGCAGAATTTAAATACTTTAATTGTAGTCCCGGGAACAATTTTTACAATAATCAATGGCTATCGAGGATTTGATTACATTAACATCAGTGAGGGTTTTCGAAATTTTTTAAAATTTAAAATGACAAATTTTAAAGTATATAGCTTTAGGAACTGATAAGAGGCAGGAATAGCAACTTGAGAACCAAATTAGAAGAATTTAGAGCAATTAGTTTAGTTACAGTCAAGGATTTATGTGATATTTTGTGTGCATTTGGAACTTGGCCACTCTAGAACGGCAGCTATGAGTACCGAAGTTTTGAAAAAATTATTTTTCAGGACTATTTACTATGAGGGAAGCTGATAGAGTACGTGAATTAGGACTACTGAGCCAGTTTGCAGAATTTAAATACTTTAATTGTAGTCCTTCGGGAACAATTTTTACAATAATCAATGGCTATCGAGGATTTGATTACATTAACATCAGTGAGGGTTTTCGAAATTTTTTTAAAATGACAAATTATAAAGTATAGCTTTAGGAACTGATGAGAGGCAAGGAATAGCAACTTGAGAACCAAATTAGAAGAATTTAGAGCAATTAGTTTAGTTACAGTCAAGGATTTATGTGATATTTTGTGTGCATTTGGAACTTGGCCACTCTAGAACGGCAGCTATGAGTACCGAAGTTTTTGAAAAATGATTTTTCAGGACTATTTACTATGAGGGCTGATAGAGTATACTTTGAATTAGGACAACTGAGCCAGTTTTCAGAATTTAAATACTTTAATTGTAGTCCCGGGAACAATTTTTACAATAATCAATGGCTATCGAGGATTTGATTACATTAACATCAGCGAGGGTTTTTGAAATTTTTTTAAAATGACAAATTATAAAGTATAGCTTTATAGGAACTGATGAGAGGCAGCAGGAATATCTACTTGAGAACCAAATTAGAAGAATTGTAGAGCAATTAGTTAAGTTCCAGTCAAGGATTTATGTGATATTTTGTGTGCATTTGGAACTTGGCCACTCTAGAACGGCAAGCTATGAGTACTCCGGAAGTTTTGAAAAAATGATTTTTCAGGACTATTTACTATGACGGCTGATAGAGTACGTGAATTAGGACTACTGAGCCAGTTTGCAGAATTTAAATACTTTAATTGTAGTCCTGGAACAATTTTTACAATAATCAATGGCTATCGAGGATTTGATTACATTAACATCAGTGAGGGGTTTTCGAAATTTTTTTAAAATGGCAAATTATAAAGTATAGCTTTAGGAACTGATAAGAGGCAGGAATAGCTACTTGAGAAAACCAAAATTTAGAAGAATTTAGAGCAATTAGTTAAGTTCCAGTCAAGGATTTATGTGATATTTTGTATGTGCATTTGGAACTTGGCCACTCTAGAACGGCAGCTATGAGGTACCGAAGTTTTGAAAAAAATGATTTTTCAGGACTATTTACTATGAGGGCTGATAGAGTACGTGAATTAGGACTACTGAGCCAGTTTGCAGAATTTAAATACTTTAATTGTAGTCCCGGGAACAATTTTTACAATAATCAATGGCTATCGAGGATTTGATTACATTAACATCAGTGAGGGTTTTCGAAATTTTTTTAAAATGACAAATTATAAAGTATAGCTTTAGGAACTGATGAGAGGCAGGAATAGCAACTTGAGAACCAAATTAGAAGAATTTAGAGCAATTAGTTTAGTTACAGTCAAGGATTTATGTGATATTAATATTTTGTGTGCATTTGGAACTTGGTAATACCTCTTAGAACGGCAGCTATGAGTACCGAAGTTTTGAAAAATGATTTTTCAGGACTATTTACTATGAGGGCTGATAGAGTACGTGAATTAGGACTACTGAGCCAGTTTTCAGAATTTAAATACTTTAATTGTAGTCCCGGAACAATTTTTACAATAATCTCAATGGCTATCGAGGATTTTGATTACATTAACATCAGTGTGAGGGTTTTCGAAATTTTTTTAAAAATGGCAAATTATAAAGTATAGCTTTAGGAACTGATAAGAGGCAGGAATAGCTACTTGAGAACCAAATTAGAAGAATTTAGAGCAATTAGTTTAGTTACAGTCAAGGATTTATGTGATATTTTGTGTGCATTTGGAACTTGGCCACTCTAGAACGGCAGCTATGAGTACTGAAGTTTTGAAAAAAAATTATTTTTCAGAACTATTTACTATGAGGACTGATAGAGTACGTGAATTAGGACTACTGAGCCAGTTTGCAGAATTTAAATACTTTAATTGTAGTCCCGGGAACAATTTTTACAATAATCAATGGCTATCGAGGATTTGATTACATTAACATCAGCGAGGGTTTTTGAAATTTTTCTAAAATGACTAAATTATAAAGTATAGCTTTAGGAACTGATGAGAGGCAAGAATAGCTACTTGAGAACCAAATTAGAAGAATTTAGAGCAATTAGTTAAGTTCCAGTCAAGGATTTATGTGATATTTTGTGTGGCATTTGGAACTTGGCCACTCTAGAACGGCAGCTATGAGTACCTGAAGTTTTGAAAAATGATTTTTCAGGACTATTTACTATGAGGGCTGATAGAGTACGTGAATTAGGACTACTGGAGACATAGAGTTTTGCAGAATTTAAATACTTTAATTGTAGTCCCGGGAACAATTTTTACAATAATCAATGGCTATCGAGGATTTGATTACATTAACATCAGTGAGAAAAAGGTTTTCGAAATTTTTTTAAAATGACAAATTATAAAGTATATAGCTTTAGGAACTGATGAGAGGCAGGAATAGCAACTTCTGAGAACCAAATTAGAAGAATTTAGAGCAATTAGTTTAGTTACAGTCAAGGATTTATGTGATATTTTGTGTGCATTTGGAAACCTTGGCCACTCTAGAACGGCAGCTATGAGTACCGAAGTTTTGAAAAAATGATTTTTCAGGACTATTTACTATGAGGGCTGATAGAGTACGTGAATTAGGACTACTGAGCCAGTTTGCAGAATTTAAATACTTTAAGTGTAGTCCCGGGAACAATTTTTACAATAATCAATGGCTATCGAGGATTTGATTACATTAACATCAGTGAGGGTTTTCGAAATTTTTTTAAAATGACAAATTATAAAGTATAGCTTTAGGAACTGATGAGAGGCAGGAATAGCAACTTGAGAACCAAATTAGAAGAATTTAGAGCAATTAGTTTAGTTACAGTCAAGGATTTATGTGATATTTTGTGTGCATTTGGAACTTGGCCACTCTTCTAGAACGGCAGAAGCTAAGGAGTACCGAAGTTTTGAAAAAATGATTTTTCAGGACTATTTACTATGAGGGCTGATATGAGTACGTGAATTTAGGACTACTGAGCCAGTTTTCAGAATTTAAATACTTTAATTGTAGTCCCGGGAACAATTTTTACAATAATCAATGGCTATCGAGGATTTGATTACATTAACATCAGTGAGGGTTTTCGAAATTTTTTTAAAATGGCAAATTATAAAGTATAGCTTTAGGAACTGATAAGGAGGCAGGAATAGCTACTTTGAGAACATAAATTAGAAGAATTTAGAGCAATTAGTTTAGTTACAGTCAAGGATTTATGTGATATTTTGTGTGCATTTGGAACTTGGCCACTCTAGAACGGCAGCTATGAGTACTGAAGTTTTGAAAAAATTATTTTTCTTAGAACTATTTACTATGAGGACTTGATAGAGTACGTGAATTAGGACTACTGAGCCAGTTTGCAGAATTTAAATACTTTAATTGTAGTCCCGGGAACAATTTTTACAATAATCAATGGCTATCGAGGATTTGATTACATTAACATCAGCGAGGGTTTTTTGAAATTTTTCTAAAATGACAAATTATAAAGTATAGCTTTTAGGAACTGATGAGAGGCAGGAATAGCTACTTGAGAACCAAATTAGAAGAATTTAGAGCAATTAGTTTAGTTCCAGTCAAGAATTTATGTGATATTTTGTGTGCATTTGGAACTTGGCCACTCCTAGAACGGCAGCTATGAGTACCGAAGTTTTGAAAAATGATTTTTCAGGACTATTTACTATGAGGGCTGATAGAGTACGTGAATTAGGACTACTGAGCCAGTTTGCAGAATTTAAATACTTTAATTGTAGTCCCGGGAACAATTTCTTACAATAATCAATGGCTATCGAGGATTTGATTACATTAACATCAGTGAGGGTTTTCGAAATTTTTTTAAAAATGACAAATTATAAAGTATAGCTTTAGGAACTGATGAGAGGCAGGAATAGCAACTTGAGAACCAAAATTAGAAGAATTTAGAGCAATTAGTTTAGTTACAGTCAAGGATTTATGTGATATTTTGTGTGCATTTGGAACTTGGCCACTCTTAGAACGGCAGCGTATGAGTACCGAAGTTTTGAAAAAAATGATTTTTCAGGACTATTTACTATGAGGGCTGATAGAGTACGTGTGAATTAGGACTACTGAGCCAGTTTGCAGAATTTAAATACTTTAATTGTAGTTCCGGGAACAATTTTTACAATAATCAATGGCTATCGAGGATTTGATTACATTAACATCAGTGAGGGTTTTTGAAATTTTTTTTAAAATGACAAATTATAAAGTATAGCTTTAGGAACTGATGAGAGGCAGGAATAGCTAATTGAGAACCAAATTAGAAGAATTTAGAGCAATTAGTTTAGTTCCAGTCAAGGATTTATGTGTTCTTTTGTTTGCATTTGGAACTTGGCCACTCTAGAACGGCAGCTATGAGTATCCGAAGTTTTGAAAAAATGATTTTTCAGGACTATTTACTATGAGGGCTGATAGAGTACGTGAATTAGGACTACTGAGCCAGTTTGCAGAATTTAAATACTTTAATTGTAGTCCCTGGAACAATTTTTACAATAATCAATGGCTATCGAGGATTTGATTACATTAACATCAGTGAGGGTTTTTCGAAATTTTTTTAAAAATGACAAATTATAAAGTATAGCTTTAGGAACTGATGAGAGGCAGGAATAGCAACTTGAGAACCAAATTAGAAGAATTTAGAGCAATTAGTTTAGTTACAGTCAAGGATTTATGTGATATTTTGTGTGCATTTGGAACTTGGCCACTCTAGAACGGCAGCTATGAGTACCGAAGTTTTGAAAAAATGATTTTTTCAGGACTATTTACTATGAGGGCTGATAGAGTGACACGTGAATTAGGACTACTGAGCCAGTTTGCAGAATTTAAATACTTTAATTGTAGTCCCGGGAACAATTTTTACAATAATCAATGGCTATCGAGGATTTGATTACATTAACATCAGTGAGGGTTTTCGAAATTTTTTTAAATGACAAATTATAAAGTATAGCTTTAGGAACTGATGAGAGGCAGGAATATCCACTTGAGAACCAAATTAGAAGAATTTAGAGCAATTAGTTTAGTTACAGTCAAGGATTTTTGTGATATTTTGTGTGCAATTGGAACTTGGCCACTCTAGAACGGCGGCTCGGAGTACCGAAGTTTTGAAAAAAATGATTTTTCAGGACTATTTACTATGAGGGCTGATAGAGTACGTGAATTAGGACTACTGAGCCAGTTTGAAGAATTTAAATACTTTAATTGTAGTCCCGGGAACAATTTTTACAATAATCAATGGCTATCGAGGATTTGATTACATTAACATCAGCAACGGTATATCAAAATTATTTAATAAAGACAAATTATAAAGTATAGCTTTAGGAACTGATAAGAGGCAGGAATAGCTACTTGAGAACCAAATTAGAAGAATTAAGAGCAATTAGTTAAGTTCCAGTCAAGGATTTATGTGATATTTTGTGTGCATTTGGAACTTGGCCACTCTAGAACGGCAGCTATGAGTACCGAAGTTTTGAAAAAATTATTTTTCAGGACTATTTACTATGAGGGCTGATAGAGTACGTGAATTAGGACTACTGAGCCAGTTTGCAGAATTTAAATACTTTAATTGTAGTCCCGGGAACAATTTTTACAATAATCAATGGCTATCGAGGATTTGATTACATTAACATCAGTGAGGGTTTTCGAAATTTTTTTAAAATGACAAATTATAAAGTATAGCTTTAGGAACTGATAAGAGGCAGGAATAGCTAATTGAGAACCAAATTAGAAGAATTTAGAGCAATTAGTTTAGTTCCAGTCAAGGATTTATGTGATATTTTGTGTGCATTTGGAACTTGGCCACTCTAGAACGGCAGCTATGAGTACCGAAGTTTTGAAAAAATTATTTTTCAGAACTATTTACTATGAGGACTGATAGCGTACGTGAATTAGGACTACTGAGCCAGTTTGCAGAATTTAAATACTTTAATTGTAGTCCCGGGAACAATTTTTACAATAATCAATGGCTATCGAGGATTTGATTACATTAACATCAGCGAGGGTTTTTGAAATTTTTCTAAAATGACAAATTATAAAGTATAGCTTTAGGAACTGATGATAGGCAGGAATAGCTACTTGAGAACCAAATTAGAAGAATTTAGTGGAATTAGTTAAGTTCCAGTCAAGGATTTATGTGATATTTTGTGTGCATTTGGAACTTGGCCAGTCTAGAACGGCAGCTATGAGTACCGAAGTTTTGAAAAAATGATTTTTCAGGACTATTTACTATGAGGGCTGATAGAGTACGTGAATTAGGACTACTGAGCCAGTTTGCAGAATTTAAATACTTTAATTGTAGTCCCGGGAACAATTTTTACAATAATCAATGGCTATCGAGGATTTGATTACATTAACATCAGTGAGGGTTTTCGGAAATTTTTTTAAAATGACAAATTATAAAGTATAGCTTTAGGAACTGATGAGAGGCAGGAATAGCAACTTGAGAACCAAATTAGAAGAATTTAGAGCAATTAGTTTAGTTACAGTCAAGTATTTATGTGATATTTTGTGTGCATTTGGAACTTGGCCACTCTAGAACGGCAGCTATGAGTACCGAAGTTTTGAAAAAATGATTTTTCAGGACTATTTACTATGAGGGCTGATAGAGTACGTGAATTAGGACTACTGAGCCAGTTTTCAGAATTTAAATACTTTAATTGTAGTCCCGGGAACAATTTTTACAATAATCAATGGCTATCGAGGATTTGATTACATTAACATCAGTGAGGGTTTTCGAAATTTTTTTAAAATGACAAATTATAAAGTATAGCTTTAGGAACTGATAAGAGGCAGGAATAGCTACTTGAGAACCAAATTAGAAGAATTTAGAGCAATTAGTTTAGTTACAGTCAAGGATTTATGTGATATTTTGTGTGCATTTGGAACTTGGCCACTCTAGAACGGCATCTATGAGTACTGAAGTTTTGAAAAAATTATTTTTCAGAACTATTTACTATGAGGACTGATAGAGTACGTGAATTAGGACTACTGAGCCAGTTTGCAGAATGTAAATACTGTAGTTGGCGTCCCGGGAACACTTTAGACAATAAACAATGGCTATCGAGGATTTTATTACATTAACATCAGCGAGGGTTTTTGAAATTTTTCTAAAAATGACAAATTATAAAGTATAGCTTTAGGAACTGATGAGAGGCAGGAATAGCTACTTGAGAACCAAATTAGAAGAATTTAGAGCAATTAGTTAAGTTCCAGTCAAGGATTTATGTGATATTTTGTCTGTATTTGGAACTTGGCCACTCTAGAACGGCAGCTATGAGTACAGAAGTTTTGAAAAAATGATTTTTCAGGACTATTTACTATGAGGGCTGATAGAGTACGTGAATTAGGACTACTGAGCCAGTTTGCTGAATTTAAATACTTTAATAGTAGGCGCTGGAACAGTTTTTACAATAATCAATGGCTATCGAGGATTTGATTACATTAACATCAGTGAGGGTTTTCGAAATTTTTTTAAAATGGCAAATTATAAAGTATAGCTTTAGGAACTGATAAGAGGCAGGAATATCCACTTGAGAACCAAATTAGAAGAATTTAGAGCAATTAGTTTAGTTACAGTCAAGGATTTATGTGATATTTTGTGTGCATTTGGAACTTGGCCACTCTAGAACGGCAGCTATGAGTACCGAAGTTTTGAAAAAATGATTTTTCAGGACTATTTACTATGAGGGCTGATAGAGTACGTGAATTAGGACTACTGAGCCAGTTTGCAGAATTTAAATACTTTAATTGTAGTCCCGGGAACAATTTTTACAATAATCAATGGCTATCGAGGATTTGATTACATTAACATCAGTGAGGGTTTTTGAAATTTTTTTAAAATGACAAATTATAAAGTATAGCTTTAGGAACTGATGAGAGGCAGGAATAGCTACTTGAGAACCAAATTAGAAGAATTTAGAGCAATTAGTTTAGTTACAGTCAAGGATTTATGTGATATTTTGTGTGCATTTGGAACTTGGCCACTCTAGAACGGCAGCTATGAGTACCGAAGTTTTGAAAAAATGATTTTTCAGGACTATTTACTATGAGGGCTGATAGAGTACGTGAATTAGGACTACTGAGCCAGTTTGCAGAATTTAAATACTTTAATTGTAGTCCTGGGAACAATTTTTACAATAATCAATGGCTATCGAGGATTTGATTACATTAACATCAGTGAGGGTTTTCGAAATTTTTTTAAAATGACAAATTATAAAGTATAGCTTTAGGAACTGATGAGAGGCAGGAATAGCAACTTGAGAACCAAATTAGAAGAATTTAGACCAATTAGTTTAGTTACAGTCAAGGATTTATGTGATATTTTGTGTGCATTTGGAACTTGGCCACTCTAGAAACGGCAGCTATGAGTACCGAGAAGTTTTGTTAAAATGATTTTTCAGGACTTTTGTCTATGAGGGCTGATAGAGTACGTGAATTAGGACTACTGAGCCAGTTTGCAGAATTTAAATACTTTAATTGTAGTCCCGGGAACAATTTTTACAATAATCAATGGCTATCGAGGATTTGATTACATTAACATCAGTGAGGGTTTTCGAAATTTTTTTAAAATGACAAATTATAAAGTATAGCATTAGGAACAGATAAGATGCAGGAATAGCAACTTGGAGAACCAAATTAGAAGAATTTAGAGCAATTAGTTTAGTTACAGTCAAGGATTCATGTGATATTTTGTGTGCATTTGGAACTTGGCCACTCTAGAACGGCAGCTATGAGTACCGAAGTTTTGAAAAAATGATTTTTCAGGACTATTTACTATGAGGGCTGATAGAGTACTTGAATTAGGACAACTGAGCCAGTTTTTCATAATTTAAATACTTTAATTGTAGTCCCGGGAACAATTTTTACAATAATCAATGGCTATCGAGGATTTGATTACATTAACATCAGCGAGGGTTTTTGAAATTTTTTTAAAATGACAAAATTTTAAAGTATAGCTTTAGGAACTGATAAGAGGCAGGAATAGCTAATTGAGAACCAAATTAGAAGAATTTAGAGCAATTAGTTAAGTTCCAGTCAAGGATTTATGTGATATTTTGTGTGCATTTGGAACTTGGCCACTCTAGAACGGCAGCTATGAGTACCGAAGTTTTGAAAAAATGATTTTTCAGGACTATTTACTATGACGGCTGATAGAGTACGTGAATTAGGACTACTGAGCCAGTTTGCAGAATTTAAATACTTTAATTGTAGTCCCGGGAACAATTTTTACAATAATCAATGGCTATCGAGGATTTGATTACATTAACATCAGTGAGGGTTTTCGAAATTTTTTAAAATGGCAAATTATAAAGTATAGCTTTAGGAACTGATAAGAGGCAGGAATAGCTAGTTGAGAACCAAATTAGAAGAATTTAGAGCAATTAGTTTAGTTACAGTCAAGGATTTATGTGATATTTTGTGTGCATTTGGAACTTGGCCACTCTAGAACGGCAGCTATGAGTACCGAAGTTTTGAAAAAATTATTTTTCAGAACTATTTACTATGAGGACTGATAGAGTACGTGAATTAGGACTGCTGAGCCAGTTTGCAGAATTTAAATACTTTAATTGTAGTCCCGGGAACAATTTTTACAATAATCAATGGCTATCGAGGATTTGATTACATTAACATCAGCGAGGGTTTTTGAAATTTTTCTTAAATGACAAATTATAAAGTATAGCTTTAGGAACTGATGAGAGGCAGGAATAGCTACTTGAGAACCAGATTAGAAGAATTTAGAGCAATTAGTTAAGTTCCAGTCAAGGATTTATGTGATATTTTGTGTGCATTTGGAACTTGGCCACTCTAGAACGGCAGCTATGAGTACCGAAGTTTTGAAAAAATGATTTTTCAGGACTATTTACTATGAGGGCTGATAGAGTACGTGAATTAGGACTACTGAGCCAGTTTGCAGAATTTAAATACTTTAAGTGTAGTCCCGGGAACAATTTTTACAATAATCAATGGCTATCGAGGATTTGATTACATTAACATCAGTGAGGGTTTTTGAAATTTTTTTAAAATGACAAATTATAAAGTATAGCTTTAGGAACTGATGAGAGGCAAGAAAAGCTACTTGAGAACCAAATTAGAAGAATTTAGAGCAATTAGTTCAGTTACAGGCAAGGATTTATGTGATATTTTGTGTGCATTTGGAACTTGGCCACTCTAGAACGGCAGCTATGAGTACCGAAGTTTTGAAAAAATGATTTTTCAGGACTATTTACTATGAGGGCTGATAGAGTACGTGAATTAGGACTACTGAGCCAGTTTGCAGAATTTAAATACTTTAATTGTAGTCCCGGGAACAATTTTTACAATAATCAATGGCTATCGAGGATTTGATTACATTAACATCAGTGAGGGTTTTCGAAATTTTTTTAAAATGGCAAATTATAAAGTATAGCTTTAGGAACTGATAAGAGGCAGGAATAGCTACTTGAGAACCAAATTAGAAGAATTTAGAGCAATTAGCTTAGTTACAGTCAAGGATTTATGTGATATTTTGTGTGCATTTGGAACTTGGCCACTCTAGAACGGCATCTATGAGTACTGAAGTTTTGAAAAAATTATTTTTCAGAACTATTTACTATGAGGACTGATAGAGTACGTGAATTAGGACTACTGAGCCAGTTTGCAGAATTTAAATACTTTAATTGTAGTCCCGGGAACAATTTTTACAATAATCAATGGCTATCGAGGATTTGATTACATTAACATCAGCGAGGGTTTTTGAAATTTTTCTAAAATGACAAATTATAAAGTATAGCTTTAGGAACTGATGATAGGCAGGAATAGCTACTTGAGAACCAAATTAGAAGAATTTAGTGGAATTAGTTAAGTTCCAGTCAAGGATTTATGTGATATTTTGTGTGCATTTGGAACTTGGCCACTCTAGAACGGCAGCTATGAGTACCGAAGTTTTGAAAAAATGATTTTTTCAGGACTATTTACTATGAGGGCTGATAGAGTACGTGAATTAGGACTACTGAGACAGTTTGCAGAATTTAAATACTTTAATTGTAGTCCCGGGAACAATTTTTACAATAATCAATTGCTATCGAGGATTTGATTACATTAACATCAGTGAGGGTTTTCGAAATTTTTTTAAAATGACAAATTATAAAGTATAGCTTTAGGAACTGATGAGAGGCAGGAATAGCAACTTGAGAACCAAATTAGAAGAATTTAGACCAATTAGTTTAGTTACAGTCAAGGATTTATGTGATATTTTGTGTGCATCTGGAACTTGGCCACTCTAGAACGGCAGCTATGAGTACCGAAGTTTTGAAAAAATGATTTTTCAGGACTATTTACTATGAGGACTGATAGAGTACGTGAATTAGGACTACTGAGCCAGTTTGCAGAATTTAAATACTTTAATTGTAGTCCCGGGAACAATTTTTACAATAATCAATGGCTATCGAGGATTTGATTACATTAACATCAGTGAGGGTTTTCGAAATTTTTTTAAAATGACAAATTATAAAGTATAGCTTTAGGAACTGATGACAGACAGGAATAGCTACTTGAGAACCAAATTAGAAGAATTTAGAGCAATTAGTTTAGTTACAGTCAAGGATTTATGTGATATTTTGTCTGTATTTGGAACTTGGCCACTCTAGAACGGCAGCTATGAGTACCGAAGTTTTGAAAAAATGATTTTTCAGGACTATTTACTATGAGGGCTGATAGAGTACGTGAATTAGGACTACTGAGCCAGTTTGCAGAATTTAAATACTTTAATTGTAGTCCCGGGAACAATTTTTACAATAATCAATGGCTATCGAGGATTTTATTACATTAACATCAGTGAGGGTTTTCGAAATTTTTTTAAAATGGCAAATTATAAAGTATAGCTTTAGGAACTGACAAGAGGCAGGAATAGCTACTTGAGAACCAAATTAGAAGAATTTAGAGCAATTAGTTTAGTTACAGTCAAGGATTTATGTGATATTTTGTGTGCATTTGGAACTTGGCCACTCTAGAACGGCATCTATGAGTACTGAAGTTTTGAAAAAATTATTTTTCAGAACTATTTACTATGAGGACTGATAGAGTACGTGAATTAGGACTACTGAGCCAGTTTGCAGAATTTAAATACTTTAATTGTAGTCCCGGGAACAATTTTTACAATAATCAATGGCTATCGAGGATTTGATTACATTAACATCAGCGAGGGTTTTTGAAATTTTTCTAAAATGACAAATTATAAAGTATAGCTTTAGGAACTGATGATAGGCAGGAATAGCTACTTGAGAACCAAATTAGAAGAATTTAGTGGAATTAGTTAAGTTCCAGTCAAGGATTTATGTGATATTTTGTGTGCATTTGGAACTTGGCCACTCTAGAACGGCAGCTATGAGTACCGAAGTTTTGAAAAAATGATTTTTCAGGACTATTTACTATGAGGGCTGATAGAGTACGTGAATTAGGACTACTGAGCCAGTTTGCAGAATTTAAATACTTTAAGTGTAGTCCCGGGAACAATTTTTACAATAATCAATGGCTATCGAGGATTTGATTACATTAACATCAGTGAGGGTTTTCGCAATTTTTTAAAATGACAAATTATAAAGTATAGCTTTAGGAACTGATGAGAGGCAGGAATAGCAACTTGAGAACCAAATTAGAAGAATTTAGTGGAATTAGTTAAGTTCCAGTCAAGGATTTATGTGATATTTTGTGTGCATTTGGAACTTGGCCACTCTAGAACGGCAGCTATGAGTACCGAAGTTTTGAAAAAATGATTTTTCAGGACTATTTACTATGAGGGCTGATAGAGTACTTGAATTAGGACAACTGAGCCAGTTTGCAGAATTTAAATACTTTAATTGTAGTCCCGGGAACAATTTTTACAATAATCAATGGCTATCGAGGATTTGATTACATTAACATCAGTGAGGGTTTTCGCAATTTTTTTAAAATGACAAATTATAAAGTATAGCTTTAGGAACTGATGAGAGGCAGGAATAGCAACTTGAGAACCAAATTAGAAGAATTTAGAGCAATTAGTTTAGTTACAGTCAAGGATTTATGTGATATTTTGTGTGCATTTGGAACTTGGCCACTCTAGAACGGCAGCTATGAGTACCGAAGTTTTGAAAAAAATGATTTTTCAGGACTATTTACTATGAGGGCTGATAGAGTACGTGAATTAGGACTACTGAGCCAGTTTGAAGAATTTAAATACTTTAATTGTAGTCCCGGGAACAATTTTTACAATAATCAATGGCTATCGAGGATTTGATTACATTAACATCAGCGAGGGTTTTTGAAATTTTTCTAAAATGACAAATTATAAAGTATAGCTTTAGGAACTGATGATAGGCAGGAATAGCTACTTGAGAACCAAATTAGAAGAATTTAGAGCAATTAGTTAAGTTCCAGTCAAGGATTTATGTGATATTTTGTGTGCATTTGGAACTTGGCCACTCTAGAACGGCAGCTATGAGTACCGAAGTTTTGAAAAAATGATTTTTCAGGACTATTTACTATGAGGGCTGATAGAGTACGTGAATTAGGACTACTGAGCCAGTTTGAAGAATTTAAATACTTTAATTGTAGTCCCGGGAACAATTTTTACAATAATCAATGGCTATCGAGGATTTGATTACATTAACATCAGTGAGGGTTTTCGAAATTTTTTTAAAATGACAAATTATAAAGTATAGCTTTAGGAACTGATGAGAGGCAGGAATAGCAACTTGAGAACCAAATTAGAAGAATTTAGAGCAATTAGTTAAGTTCCAGTCAAGGATTTATGTGATATTTTGTGTGCATTTGGAACTTGGCCACTCTAGAACGGCAGCTATGAGTACCGAAGTTTTGAAAAAATGATTTTTCAGGACTATTTACTATGAGGGCTGATAGAGTACTTGAATTAGGACAACTGAGCCAGTTTGCAGAATTTAAATACTTTAATTGTAGTCCCGGGAACAATTTTTACAATAATCAATGGCTATCGAGGATTTGATTACATTAACATCAGTGAGGGTTTTCGAAATTTTTTTAAAATGACAAATTATAAAGTATAGCTTTAGGAACTGATGAGAGGCAGGAATAGCAACTTGAGAACCAAATTAGAAGAATTTAGATCATTTATTTTAGTTACAGTCAAGGATTCATGTGATAGTTTGTGTTCATTTGGCTCTTGGCCTATCTATAACGGCAGCTATGAGTACCGAAGTTTTGAAAAAATGATTTTTCAGGACTATTTACTATGAGGGCTGATAGAGTACGTGAATTAGGACTACTGAGCCAGTTTGCAGAATTTAAATACTTTAATTGTAGTCCCGGGAACAATTTTTACAATAATCAATGGCTATCGAGGATTTGATTACATTAACATTAGTGAGGGTTTTCGAAATTTTTTTAAAATGACAAATTATAAAGTATAGCTTTAGGAACTGATGAGAGGCAGGAATAGCAACTTGAGAACCAAATTAGAAGAATTTAGAGCAATTAGTTTAGTTACAGTCAAGGATTTATGTGATATTTTGTGTGCATTTGGAACTTGGCCACTCTAGAACGGCAGCTATGAGTACAGAAGTTTTGAAAAAATGATTTTTCAGGACTATTTACTATGAGGGCTGATAGAGTACGTGAATTAGGACTACTGAGCCAGTTTTCAGAATTTTTATACTTTTATTTTAGTCCCGGGAACAATAATTACAATAATAAATCGCTATCTAGCATATGATTACATTAAAATCAGTCAGGGTTTTCGAAATTTTTTTAAAATGGCAAATTATAAAGTATAGCTTTAGGAACTGATGAGAGGCAGGAATAGCTACTTGAGAACCAAATTAGAAGAATTTAGAGCAATTAGTTTAGTTACAGTCAAGGATTTATGTGATATTTTGTGTGCATTTGGAACTTGGCCACTCTAGAACGGCAGCTATGAGTACTGAAGTTTTGATATAATTATTTTTCAGAACTATTTACTATGAGGACTGATAGATTACTTGAATGAGGACTACTGAGCCAGTTTTCAGAATTTTGAAACCTTTATTTTAGTCCCGGGAACAATTTTTACAATAATCAATGGCTATTGAGGATTTGATTACATTAACATTAGTGAGGGTTTTCGAAATTTTTTTAAAATGACAAATTATAAAGTATAGCTTTAGGAACTGATGAGAGGCAGGAATAGCAACTTGAGAACCAAATTAGAAGAATTTAGAGCAATTAGTTTAGTTACAGTCAAGGATTTATGTGATATTTTGTGTGCATTTGGAACTTGGCCACTCTAGAACGGCAGCTATGAGTACCGAAGTTTTGAAAAAAATGATTTTTCAGGACTATTTACTATGAGGGCTGATAGAGTACGTGAATTAGGACTACTGAGCCAGTTTTCAGAATTTAAATACTTTAATTGTAGTTCCGGGAACAATTTTTACAATAATCAATGGCTATCGAGGATTTGATTACATTAACATCAGTGAGGGTTTTCGAAATTTTTTTAAAATGGCAAATTATACAGTATAGCTGTAGGAACTGATAAGAGGCAGGACTAGCTACTTGAGAACCAAATTAGAAGAATTTAGAGCAATTAGTTTCGTTACTGTCAAGTTTTTATGTGATATTTTGTGTGCATTTGGAACTTGGCCACTCTAGAACGGCATCTATGAGTACTGAAGTTTTGAAAAAATTATTTTTCAGAACTATTTACTATGAGGACTGATAGAGTACGTGAATTAGGACTACTGAGCCAGTTTGCAGAATTTAAATACTTTAATTGTAGTCCCGGGAACAATTTTTACAATAATCAATGGCTATCGAGGATTTGATTACATTAACATCAGCGAGGGTTTTTGAAATTTTTCTAAAATGACAAATTATAAAGTATAGCTTTAGGAACTGATAAGAGGCAGGAATAGCTACTTGAGAACCAAATTAGAAGAATTAAGAGCAATTAGTTAAGTTCCAGTCAAGGATTTATGTGATATTTTGTGTGCATTTGGAACTTGGCCACTCTAGAACGGCAGCTATGAGTACCGAAGTTTTGAAAAAATGATTTTTCAGGACTATTTACTATGAGGGCTGATAGAGTACGTGAATTAGGACTACTGAGCCAGTTTGCAGAATTTAAATACTTTAATTGTAGTCCCGGGAACAATTTTTACAATAATCAATGGCTATCGAGGATTTGATTACATTAACATCAGTGAGGGTTTTCGAAATTTTTTTAAAATGACAAATTATAAAGTATAGCTTTAGGAACTGATGAGAGGCAGGAATAGCAACTTGAGAACCAAATTAGAAGAATTAAGAGCAATTAGTTAAGTTCCAGTCAAGGATTTATGTGATATTTTGTGTGCATTTGGAACTTGGCCACTCTAGAACGGCAGCTATGAGTACCGAAGTTTTGAAAAAATGATTTTTCAGGACTATTTACTATGAGGGCTGATAGAGTACGTGAATTAGGACTACTGAGCCAGTTTGCAGAATTTAAATACTTTAATTGTAGTCCCGGGAACAATTTTTACAATAATCAATGGCTATCGAGGATTTGATTACATTAACATCAGTGAGGGTTTTCGAAATTTTTTTAAAATGACAAATTATAAAGTATAGCTTTAGGAACTGATGAGAGGCAGGAATAGCAACTTGAGAACCAAATTAGAAGAATTTAGACCAATTAGTTTAGTTACAGTCAAGGATTTATGTGATATTTTGTGTGCATTTGGAACTTGGCCACTCTAGACCGGCCGCTATGAGTACCGAAGTTTTGAAAAAATGATTTTTCAGGACTATTTACTATGAGGGCTGATAGAGTACTTGAATTAGGACAACTGAGCCAGTTTTCAGAATTTAAATACTTTAATTGTAGTCCCGGGAACAATTTTTACAATAATCAATGGCTATCGAGGATTTGATTACATTAACATCAGCGAGGGTTTTTGAAATTTTTTAAAATGACAAATTATAAAGTATAGCTTTAGGAACTGATGAGAGGCAGGAATAGCTACTTGAGAACCAAATTAGAAGAATTTAGAGCAATTAGTTAAGTTCCAGTCAAGGATTTATGTGATATTTTGTGTGCATTTGGAACTTGGCCACTCTAGAACGGCAGCTATGAGTACCGAAGTTTTGAAAAAAATGATTTTTCAGGACTATTTACTATGACGGCTGATAGAGTACGTGAATTAGGACTACTGAGCCAGTTTGCAGAATTTAAATACTTTAATTGTAGTCCCGGGAACAATTTTTACAATAATCAATGGCTATCGAGGATTTGATTACATTAACATCAGTGAGGGTTTTCGAAATTTTTTTAAAATGACAAATTATAAAGTATAGCTTTAGGAACTGATAAGAGGCAGGAATAGCTACTTGAGAACCAAATTAGAAGAATTTAGAGCAATTAGTTTAGTTACAGTCAAGGATTTAAGTGATATTTTGTGTGCATTTGGAACTTGGCCACTCTAGAACGGCAGCTATGAGTACCGAAGTTTTGAAAAAATTATTTTTCATAACTATTTACTATGAGGTGTGATAGAGTACGTGAATTAGGTCTACTGAGCCAGTTTGCAGAATTTAAATACTTTAATTGTAGTCCCGGGAACAATTTTTACAATAATCAATGGCTATCGAGGATTTGATTACATTAACATCAGCGAGGGTTTTTGAAATTTTTCTAAAATGACAAATTATAAAGTATAGCTTTAGGAACTGATAAGAGGCAGGAATAGATACTTGAGAACCAGATTAGAAGAATTTAGAGCAATTAGTTAAGTTCCAGTCAAGGATTTATGTGATATTTTGTGTGCATTTGGAACTTGGCCACTCTAGAACGGCAGCTATGAGTACCGAAGTTTTTGAAAAAATGATTTTTCAGGACTATTTACTATGAGGGCTGATAGAGTACGTGAATTAGGACTACTGAGCCAGTTTTCAGAATTTAAATACTTTAATTGTAGTCCCGGGAACAATTTTTACAATAATCAATGGCTATCGAGGATTTGATTACATAAATATCAGTGAGGGTTTTTGAAATTTTTTTAAAATGCCAAATTATAAACTATAGCTTTAGGAACTGATGAGAGGCAGGAATAGCTACTTGAGAACCAAATTAGAAGAATTTAGAGCAATTAGTTTAGTTACAGTCAAGGATTCATGTGATATTTTGTGTGCATTTGGAACTTGGCCACTCTAGAACGGCAGCTATGAGTACCGAAGTTTTGAAAAAATGATTTTTCAGGACTATTTACTATGAGGGCTGATAGAGTACGTGAATTAGGACTACTGAGCCAGTTTGAAGAATTTAAATACTTTAATTGTAGTCCCGGGAACAATTTATACAATAATCAATGGCTATCGAGGATTTGATTACATTAACATCAGTGAGGGTTTTCGAAATTTTTTTAAAATGGCAAATTATAAAGTATAGCTTTAGGAACTGATAAGAGGCAGGAATAGCTAATTGAGAACCAAATTAGAAGAATTTAGAGCAATTAGTTTAGTTACAGTCAAGGATTTATGTGATATTTTGTGTGCATTTGGAACTTGGCCACTCTAGAACGGCAGCTATGAGTACTGAAGTTTTGAAAAAATTATTTTTCAGAACTATTTACTATGAGGACTGATAGAGTACGTGAATTAGGACTACTGAGCCAGTTTGAAGAATTTAAATACTTTAATTGTAGTCCCGGAAACAATTTTTACAATAATCAATGGCTATCGAGGATTTGATTACATTAACATCAGCGAGGGTTTTTGAAATTTTTCTAAAATGACAAATTATAAAGTATAGCTTTAGGAACTGATGATAGGCAGGAATAGCTACTTGAGAACCAAATTAGAAGAATTTAGTGGAATTAGTTAAGTTCCAGTCAAGGATTTATGTGATATTTTGTGTGCAATTGGAACTTGGCCACTCTAGAACGGCAGCTATGAGTACCGAAGTTTTGAAAAAATTATTTTTCAGGACTATTTACTATGAGGGCTGATAGAGTACGTGAATTAGGACTACTGAGCCAGTTTGAAGAATTTAAATACTTTAATTGTAGTCCCGGGAACAATTTTTACAATAATCAATGGCTATCGAGGATTTGATTACATTAACATCAGTGAGGGTTTTCGAAATTTTTTTAAAATGACAAATTATAAAGTATAGCTTTAGGAACTGATGAGAGGCAGGAATAGCAACTTGAGAACCAAATTAGAAGAATTAAGAGCAATTAGTTAAGTTCCAGTCAATGATTTATGTGATATTTTGTGTGCATTTGGAACTTGGCCACTCTAGAACGGCAGCTATGAGTACCGAAGTTTTGAAAAAATGATTTTTCAGGACTATTTACTATGAGGGCTGATAGAGTACTTGAATTAGGACAACTGAGCCAGTTTGCAGAATTTAAATACTTTAATTGTAGTCCCGGGAACAATTTTTACAATAATCAATGGCTATCGAGGATTTGATTACATTAACATCAGTGAGGGTTTTTGAAATTTTTTTAAAATGACAAATTATAAAGTATAGCTTTAGGAACTGATGAGAGGCAAGAAAAGCTACTTGAGAACCAAATTAGAAGAATTTAGAGCAATTAGTTTAGTTACAGTCAAGGATTTATGTGATATTTTGTGTGCATTTGGAACTTGGCCACTCTAGAACGGCAGCTATGAGTACCGAAGTTTTGAAAAAATGATTTTTCAGGACTATTTACTATGAGGGCTGATAGAGTACGTGAATTAGGACTACTGAGCCAGTTTGAAGAATTTAAATACTTTAATTGTAGTCCCGGGAACAATTTTTACAATAATCAATGGCTATCGAGGATTTGATTACATTAACATCAGTGAGGGTTTTCGAAATTTTTTTAAAATGACAAATTATAAAGTATAGCTTTAGGAACTGATGAGAGGCAGGAATAGCAACTTGAGAACCAAATTAGAAGAATTTAGACCAATTAGTTTAGTTACAGTCAAGGATTTATGTGATATTTTGTGTGCATTTGGAACTTGGCCACTCTAGAACGGCAGCTATGAGTACCGAAGTTTTGAAAAAAATGATTTTTCAGGACTATTTACTATGAGGGCTGATAGAGTACTTGAATTAGGACAACTGAGCCAGTTTTCAGAATTTAAATACTTTAATTGTAGTCCCGGGAACAATTTTTACAATAATCAATGGCTATCGAGGATTTGATTACATTAACATCAGCGAGGGTTTTTGAAATTTTTTTAAAATGACAAATTATAAAGTATAGCTTTAGGAACTGATAAGAGGCAGGAATAGCTACTTGAGAACCAAATTAGAAGAATTTAGAGCAATTAGTTTAGTTCCAGTCAAGGATTTATGTGATATTTTGTGTGCATTTGGAACTTGGCCACTCTAGAACGGCAGCTATGAGTACCGAAGTTTTGAAAAAATGATTTTTCAGGACTATTTACTAAGACCGCTGATAGAGAACGTGAATTAGGACTACTGAGCCCGATTGCAGAATTTAAATACATTAATTGTAGTCCAGGGAACAATTTTTACAATAATCAATGGCTATCGAGGATTTGATTACATTAACATCAGTGAGGGTTTTCGAAATTTTTTTAAAATGACAAATTATAAAGTATAGCTTTAGGAACTGATAAGAGGCAGGAATAGCTACTTGAGAACCAAATTAGAAGAATTTAGAGCAATTAGTTTAGTTACAGTCAAGGATTTATGTGATATTTTGTGTGCATTTGGAACTTGGCCACTCTAGAACGGCAGCTATGAGTACCGAAGTTTTGAAAAAATTATTTTTCAGAACTATTTACTATGAGGACTGATAGCGTACGTGAATTAGGACTACTGAGCCAGTTTGCAGAATTTAAATACTTTAATTGTAGTCCCGGGAACAATTTTTACAATAATCAATGGCTATCGAGGATTTGATTACATTAACATCAGCGAGGGTTTTTGAAATTTTTCTAAAATGACAAATTATAAAGTATAGCTTTAGGAACTGATGATAGGCAGGAATAGCTACTTGAGAACCAGATTAGAAGAATTTAGAGCAATTAGTTAAGTTCCAGTCAAGGATTTATGTGATATTTTGTGTGCATTTGGAACTTGGCCACTCTAGAACGGCAGCTATGAGTACCGAAGTTTTGAAAAAATGATTTTTCAGGACTATTTACTATGAGGGCTGATAGAGTACGTGAATTAGGACTACTGAGCCAGTTTTCAGAATTTAAATACTTTAATTGTAGTCCCGGGAACAATTTTTACAATAATCAATGGCTATCGAGGATTTGATTACATTAACATCAGTGAGGGTTTTCGAAATTTTTTTAAAATGGCAAATTATAAAGTATAGCTTTAGGAACTGATAAGAGGCAGGAATAGCTACTTGAGAACCAAATTAAAAGAATTTAGAGCAATTAGTTTAGTTACAGTCAAGGATTTATGTGATATTTTGTGTGCATTTGGAACTTGGCCACTCTAGAACGGCATCTATGAGTACTGAAGTTTTGAAAAAATTATTTTTCAGAACTATTTACTATGAGGACTGATAGAGTACGTGAATTAGGACTACTGAGCCAGTTTGCAGAATTTAAATACTTTAATTGTAGTCCCGGGAACAATTTTTACAATAATCAATGGCTATCGAGGATTTGATTACATTAACATCAGCGAGGGTTTTTGAAATTTTTCTAAAATGACAAATTATAAAGTATAGCTTTAGGAACTGATAAGAGGCAGGAATAGCTACTTGAGAACCAAATTAGAAGAATTAAGAGCAATTAGTTAAGTTCCAGACAAGGATTTATGTGATATTTTGTGTGCATTTGGAAATTGTCCACTCTAGAACGGCAGCTATGAGTACCGAAGTTTTGAAAAAATGATTTTTCAGGACTATTTACTATGAGGGCTGATAGAGTACGTGAATTAGGACTACTGAGAAAGTTTGCAGAATTTAAATACTTTAATTGTAGTCCCGGGAACAATTTTTACAATAATCAATGGCTATCGAGGATTTGATTACATTAACATCAGTGAGGGTTTTCGAAATTTTTTTAAAATGACAAATTATAAAGTATAGCTTTAGGAACTGATAAGAGGCAGGAATAGCTACTTGAGAACCAAATTAGAAGAATTTAGAGCAATTAGTTTAGTTACAGTCAAGGATTTATGTGATATTTTGTGTGCATTTGTAACTTGGCCACTCTAGAACGGCAGCTATGAGAAACGAAGTTTTGAAAAAATTATTTTTCAGGACTATTTACTATGAGGGCTGATAGAGTACGTGAATTAGGACTACTGAGCCAGTTTGCAGAATTTAAATACTTTAATTGTAGTCCCGGGAACAATTTTTACAATAATCAATGGCTATCGAGGATTTGATTACATTAACATCAGTGAGGGTTTTAGAAATTTTTTTAAAATGACAAAATTTTAAAGTATAGCTTTAGGAACTGATAAGAGGCAGGAATAGCTAATTGAGAACCAAATTAGAAGAATTTAGAGCAATTAGTTTAGTTCCAGTCAAGGATTTATGTGATATTTTGTGTGCATTTGGAACTTGGCCACTCTAGAACGGCAGCTATGAGTACCGAAGTTTTGAAAAAATGATTTTTCAGAACTATTTACTAAGAGGACTGATAGAGTACGTGAATTAGGACTACTGAGCCAGTTTGCAGAATTTAAATACTTTAATTGTAGTCCCGGGAACAATTTTTACAATAATCAATGGCTATCGAGGATTTGATTACATTAACATCAGCGAGGGTTTTTGAAATTTTTCTAAAATGACAAATTATAAAGTATAGCTTTAGGAACTGATGATAGGCAGGAATAGCTACTTGAGAACCAAATTAGAAGAATTTAGTGGAATTAGTTAAGTTCCAGTCAAGGATTTATGTGATATTTTGTGTGCATTTGGAACTTGGCCACTCTAGAACGGCAGCTATGAGTACCGAAGTTTTGAAAAAATGATTTTTCAGGACTATTTACTATGAGGGCTGATAGAGTACGTGAATTAGGACTACTGAGCCAGTTTGCAGAATTTAAATACTTTAATTGTAGTCCCGGGAACAATTTTTACAATAATCAATGGCTATCGAGGATTTGATTACATTAACATCAGTGAGGGTTTTCGAAATTTTTTTAAAATGACAAATTATAAAGTATAGATTTAGGAACTGATAAGAGGCAGGAATAGCAACTTGAGAACCAAATTAGAAGAATTTAGAGCAATTAGTTTAGTTACAGTCAAGGATTTATGTGATATTTTGTGTGCATTTGGAACTTGGCCACTCTAGAACGGCAGCTATGAGTACCGAAGTTTTGAAAAAATGATTTTTCAGGACTATTTACTATGAGGGCTGATAGAGTACGTGAATTAGGACTACTGAGCCAGTTTGCAGAATTTAAATACTTTAATTGTAGTCCCGGGAACAATTTTTACAATAATCAATGGCTATCGAGGATTTGATTACATTAACATCAGTGAGGGTTTTCGAAATTTTTTTAAAATGACAAATTATAAAGTATAGCTTTAGGAACTGATGAGAGGCAGGAATATCCACTTGAGAACCAAATTAGAAGAATTTAGAGCAATTAGTTTAGTTACAGTCAAGGATTTTTGTGATATTTTGTGTGCAATTGGAACTTGGCCACTCTAGAACGGCAGCTATGAGTACCGAAGTTTTGAAAAAATTATTTTTCAGGACTATTTACTATGAGGGCTGATAGAGTACGTGAATTAGGACAACTGAGCCAGTTTGCAGAATTTAAATACTTTAATTGTAGTCCCGGGAACAATTTTTACAATAATCAATGGCTATCGAGGATTTGATTACATTAACATCAGCGAGGGTTTTTGAAATTTTTTTAAAATGACAAAATTTTAAAGTATAGCTTTAGGAACTGATAAGAGGCAGGAATAGCTAATTGAGAACCAAATTAGAAGAATTTAGAGCAATTAGTTTAGTTCCAGTCAAGGATTTATGTGATATTTTGTGTGCATTTGGAACTTGGCCACTCTAGAACGGCAGCTATGAGTACCGAAGTTTTGAAAAAAATGATTTTTCAGGACTATTTACTATGACGGCTGATAGAGTAGGTGAATTAGGACTACTGAGCCAGTTTGCAGAATTTAAATACTTTAATTGTAGTCCCGGGAACAATTTTTACAATAATCAATGGCTATCGAGGATTTGATTACATTAACATCAGTGAGGGTTTTCGAAATTTTTTTAAAATGACAAAATTTTAAAGTATAGCTTTAGGAACTGATAAGAGGCAGGAATAGCTAATTGAGAACCAAATTAGAAGAATTTAGAGCAATTAGTTTAGTTCCAGTCAAGGATTTATGTGATATTTTGTGTGCATTTGGAACTTGGCCACTCTAGAACGGCAGCTATGAGTACCGAAGTTTTGAAAAAATTATTTTTCAGAACTATTTACTATGAGGACTGATAGCGTACGTGAATTAGGACTACTGAGCCAGTTTGCAGAATTTAAATACTTTAATTGTAGTCCCGGGAACAATTTTTACAATAATCAATGGCTATCGAGGATTTGATTACATTAACATCAGCGAGGGTTTTTGAAATTTTTCTAAAATGACAAATTATAAAGTATAGCTTTAGGAACTGATGATAGGCAGGAATAGCTACTTGAGAACCAAATAAGACCAATTTAGTGGACTTAGTTAAGTTCCAGTCAAGGATTTATGTGATATTTTGTGTGCATTTGGAACTTGGCCACTCTAGAACGGCAGCTATGAGTACCGAAGTTTTGAAAAAATGATTTTTCAGGACTATTTACTATGAGGGCTGATAGAGTACGTGAATTAGGACTACTGAGCCAGTTTGCAGAATTTAAATACTTTAATTG
Organism: Diplolepis rosae; assembly: GCA_030998225.1. Classification (NCBI taxonomy): domain Eukaryota; kingdom Metazoa; phylum Arthropoda; class Insecta; order Hymenoptera; family Diplolepididae; genus Diplolepis; species Diplolepis rosae. The sequence continues at coordinate 25,938 of JAPYXD010000630.1, forward strand.
TAGTCCCGGGAACAATTTTTACAATAATCAATGGCTATCGAGGATTTGATTACATTAACATCAGTGAGGGTTTTCGAAATTTTTTTAAAATGACAAATTATAAAGTATAGCTTTAGGAACTGATGAGAGACAGGAATAGCTACTTGAGAACCAAATTAGAAGAATTTAGAGCAATTAGTTTAGTTACAGTCAAGGATTTATGTGATATTTTGTGTGCATTTGGAACTTGGCCACTCTAGAACGGCAGCTATGAGTACCGAAGTTTTGAAAAAATGATTTTTCAGGACTATTTACTATGAGGGCTGATAGAGTACGTGAATTAGGACTAATGAGCCAGTTTTCAGAATTTAAATACTTTAATTGTAGTCCCGGGAACAATTTTTACAATAATCAATGGCTATCGAGGATTTGATTACATTAACATCAGTGAGGGTTTTCGAAATTTTTTTAAAATGGCAAATTATAAAGTATAGCTTTAGGAACTGATAAGAGGCAGGAATAGCTACTTGAGAACCAAATTAGAAGAATTTAGAGCAATTAGTTTAGTTACAGTCAAGGATTTATGTGATATTTTGTGTGCATTTGGAACTTGGCCACTCTAGAACGGCATCTATGAGTACTGAAGTTTTGAAAAAATTATTTTTCAGAACTATTTACTATGAGGACTGATAGAGTACGTGAATTAGGACTACTGAGCCAGTTTGCAGAATTTAAATACTTTAATTGTAGTCCCGGGAACAATTTTTACAATAATCAATGGCTATCGAGGATTTGATTACATTAACATCAGCGAGGGTTTTTGAAATTTTTCTAAAATGACAAATTATAAAGTATAGCTTTAGGAACTGATGATAGGCAGGAATAGCTACTTGAGAACCAAATTAGAAGAATTTAGTGGAATTAGTTAAGTTCCAGTCAAGGATTTATGTGATATTTTGTTTGCATTTGGAACTTGTCCACTCTAGAACGGCAGCTATGAGTACCTAAGTTTTGAAAAAATGATATTTAAGGACTCTTTACTATGAGGGCTGATAGAGTACGTGAATTAGGACTACTGAGACAGTTTGCAGAATTTAAATACTTTAATTGTAGTCCCGGGAACAATTTTTACAATAATCAATGGCTATCGAGGATTTGATTACATTAACATCAGTGAGGGTTTTCGAAATTTTTTTAAAATGACAAATTATAAAGTATAGCTTTAGGAACTGATGAGAGGCATGAATAGCTACTTGAGAACCAAATTAGAAGAATTTAGAGCAATTAGTTTAGTTACAGTCAAGGATTTATGTGATATTTTGTGTGCATTTGGAACTTGGCCACTCTAGAACGGCAGCTATGAGTACCGAAGTTTTGAAAAAATGATTTTTCAGGACTATTTACTATGAGGGCTGATAGAGTACGTGAATTAGGACTACTGAGCCAGTTTGCAGAATTTAAATACTTTAATTGTAGTCCCGGGAACAATTTTTACAATAATCAATGGCTATCGAGGATTTGATTACATTAACATCAGTGAGGGTTTTTGAAATTTTTTTAAAATGACAAATTATAAAGTATAGCTTTAGGAACTGATGAGAGGCAAGAAAAGCTACTTGAGAACCAAATTAGAAGAATTTAGAGCAATTAGTTCAGTTACAGGCAAGGATTTATGTGATATTTTGTGTGCATTTGGAACTTGGCCACTCTAGAACGGCAGCTATGAGTACCGAAGTTTTGAAAAAATGATTTTTCAGGACTATTTACTATGAGGGCTGATAGAGTGCGTGAATTAGGACTACTGAGCCAGTTTTCAGAATTTACATACTTTAATTGTAGTCCCGGGAACAATTTTTACAATAATCAATGGCTATCGAGGATTTGATTACATTAACATCAGTGAGGGTTTTCGAAATTTTTTTAAAATGACAAATTATAAAGTATAGCTTTAGGAACTGATAAGAGGCAGGAATAGCTACTTGAGAACCAAATTAGAAGAATTTAGAGCAATTAGTTTAGTTACAGTCAAGGATTTATGTGATATTTTGTGTGCATTTGGAACTTGGCCACTCTAGAACGGCAGCTATGAGTACTGAAGTTTTGAAAAAATTATTTTTCAGAACTATTTACTATGAGGACTGATAGAGTACGTGAATTAGGACTACTGAGCCAGTTTGCAGAATTTAAATACTTTAATTGTAGTCCCGGGAACAATTTTTACAATAATCAATGGCTATCGAGGATTTGATTACATTAACATCAGCGAGGGTTTTTGAAATTTTTCTAAAATGACAAATTATAAAGTATAGCTTTAGGAACTGATGATAGGCAGGAATAGCTACTTGAGAACCAAATTAGAAGAATTTAGTGGAATTAGTTAAGTTCCAGTCAAGGATTTATGTGATATTTTGTGTGCATTTGGAACTTGGCCACTCTAGAACGGCAGCTATGAGTACCGAAGTTTTGAAAAAATGATTTTTCAGGACTATTTACTATGAGGGCTGATAGAGTACGTGAATTAGGACTACTGAGCCAGTTTGAAGAATTTAAATACTTTAATTGTAGTCCCGGGAACAATTTTTACAATAATCAATGGCTATCGAGGATTTGATTACATTAACATCAGTGAGGGTTTTCGAAATTTTTTTAAAATGACAAATTATAAAGTATAGCTTTAGGAACTGATGAGAGGCAGGAATAGCAACTTGAGAACCAAATTAGAAGAATTTAGAGCAATTAGTTTAGTTACAGTCAAGGATTTATGTGATATTTTGTGTGCATTTGGAACTTGGCCACTCTAGAACGGCAGCTATGAGTACCGAAGTTTTGAAAAAATGATTTTTCAGGACTATTTACTATGAGGGCTGATAGAGTACGTGAATTAGGACTACTGAGCCAGTTTGCAGAATTTAAATACTTTAATTGTAGTCCCGGGAACAATTTTTACAATAATCAATGGCTATCGAGGATTTGATTACATTAACATCAGTGAGGGTTTTCAAAATTTTTTTAAAATGACAAATTATAAAGTATAGCTTTAGGAACTGATGAGAGGCAGGAATATCCACTTGAGAACCAAATTAGAAGAATTTAGAGCAATTAGTTTAGTTACAGTCAAGGATTTATGTGATATTTTGTGTGCATTTGGAACTTGGCCACTCTAGAACGGCAGCTATGAGTACCGAAGTTTTGAAAAAATGATTTTTCAGGACTATTTACTATGAGGGCTGATAGAGTACGTGAATTAGGACTACTGAGCCAGTTTGCAGAATTTAAATACTTTAATTGTAGTCCCGGGAACAATTTTTACAATAATCAATGGCTATCGAGGATTTGATTACATTAACATCAGCGAGGGTTTTTGAAATTTTTTTAAAATGACAAATTATAAAGTATAGCTTTAGGTAATGTAAAGAGGCAGGAATAGCTACTTGAGAACCAAATTAGAAGAATTAAGAGCAATTAGTTAAGTTCCAGTCAAGGATTTATGTGATATTTTGTGTGCATTTGGAACTTGGCCACTCTAGAACGGCAGCTATGAGTACCGAAGTTTTGAAAAAATGATTTTTCAGGACTATTTACTATGAGGGCTGATAGAGTACGTGAATTAGGACTACTGAGCCAGTTTGCAGAATTTAAATACTTTAATTGTAGTCCCGGGAACAATTTTTACAATAATCAATGGCTATCGAGGATTTGATTACATTAACATCAGTGAGGGTTTTCGAAATTTTTTTAAAATGACAAATTATAAAGTATAGCTTTAGGAACTGATAAGAGGCAGGAATAGCTAATTGAGAACCAAATTAGAAGAATTTAGAGCAATTAGTTTAGTTACAGTCAAGGATTTATGTGATATTTTGTGTGCATTTGGAACTTGGCCACTCTAGAACGGCAGCTATGAGTACTGAAGTTTTGAAAAAATTATTTTTCAGAACTATTTACTATGAGGACTGATAGAGTACGTGAATTAGGACTACAGAGCCAGTTTGCAGAATTTAAATACTTTAATTGTAGTCCCGGGACCAATTTTTTAAAGAATCACTGGCTATCGAGGATTTGATTACATTAACATCAGCGAGGGTTTTTGAAATTTTTCTAAAATGACAAATTATAAAGTATAGCTTTAGGAACTGATGATAGGCAGGAATAGCTACTTGAGAACCAAATTAGAAGAATTTAGAGCAATTAGTTAAGTTCCAGTCAAGGATTTATGTGATATTTTGTGTGCATTTGGAACTTGGCCACTCTAGAACGGCAGCTATGAGTACCGAAGTTTTGAAAAAATGATTTTTCAGGACTATTTACTATGAGGGCTGATAGAGTACGTGAATTAGGACTACTGAGACAGTTTGCAGAATTTAAATACTTTAATTGTAGTCCCGGGAACAATTTTTACAATAATCAATGGCTATCGAGGATTTGATTACATTAACATCAGTGAGGGTTTTCGAAATTTTTTTAAAATGACAAATTATAAAGTATAGCTTTAGGAACTGATGAGAGGCAGGAATAGCAACTTGAGAACCAAATTAGAAGAATTTAGAGCAATTAGTTTAGTTACAGTCAAGGATTTATGTGATATTTTGTGTGCATTTGGAACTTGGCCACTCTAGAACGGCAGCTATGAGTACCGAAGTTTTGAAAAAATGATTTTTCAGGACTATTTACTATGAGGGCTGATAGAGTACGTGAATTAGGACTACTGAGCCAGTTTGCAGAATTTAAATACTTTAATTGTAGTCCCGGGAACAATTTTTACAATAATCAATGGCTATCGAGGATTTGATTACATTAACATCAGTGAGGGTTTTCGAAATTTTTTTAAAATGACAAATTATAAAGTATAGCTTTAGGAACTGATGAGAGGCAGGAATAGCAACTTGAGAACCAAATTAGAAGAATTTAGAGCAATTAGTTTAGTTACAGTCAAGGATTTATGTGATATTTTGTGTGCATTTGGAACTTGGCCACTCTAGAACGGCAGCTATGAGTACCGAAGTTTTGAAAAAATGATTTTTCAGGACTATTTACTATGAGGGCTGATAGAGTACGTGAATTAGGACTACTGAGCCAGTTTGCAGAATTTAAATACTTTAATTGTAGTCCCGGGAACAATTTTTACAATAATCAATGGCTATCGAGGATTTGATTACATTAACATCAGTGAGGGTTTTCGAAATTTTTTTAAAATGACAAATTATAAAGTATAGCTTTAGGAACTGATGAGAGGCAGGAATAGCTACTTGAGAACCAAATTAGAAGAATTTAGAGCAATTAGTTTAGTTACAGTCAAGGATTTATGTGATATTTTGTGTGCATTTGGAACTTGGCCACTCTAGAACGGCAGCTATGAGTACCGAAGTTTTGAAAAAATGATTTTTCAGGACTATTTACTATGAGGGCTGATAGAGTACGTGAATTAGGACTACTGAGCCAGTTTTCAGAATTTAAATACTTTAATTGTAGTCCCGGGAACAATTTTTACAATAATCAATGGCTATCGAGGATTTGATTACATTAACATCAGTGAGGGTTTTCGAAATTTTTTTAAAATGGCAAATTATAAAGTATAGCTTTAGGAACTGATAAGAGGCAGGAATAGCTACTTGAGAACCAAATTAGAAGAATTTAGAGCAATTAGTTTAGTTACAGTCAAGGATTTATGTGATATTTTGTGTGCATTTGGAACTTGGCCACTCTAGAACGGCATCTATGAGTACTGAAGTTTTGAAAAAATTATTTTTCAGAACTATTTACTATGAGGACTGATAGAGTACGTGAATTAGGACTACTGAGCCAGTTTGCAGAATTTAAATACTTTAATTGTAGTCCCGGGAACAATTTTTACAATAATCAATGGCTATCGAGGATTTGATTACATTAACATCAGCGAGGGTTTTTGAAATTTTTCTAAAATGACAAATTATAAAGTATAGCTTTAGGAACTGATGATAGGCAGGAATAGCTACTTGAGAACCAAATTAGAAGAATTTAGTGGAATTAGTTAAGTTCCAGTCAAGGATTTATGTGATATTTTGTGTGCATTTGGAACTTGGCCACTCTAGAACGGCAGCTATGAGTACCGAAGTTTTGAAAAAATGATTTTTCAGGACTATTTACTATGAGGGCTGATAGAGTACGTGAATTAGGACTACTGAGCCAGTTTGCAGAATTTAAATACTTTAATTGTAGTCCCGGGAACAATTTTTACAATAATCAATGGCTATCGAGGATTTGATTACATTAACATCAGTGAGGGTTTTCGAAATTTTTTTAAAATGACAAATTATAAAGTATAGCTTTAGGAACTGATGAGAGGCAGGAATAGCAACTTGAGAACCAAATTAGAAGAATTTAGAGCAATTAGTTTAGTTACAGTCAAGGATTTATGTGATATTTTGTGTGCATTTGGAACTTGGCCACTCTAGAACGGCAGCTATGAGTACCGAAGTTTTGAAAAAATGATTTTTCAGGACTATTTACTATGAGGGCTGATAGAGTACGTGAATTAGGACTACTGAGCCAGTTTGCAGAATTTAAATACTTTAATTGTAGTCCCGGGAACAATTTTTACAATAATCAATGGCTATCGAGGATTTGATTACATTAACATCAGTGAGGGTTTTCGAAATTTTTTTAAAATGACAAATTATAAAGTATAGCTTTAGGAACTGATGAGAGGCAGGAATAGCTACTTGAGAACCAAATTAGAAGAATTTAGAGCAATTAGTTTAGTTACAGTCAAGGATTTTTGTGATATTTTGTGTGCAATTGGAACTTGGCCACTCTAGAACGGCAGCTATGAGTACCGAAGTTTTGAAAAAATTATTTTTCAGGACTATTTACTATGAGGGCTGATAGAGTACGTGAATTAGGACTACTGAGCCAGTTTGAAGAATTTAAATACTTTAATTGTAGTCCCGGGAACAATTTTTACAATAATCAATGGCTATCGAGGATTTGATTACATTAACATCAGCGAGGGTTTTTGAAATTTTTTTAAAATGACAAATTATAAAGTATAGCTTTAGGAACTGATAAGAGGCAGGAATAGCTACTTGAGAACCAAATTAGAAGAATTAAGAGCAATTAGTTAAGTTCCAGTCAAGGATTTATGTGATATTTTGTGTGCATTTGGAACTTGGCCACTCTAGAACGGCAGCTATGAGTACCGAAGTTTTGAAAAAATGATTTTTCAGGACTATTTACTATGAGGGCTGATAGAGTAGGTGAATTAGGACTACTGAGCCAGTTTGCAGAATTTAAATACTTTAATTGTAGTCCCGGGAACAATTTTTACAATAATCAATGGCTATCGAGGATTTGATTACATTAACATCAGTGAGGGTTTTCGAAATTTTTTTAAAATGACAAATTATAAAGTATAGCTTTAGGAACTGATAAGAGGCAGGAATAGCTACTTGAGAACCAAATTAGAAGAATTTAGAGCAATTAGTTTAGTTACAGTCAAGGATTTATGTGATATTTTGTGTGCATTTGGAACTTGGCCACTCTAGAACGGCAGCTATGAGTATTGAAGTTTTGAAAAAATTATTTTTCAGAACTATTTACTATGGGGACTGATAGAGTACGTGAATTAGGACTACTGAGCCAGTTTGCAGAATTTAAATACTTTAATTGTAGTCCCGGGAACAATTTTTACAATAATCAATGGCTATCGAGGATTTGATTACATTAACATCAGCGAGGGTTTTTGAAATTTTTCTAAAATGACAAATTATAAAGTATAGCTTTAGGAACTGATGATAGGCAGGAATAGCTACTTGAGAACCAAATTAGAAGAATTTAGTGGAATTAGTTAAGTTCCAGTCAAGGATTTATGTGATATTTTGTGTGCATTTGGAACTTGGCCACTCTAGAACTGCATCTATGAGTACCGAAGTTTTGAAAAAATGATTTTTCTGGACTATTTAATATGAGGGCTGATAGAGTAGGTGAATTATGACTACTGAGACAGTTTGAATAATTTAAATACTTTAATTGTAGTCCCGGGAACAATTTTTACAATAATCAATGGCTATCGAGGATTTGATTACATTAACATCAGTGAGGGTTTTAGAAATTTTTTTAATATGACAAATTATAAAGTATAGCTTTAGGAACTGATGAGAGGCAGGAATAGCAACTTGAGAACCAAATTAGAAGAATTTAGACCAATTAGTTTAGTTACAGTCAAGGATTTATGTGATATTTTGTGTGCATTTGGAACTTGGCCACTCTAGAACGGCAGCTATGAGTACCGAAGTTTTGAAAAAATGATTTTTCAGGACTATTTACTATGAGGGCTGATAGAGTACGTGAATTAGGACTACTGAGCCAGTTTGCAGAATTTAAATACTTTAATTGTAGTCCTGGGAACAATTTTTACAATAATCAATGGCTATCGAGGATTTGATTACATTAACATCAGTGAGGGTTTTTGAAATTTTTTTAAAATGACAAATTATAAAGTATAGCTTTAGGAACTGATGAGAGGCAGGAATAGCAACTTGAGAACCAAATTAGAAGAATTTAGAGCAATTAGTTTAGTTACAGTCAAGGATTTATGTGATATTTTGTGTGCATTTGGAACTTGGCCACTCTAGAACGGCAGCTATGAGTACCGAAGTTTTGAAAAAATGATTTTTCAGGACTATTTATTATGAGGGCTGATAGAGTACGTGAATTAGGACTACTGAGCCAGTTTTCAGAATTTAAATACTTTAATTGTAGTCCCGGGAACAATTTTTACAATAATCAATGGCTATCGAGGATTTGATTACATTAACATCAGTGAGGGTTTTCGAAATTTTTTTAAAATGGCAAATTATTAAGTATAGCTTTAGGAACTGATAAGAGGCAGGAATAGCTACTTGAGAACCAAATTAGAAGAATTTAGAGCAATTAGTTTAGTTACAGTCAAGGATTTATGTGATATTTTGTGTGCATTTGGAACTTGGCCACTCTAGAACGGCAGCTATGAGTACTGAAGTTTTGAAAAAATTATTTTTCAGAACTATTTACTATGAGGACTGATAGAGTACGTGAATTAGGACTACTGAGCCAGTTTGCAGAATTTAAATACTTTAATTGTAGTCCCGGGAACAATTTTTACAATAATCAATGGCTATCGAGGATTTGATTACATTAACATCAGCGAGGGTTTTTGAAATTTTTTTAAAATGACAAAATTTTAAAGTATAGCTTTAGGAACTGATGATAGGCAGGAATAGCTACTTGAGAACCAAATTAGAAGAATTTAGTGGAATTAGTTAAGTTCCAGTCAAGGATTTATGTGATATTTTGTGTGCATTTGGAACTTGGCCACTCTAGAACGGCAGCTATGAGTACCGAAGTTTTGAAAAAATGATTTTTCAGGACTATTTACTATGAGGGCTGATAGAGTACGTGAATTAGGACTACTGAGCCAGTTTGCAGAATTTAAATACTTTAATTGTAGTCCCGGGAACAATTTTTACAATAATCAATGGCTATCGAGGATTTGATTACATTAACATCAGTGAGGGTTTTCGAAATTTTTTTAAAATGACAAATTATAAAGTATAGCTTTAGGAACTGATGAGAGGCAGGAATATCTACTTGAGAACCAAATTAGAAGAATTTAGAGCAATTAGTTTAGTTACAGTCAAGGATTTATGTGATATTTTGTGTGCATTTGGAACTTGGCCACTCTAGAACGGCAGCTATGAGTACCGAAGTTTTGAAAAAATGATTTTTCAGGACTATTTACTATGAGGGCTGATAGAGTAGGTGAATTAGGACTACTGAGCCAGTTTGCAGAATTTAAATACTTTAATTGTAGTCCCGGGAACAATTTTTACAATAATCAATGGCTATCGAGGATTTGATTACATTAACATCAGTGAGGGTTTTCGAAATTTTTTTAAAATGACAAATTATAAAGTATAGCTTTAGGAACTGATGAGAGACAGGAATAGCTACTTGAGAACCAAATTAGAAGAATTTAGAGCAATTAGTTTAGTTACAGTCAAGGATTTATGTGATATTTTGTGTGCATTTGGAACTTGGCCACTCTAGAACGGCAGCTATGAGTACCGAAGTTTTGAAAAAATTATTTTTCAGGACTATTTACTATGAGGGCTGATAGAGTACGTGAATTAGGACTACTGAGCCAGTTTGCAGAATTTAAATACTTTAATTGTAGTCCCGGGAACAATTTTTACAATAATCAATGGCTATCGAGGATTTGATTACATTAACATCAGCGAGGGTTTTTGAAATTTTTCTAAAATGACAAATTATAAAGTATAGCTTTAGGAACTGATAAGAGGCAGGAATAGCTACTTGAGAACCAAATTAGAAGAATTAAGAGCAATTAGTTAAGTTCCAGTCAAGGATTTATGTGATATTTTGTGTGCATTTGGAACTTGGCCACTCTAGAACGGCAGCTATGAGTACCGAAGTTTTTGAATAAATGATTTTTCAGGACTATTTACTATGAGGGCTGATAGAGTACGTGAATTAGGACTACTGAGCCAGTTTGCAGAATTTAAATACTTTAATTGTAGTCCCGGGAACAATTTTTACAATAATCAATGGCTATCGAGGATTTGATTACATTAACATCAGTGAGGGTTTTCGAAATTTTTTTAAAATGACAAATTATAAAGTATAGCTTTAGGAACTGATGAGAGGCAGGAATAGCAACTTGAGAACCAAATTAGAAGAATTTAGAGCAATTAGTTTAGTTACAGTCAAGGATTTATGTGATATTTTGTGTGCATTTGGAACTTGGCCACTCTAGAACGGCAGCTATGAGTACCGAAGTTTTGAAAAAATGATTTTTCAGGACTATTTACTATGAGGGCTGATAGAGTACGTGAATTAGGACTACTGAGCCAGTTTGAAGAATTTAAATACTTTAATTGTAGTCCCGGGAACAATTTTTACAATAATCAATGGCTATCGAGGATTTGATTACATTAACATCAGTGAGGGTTTTCGAAATTTTTTTAAAATGACAAATTATAAAGTATAGCTTTAGGAACTGATGAGAGGCAGGAATAGCAACTTGAGAACCAAATTAGAAGAATTTAGAGCAATTAGTTTAGTTACAGTCAAGGATTTATGTGATATTTTGTGTGCATTTGGAACTTGGCCACTCTAGAACGGCAGCTATGAGTACCGAAGTTTTGAAAAAATGATTTTTCAGGACTATTTACTATGAGGGCTGATAGAGTACGTGAATTAGGACTACTGAGCCAGTTTGCAGAATTTAAATACTTTAATTGTAGTCCCGGGAACAATTTTTACAATAATCAATGGCTATCGAGGATTTGATTACATTAACATCAGCGAGGGTTTTTGAAATTTTTTTAAAATGACAAATTATAAAGTATAGCTTTAGGAACTGATAAGAGGCAGGAATAGCTACTTGAGAACCAAATTAGAAGAATTTAGAGCAATTAGTTAAGTTCCAGTCAAGGATTTATGTGATATTTTGTGTGCATTTGGAACTTGGCCACTCTAGAACGGCAGCTATGAGTACCGAAGTTTTGAAAAAATGATTTTTCAGGACTATTTACTATGAGGGCTGATAGAGTAGGTGAATTAGGACTACTGAGCCAGTTTGCAGAATTTAAATACTTTAATTGTAGTCCCGGGAACAATTTTTACAATAATCAATGGCTATCGAGGATTTGATTACATTAACATCAGTGAGGGTTTTCGAAATTTTTTTAAAATGACAAATTATAAAGTATAGCTTTAGGAACTGATAAGAGGCAGGAATAGCTACTTGAGAACCAAATTAGAAGAATTTAGAGCAATTAGTTTAGTTACAGTCAAGGATTTATGTGATATTTTGTGTGCATTTGGAACTTGGCCACTCTAGAACGGCAGCTATGAGTACCGAAGTTTTGAAAAAATTATTTTTCAGAACTATTTACTATGAGGACTGATAGCGTACGTGAATTAGGACTACTGAGCCAGTTTGCAGAATTTAAATACTTTAATTGTAGTCCCGGGAACAATTTTTACAATAATCAATGGCTATCGAGGATTTGATTACATTAACATCAGCGAGGGTTTTTGAAATTTTTCTAAAATGACAAATTATAAAGTATAGCTTTAGGAACTGATGATAGGCAGGAATAGCTACTTGAGAACCAAATTAGAAGAATTTAGTGGAATTAGTTAAGTTCCAGTCAAGGATTTATGTGATATTTTGTGTGCATTTGGAACTTGGCCACTCTAGAACGGCAGCTATGAGTACCGAAGTTTTGAAAAAATGATTTTTCAGGACTATTTACTATGAGGGCTGATAGAGTACGTGAATTAGGACTACTGAGCCAGTTTGCAGAATTTAAATACTTTAATTGTAGTCCCGGGAACAATTTTTACAATAATCAATGGCTATCGAGGATTTGATTACATTAACATCAGTGAGGGTTTTTGAAATTTTTTTAAAATGACAAATTATAAAGTATAGCTTTAGGAACTGATGAGAGGCAAGAAAAGCTACTTGAGAACCAAATTAGAAGAATTTAGAGCAATTAGTTCAGTTACAGGCAAGGATTTATGTGATATTTTGTGTGCATTTGGAACTTGGCCACTCTAGAACGGCAGCTATGAGTACCGAAGTTTTGAAAAAATGATTTTTCAGGACTATTTACTATGAGGGCTGATAGAGTACGTGAATTAGGACTACTGAGCCAGTTTGCAGAATTTAAATACTTTAATTGTAGTCCCGGGAACAATTTTTACAATAATCAATGGCTATCGAGGATTTGATTACATTAACATCAGCGAGGGTTTTTGAAATTTTTCTAAAATGACAAATTATAAAGTATAGCTTTAGGAACTGATGAGAGGCAGTAATAGCTACTTGAGAACCAAATTAGAAGAATTAAGAGCAATTAGTTAAGTTCCAGTCAAGGATTTATGTGATATTTTGTGTGCATTTGGAACTTGGCCACTCTAGAACGGCAGCTATGAGTACCGAAGTTTTGAAAAAATGATTTTTCAGGACTATTTACTATGAGGGCTGATAGAGTACTTGAATTAGGACTACTGAGCCAGTTTTCAGAATTTAAATACTTTAATTGTAGTCCCGGGAACAATTTTTACAATAATCAATGGCTATCGAGGATTTGATTACATTAACATCAGCGAGGGTTTTTGAAATTTTTTTAAAATGACAAAATTTTAAAGTATAGCTTTAGGAACTGATAAGAGGCAGGAATAGCTAATTGAGAACCAAATTAGAAGAATTTAGAGCAATTAGTTTAGTTCCAGTCAAGGATTTATGTGATATTTTGTGTGCAATTGGAACTTGGCCACTCTAGAACCGCAGCTATGAGTACCGAAGTTTTGAAAAAATGATTTTTCAGGACTATTTACTATGAGGGCTGATAGAGTACGTGAATTAGGACTACTGAGCCAGTTTGCAGAATTTAAATACTTTAATTGTAGTCCCGGGAACAATTTTTACAATAATCAATGGCTATCGAGGATTTGATTACATTAACATCAGCGAGGGTTTTTGAAATTTTTCTAAAATGACAAATTATAAAGTATAGCTTTAGGAACTGATGATAGGCAGGAATAGCTACTTGAGAACCAAATTAGAAGAATTTAGTGGAATTAGTTAAGTTCCAGTCAAGGATTTATGTGATATTTTGTGTGCATTTGGAACTTGGCCACTCTAGAACGGCAGCTATGAGTACCGAAGTTTTGAAAAAATGATTTTTCAGGACTATTTACTATGAGGGCTGATAGAGTACGTGAATTAGGACTACTGAGCCAGTTTGCAGAATTTAAATACTTTAATTGTAGTCCCGGGAACAATTTTTACAATAATCAATGGCTATCGAGGATTTGATTACATTAACATCAGTGAGGGTTTTCGAAATTTTTTTAAAATGACAAATTATAAAGTATAGCTTTAGGAACTGATGAGAGGCAGGAATATCCACTTGAGAACCAAATTAGAAGAATTTAGAGCAATTAGTTTAGTTACAGTCAAGGATTTTTGTGATATTTTGTGTGCAATTGGAACTTGGCCACTCTAGAACGGCAGCTATGAGTACCGAAGTTTTGAAAAAATTATTTTTCAGGACTATTTACTATGAGGGCTGATAGAGTACGTGAATTAGGACTACTGAGCCAGTTTGAAGAATTTAAATACTTTAATTGTAGTCCCGGGAACAATTTTTACAATAATCAATGGCTATCGAGGATTTGATTACATTAACATCAGCGAGGGTTTTTGAAATTTTTTTAAAATGACAAATTATAAAGTATAGCTTTAGGAACTGATAAGAGGCAGGAATAGCTACTTGAGAACCAAATTAGAAGAATTAAGAGCAATTAGTTAAGTTCCAGTCAAGGATTTATGTGATATTTTGTGTGCATTTGGAACTTGGCCACTCTAGAACGGCAGCTATGAGTACCGAAGTTTTGAAAAAATGATTTTTCAGGACTATTTACTATGAGGGCTGATAGAGTAGGTGAATTAGGACTACTGAGCCAGTTTGCAGAATTTAAATACTTTAATTGTAGTCCCGGGAACAATTTTTACAATAATCAATGGCTATCGAGGATTTGATTACATTAACATCTGTGAGGGTTTCTGAAATTTTTTAAAATGACAAATTATAAAGTATTGCTTTAGGAACTGATGAGAGGCAGGAATAGCTACTTGAGAACCAAATTAGAAGAATTTAGAGCAATTAGTTAAGTTCCAGTCAAGGATTTATGTGATATTTTGTGTGCATTTGGAACTTGGCCACTCTAGAACGGCAGCTATGAGTACTGAAGTTTTGAAAAAATTATTTTTCAGAACCATTTACTATGAGGACTGATAGAGTACGTGAATTAGGACTACTGAGCCAGTTTGCAGAATTTTAAAACTTTAATTGTAGTCCCGGGAACAATTTTTACAATAATCAATGGCTATTGAGGATTTGATTACATTAACATCAGTGAGGGTTTCGGAAATTTTTTTAAAATGACAAATTACAAAGTATAGCTTTAGGAACTGATGAGAGGCAGGAATAGCTACTTGAGAACCAAATTAGAAGAATTTAGAGTAATTAGTTTAGTTACAGTCAAGGATTTATGTGATATTTTGTGTGCATTTGGAACTCGGCCACTCTAGAACGGCAGCTATGAGTACCGAAGTTTTGAAAAAATCATTTTTCTGGACTATTTACTATGAGGGCTGATAGAGTACGTGAATTAGGACTACTGAGCCAGTTTGAAGAATTTAAATACTTTAATTGTAGTCCCGGGAACAATTTTTACAATAATCAATGGCTATCGAGGATTTGATTACATTAACATCAGTGAGGGTTTTCGAAATTTTTTTAAAATGACAAATTATAAAGTATAGCTTTAGGAACTGATGAGAGGCAGGAATAGCAACTTGAGAACCAAATTAGAAGAATTTAGACCAATTAGTTTAGTTACAGTCAAGGATTTATGTGATATTTTGTGTGCATTTGGAACTTGGCCACTCTAGAACGGCAGCTATGAGTACCGAAGTTTTGAAAAAATGATTTTTCAGGACTATTTGCTATGAGGGCTGATAGAGTACGTGAATTAGGACTACTGAGCCAGTTTGCAGAATTTTAAAACTTTAATTGTAGTCCCGGGAACAATTTTTACAATAATCAATGGCTATTGAGGATTTGATTACATAAACATCAGTTAGTGTTTTGATATTTTGTTCACAATGATAAATTATAAAGTTTAGCTTTAAGATATTTCAAACTATTATTACATTATTATGTATCTACTTTTGCTACTGCAACTTATAAGTAACATAAATACCTACACAATTTTAGTTCTTAAATCCTTTATTTTTCCCACTTGCTTCATTTTTTACTCTTCCTGAAAAAGAAAAAAAAACATTTCACAAAGTAAACGTCTCTTTTCAAGAATATCATTTAAAGTGAAATAAAAAATACTTATCTGAATTTCCCGTCAAATTAAAAATTTTTAATTTTTTTTTTTTAACTTCATTTGAAGTGAGTAGGTATTTTTCTGAAAATTTAAAACATATTGTTGTAATTGAAAATTTTATATTAAAAAAATATTCAATATTTTTTATAATAGAGATTTAAAATCTTACCATTCTCCACGCCGTAACAATTTTTTAGAGCAACAAAGCTCTTTATTTGTTTAAAATTTATTTTTTTTATCACACACTACGAAGGTGAGCTTCTTGCTATCAAACTTGGTTCCAATTTTCAACTATTTACACTTGTGTGTCTGAATAATAAATTCACTCACTGTTGTTTAAAATTGTTCCCCACTTTCGCTAATATTTTTAAAACATGACACTTTTAATTTTAATATTTTTTCAAAAATTACATTTGAAAACCTAACCTGTACCATATTTAAAATTAAATATGGACAAGTTTCACTATTACCGACCTAGAAAAAAGCGAACAGACATGCGCAAGACATGCACGACCTCTTTCGAGCTGGCGCAAATTTAAAAAAAACGCCTGAAAAAGATCTTTTCGAATAGCGAAAGTGCATGTTGGGCGGTATCTCGTATACTAAACTACTCCCAATTATATTCCCTATTCTGCAACCCACTCGTGCCCACCCTGTATATAGCTTTCCATAGTACATCAAAGTGTTATAATAATTTGAATTGATAATAATTTCCAATTAATTAACAAAGCTATTCACTTCAAAATGAAGTTTAGAAATAAATTTACATACAAAGTAATAGATAGCTGACCATAATAATAATTGCTTTGTTAATTAATTGGAAATTATTATCAATTCAATTATTATATTACTGTAATACACTATGGAAAGCTATATAAATATATGTATTCAAAATGTTTTCTCCGTTGCTATCAGTATCTATTAAAATTTTTTTTTGCTGTAAATTTTAATGTTTTATTGTTAATTTATTATAATATTTTCAAAAAATTTTTTTATTAAAGAATATAATTTTTTTAATTGTTTGTAAAATTATTCCATAAGAAACAATGTTAAAAAGACAGGCTGAAGCGCGACTGCGTTTAAAATGTTTTCTCTCCATTCCTATCATTATCTATCAAAATTTTTTTGGCTGAAAATTCTTATTATATGTTTGTCAATTTATTGTGATAGTTTCATGAGTATTTTTTATTGATAAAGATGATTTTTTAAATTCTTTGTAACATTATCCCATATGAAACAATGTTAAAGTCAGGCTGAAGCACAACTGCGCCCTCAGTCGGGATTTTAAGGAACTATCATCTGGGGGTCATATATTTACAGACGCGTTTCATGCAAGAACGGAGGAGTTGGATATAGGGCTGTTTTATCGCGTTGTTTAACCTAAAATAAACGAGTTCATTGGTCGCCAAAGTATATTTCTGGTTTTATTATTCCCACCTGAAGATTTCACTGATTCAATAAGTGCTTTAAATCTATTTCACTGATTTATCAGTCTAATTTCACTGATTCTCAGTGAAAGACTTATAGCTGCTGCCATCAGTGAATAGTCACTGCGAATCAGTGGCCGTTCACTGATTCAGGTTTAGAGAGTAAATTAATTAATGAATTTCATGCTTCTAAAAAATATTTAATTGAATTGGGTAACGAATTGCTTGATACAAAGAAATGGAATCAATTTAATACATTTCTTTGGATCTAAGAATCTTTTTTCTCAGTGAAGTATACATAAGAAGTTTGGTTTTTAAAAAATATATATAAACTTTATTTCATGTTGCATACGAAATTACACCTTGAGATTTCTTTAGTATGAAGCCAAATCAACAGATATTATAATAATAAAATACTTTGAAAAAGCTTCTAAAATACGTAGCACATTTTAAGAGCCTCTTTTTGATTACGTAATTGTGAATAGAAGGTTTGATTATTGAAAAAATAAAAAACCATATTTAATTTCGTATTGAAAATTACAGCTTAAATTCCGCTAGTATAAAATAAAATTTATGAAAATTCCTTTTGGAATAAAATATCTCAAAAAGAACTTTTAATATACTTGACACCTTTTATGGCAATTTCAACAAATAAATGTAAATAAAAGGTTTGATTATTTAAAAATCAAATAAATCATATCTTGTTTTGCGTACAAAATTACACATTGAGAATTCTTTGGTATGAAGCAAAATTGGCAAATAATAAAATAATATACATTTTCTTATTCACGCTTATATATTGAAATTGCCATATAAAAGTTTATAAGTATTCAAAAAAGTTTATTTCAGTACTTTATTATTATAAAATTGTTCAATTTTACTTCATAATAAAGAAATCTTAACATGTAATTTTGTAGGCAAAATTAGATATAATTTAGATATTTTTTAATAATAGACGTCTTTGTTCACACTTGTATATTCAAGTAGTCATGTGAAAAGATGTTACATATTATAAAAAAAAGGTGCATATTTATATTTAAAAAAAACTTTCCAAAGTATTTTATTCAAACTGTTTTTTTAAATTTTAATTTCATGATTTATTTTATCCTAATATGAAATATTCTCCACGTAATTTTTTAATTTCAAATAATCTATTTGCAAGGCTATAAAATATATAACTCGATGTTTTGTTTTGAGACTTTAAACACTTATTAAATCATAAATTTTACTAGAAAATTATTTATCAATTTTCTAGATCATGCTAAAATTCAAAAAAATCTTTCAGATATTCATTTTATGTAAATGTATATCAAAATATCTGAAAAATAAAGCTAATATCTTAAACTATTCCTGAGGCGTCTTTCTTTTTAGGGACGACCCAAATGGGAGAAATGTAGAGAAAATTAGAGTCTCTGATTACCCGTTTTTTGTACAACTCTTATATATCATTGTGAATCTCCTCCTTGTGGCATTCTGGTAGTCTATAGGATTTTGTGTTAATAACTTTTCCTGATTTTAATATGATTTCATGTTCCACCAGATTAGTACAGGGTAAAGGGTCTCCTTCTAGATGGAAAATGTATCTTTTGAGAGATTCTTTCTCTTCTATTCGAATTGCTACTCTTCTTTCCTAGATGTTCATATGCTCGCCTTGTATAGCATATTTGAGTTCATTAGTAATTTGTCGGTATCTATTACTAAAGTTTGGGACGGTTTACATTGGGCCTTGAAGACAGCTTTTCAGTCTAGATCTAATGCAGATATGGATCCTGTGTTTGTTAGGTTGGTACGAAGGGCGCTGTATAGTTGAGCGTACCGTCCCATGTAAGTACCTTATTGCTCTCCCTGCTTGACCAGTGATCTTCTCAGTGATAATGTAATCTAACAGCTGTTCAGGCTTTAAACATCTTTCTCTTGCTTTTTCGCTGGTTTTAAGAAAATCTTCTACGCCGATATCGTCCTATCCCGATAATACTTTGATTGTTCTTATAATGTCTTTAGCGGAAATAGGGTTTCTGAGTGGATTTGACTTATTTTGTCTTGGTTTCTCTTGCTCGTCTTCTGCGATACTTGGTGTTTTTTCTCTCTCTATCTTTCTTTCCTTGTGGCCTTGTTTCTGATTACTCATGATCTGTCTCTACGTTAGAGGGCAATCCTAATTTTTTTTCTATTTTAATTATTTCCTCTATGCTATTGTTATTTTCCCTACTGAAAGTCGTTAATCCTATTTTCAGATTAAATAGCTTACTTAATATTTTGTCGAGGACTTGCTCGGTTGATGTAACGAGAGATGATGACTCTTCTTTTCCGTCCATTTTTCTTCTTGATTTTCGAGTTTGTGTGAGTGTACTGTTTGTCTAAGGTATATTTGCTTTACTCAGGGAATATTCTTAGGTGTTTTGTTTGTTTTTTACTTTGATAAAACTGAAGCCTCGTTGTAATTAATTAATAAATTCATTGATTCCGTTTCTTTTCCTTTCTTCGTCTATAGGACTTCGCAAAGGAATATAGTAATTTTTTTCGCTCGTGGTTCCTTCGGTTTACTATAGTCGATCAGAAGTATTGTAACCTTTTTTAGGTAATGATACAAAATTTGAGAATATTTTCCTGTCGAAAATAGTTAACGGCTGTGATCATGAGCTTCCAATTTTACTGTAGAGTTTTGCAAACTTTACTAAAGTTACATAATATCTCTACTTTGCTAACGAAATATAGTAAAACATAGGGGAATTTTTAATAAATATTGCAATGAAAGGTTTTTCCGTGTCTAAGAAAATACTCGGAATCAACTTTGCAGATCATTTTTAGTAAAAAATAGGATTTTTTATTTTTGAGTAAAATTTTTAAAAATGCTGGGAATAATATATCTATCAGCATAAAAAAAAATTTCAAAAAATGTATAAACGTACTGAAACTTTTAGCAGGAAGTGTACACGCACATTGCTCTTGGGAAATAACAAAAATTCAGCTTTAGAAATATAAACAGTGATTAGATTACGAGTAAGAATATTTCAAGAGCTCTTGAATACGTGACAATGTGGAAAGTCTTTTGCGGTTTGCCCTTTGCCTTCGTAACTGCGTCCAACGCATTGAGTGAGTCAAATTTATCAGAATAGTCAAAATATCAATAACTTATTTATTACTGATCCATTCATTACAAATATATTCATTGATGCCTTCCATGAAGGGAGGCGGAGTTGAAGACTGTCCTCAAGTTCATGTTAAACATAGGGTGATGACACCAATCTTCGGCCATGAGCCATGTCCTGCATAGAAGGACCAGTTGAACCAAGTAAAAATAAAGGTGTTGTGACAATAACCAAGATGACCCAAGTTGAAGCAAGTAGAAATCAGTGTTCCAGATTTGACACACGAACGTTACGCACTCAACGCCAACAGCAGGACGTACGTGTACGGAAGCTTGTATCCGCCACCTGCCACAGTGTCACAAGTCTCTTCGGTCACAAGTTTCTTCTTATGCTTATCTTATATATCAGTAATTGTCGTAAAATTAATTAAACTTTTCTTTGACAATAATCTTTAACTTAAGAATAAATGATATATGGAAAGATTGAATTACCTGGCTTCACTTCACTACAAAACACGTACCATGTAGGTGGCATAAGCAAAATTCACCTCCGACTTCCGGTTTGCAAGTCGCAAGCCGGAAAGGCCGAAGAAATTTGTGACACTATCGGGAGTGGCGAATACAAGCCGCTTAGACTGGCATAGACCAACAACTAGCGACACTGTGGCAGGTGGCGGATACAAGCTTCCGTATGTCATACTATTGTTATTACTCGTTGGTTCAACTGGTCCTTTTATAAAGGGTAGCTCGGCCAGCATTTTTTGAAACTCTGTTCAGAAAAGTATCGCATTTCGTAAATTGTTAAAAATAGATTGGAATGAAAATGGCTAACCGCTCCATATGGTTCAAATTTTAAAACATTTGATCAATTCAATTAACTTTCGTTTTTCTTATGATTGCTGTGCATAGATGTGACACAGTGTGTCCAGATTTGACACGCGAACGTTACGCACACAACGCCAACAGCAGTACGTACGTGAGAATGGTTGCGCGCGCAGCGCAGTGTATCTGCTGTTCGCAGTGGTTCTCTGAGTTTTCTCTGGTTGAAGGCTCCTTGTACCCCTTGTACCTACAGCTGATATTGCGTGCGCAAGGAATCACATGTACGCACTGTTAGCTAAAGTTAAGTAAGTTAGATTGCTATATGAAACTCAACAGTGTGTAGGAGCACTGCTTACAAAATACAAATCGACAGCTTGCTCGGTTTTTATGTTTCTTTTGACTCTGCTGGATTCCGTGCAAAAGAGGCGCAAAAGAGATGCCGAATTCGAAATGACGAAGGTACAATTTGAAAACTTATCCCTAAAATCAAAATTTTATTATGTGTAAAATCTTTTACGTGATAGTTTTAATAAACAAGTGTTAATTAAGGGGTTCAATATTTAAGCAAGTTAATAATCTATATTCTAATTCACATACGAAATTACAATTACTAAACAATTTTTCTTGTATGAACTTGATTCGACAAACCTTTACTATTGAGTAAAATACTTTAAATATTATTTTTTGAAATACATAACATCTTTTACGTGACAATTTCAACATATAAGTGTAAACAAAAGGTTTCTTTTTTTTATAATGAATAAATTATATTTAAATTTTCATACGAAATTACTCATTGTGATTCTTTGTTATTAAGTAAAAGTGACCAATATTATAAAAATAAAATACTTTTAAAAAAAGTTTTAGAATACTTAAAAATTTGTATATATGAGAATTTTAATATATAAATGTGAATGAAAGGTTTGATTATTAAAAAAAGCCAATTAATTATATCTGGATTTGCATGCGAAAATACAAATTGAGATTTCTTTGGTATGAAGATAATTCGACAAACTTTTACTGTAAATTAAAATACTTTAAATAATTTTTTTGAAATACGTAAGATCTTTTACAAGATAATTGTAGAATATGCACTGCCACCAGAAATTATAGGTTCAATTGTACTTTTATCTACTGTTAAAGCATCTTCATTTTTATAATGTAACATTTACATTTTATAATGTAAAATATTTTAGCTATTCCACAAATTTTTAATGATATTTTATTCGAAATAAATATTTTTCCACTTCATATCAGAGAAATCTCAACATGTAATTTAGTATTCAAATTTAAATATAATATATTTGATATTTAAAGAATCAAACTATCTATTGACACTTGGATAGTCTCTAAATCATTTATATCCAAATACAATATAATTTATTTATGAATAATCAAATATTTTATTTACATTTATTTGATGAAATTGTCATGTAAAAGGTTTTAAGTATTCTAAAAACTTTTTTGAGGTACTTTATTCTAAAGGAAATTTTTTGAAATTTATTTCTTACTTGACAAATTTCAAAGTTTAATTTCTTATGCAAAATGAAACATGTTTTTTAATTTTTTAAATAATCAAATCTCTTATTCACACTTGTATATTAGAATTTTCATAAAATAATTTTAGGTATTTAAGAAATTTTGTTTCCAAATAATTGATTATTAAATTTGTAAAATTTATTTTATATTATAAAACTCTTAAGATGCAATTTCATATGAACTTTCAGCAGATATTGCGTGCGCGAGGATTCACACATACGCACTGACATTTAAAGTTGTGTAAGTTTGATCGCTATATGAAATCGAAACGTGTATTAAAGAACTTCTTAAAAATTGACAGCATGCTCAGATTTTATGTTTTTCTCGATTCCATACAAAAAAGGCGCAAAGGAGACGCCAAATTCAAAATATATTATTAAAAAAATTACCCTTCTAGTTTGAATATTTTTAAAAGCATTCACCTGAAATAAATATATGAAAGATTTTATATAATTTTGGGTTGTTTTAAACACTCAAAAAAATTTTTCAGTATAAATTAATATCAATAAATCTTTATGGTTTCAAGACGAGATATAAAAAAATGTTTAGCTTCTTGATTTAAAGCTTCAGTCACAAATTTTAAATACTCAAAAAGATTTGAAAAATGTTTATACATTCATAAAAATTTCAATTACAAAATTATGAGCAAAATTTTTCTTAGTGTAAAAAGATAAACATGTCAAGGAAGTTAATTTGAATTACTTATTACGTAAAATGTTTTCTATGTAGGCAAATACAATTTGTTTGATTATGGCGGGGATTTGACGAATGAGAACTTATTTTTTAGGGAAAAATATTCTCCAAAACTTTACCACATCCAATTGGTAACCAAAAAAGTGATTTATTTTCTTAAAGTAATGAAAAAATTAATTAAAAAAATATGATATAATTACTACTGGAAAGGTACACTATCTTCTGTGCTTAAATTTTGTTTCAAATATTTTTTCATAAAATCGCTTTTTCACCAAAATAGCATTATTCTCTCAATTTGAGGAGGTTCGACCGTGACTAGGAAGCCCTTGGAAAACTTGACTAATTACCAGTTTAAAAAATCTGAATGCTGTTATCCTATGCATAATATTAGAGAAAAATGTTCGCTTTACCGAGACAAAATTATAAAATATAAAAAATGTCCTTTCTAGTACCAATTACGGTAGTTTGAGCCTCCTCAAATTCTACATTTTTCACTAATTTGATACACGCACTAGTGTATAATAGTCTTTTTAGTTTTCATTAACTGACCTTTGATTTGCTTATCTCAAAAGAAAAGAACTGGGAAGTAATTTCATTAGTAGAAGGTTAAGTTTTTCCATTCAGTTACTAAGCATCAATGTTTACTTGGACGCCATATTCACCACCTCTATCTTTCTCTTTCTATCCTGTCATGTTTGTATCCTCCATCTTTTTCTACGGCGTCCAAGCGTCACCCGCCATCACTGATGCATAGAGAAGTTCTCGGTTACGGTAAGTTACCGTCACGGGCCGGCCAACCCGTTGTCATGCGCCTTACTGTTACCAGAATTTCAATAAATAAATTCACAAGAACAAGTTAAAAATTAATTAACTTTTTAAATAGATTCAAACTTCCCAGATCTTTTACAATTTTTAGACATAAGTTAGACTTAAATTATTAATATTTAGAAATTATTTAGATTTTCACACTTTTCCGTCTACGCCATTGGTGGGACCTTAGAAAATTAGTTTTAAGGATTAATTTAGTTTGTACAAATATCCATTAATTTTTAAAAATCACTTCTAGTATTTTTAAAGTATACAGATATATTAATAACGTTAATTAAGTTAGGTTAAGAATTGTTTGTAAATGTAGCATTTTCCCGAACGGGCCCATTGGATACGTATCGAAGGACTCAAGGGAAAGAAAAGCGCGTGCTTACCGAGGATTGGCTCAGCGGACGCAGTCTATCGGAAAACACGATGCACGCGGCGCGGAGGGGATGCATACCTTTCGTTGTTCCCCCTCTCTCTCTTTTTAGGAGAATGAGGCGAAGCATACTTCTCGTCATTCACTGTCTCTTTTTCACTAACAGAAGCGGGTCGAAGTAACTTCTCGTCGCTTTCGTCGGGAACAAGGCGAGGCATACCTCTCGTTGTTCCCCCACTCTCTCTTTTTACGTGAATGAGGCGAAGCATACTTCTCGTCATTCACTGTCTCTTTTTCACTAACAGAAGCGGGTCGAAGTAACTTCTCGTCGCTTTCGTCGGGAACAAGGCGAGGCATACCTCTCGTTGTTCCCCCACTCTCTCTTTTTACGTGAATGAGGCGAAGCATACTTCTCGTTATTCACTCTCTCTTTTATCTAACGGAAGCGGGGCGAAGTAACTTCTCGTCGCTTTCGTCGGGAACAAGGCGAAGCGTACCTCTCGTTGTTCTCCCTCCCTCTCTTTTTACGTGAACGGGGCGAACATCCTTCTCGCCGTTCACCCTGTCTCTCTCTCTACACTAACGGAAGCGAGGCGAAGCATCTTCTCGTCGCTTTTCCGTTGAGAACAAGGCGAGGCATGCCTCTCATTGTTCTCCGTCTATCTCTTTCTATCTCTCCCACTCTCCAACATACCTTGCCAACTTAGAAAATAATAAGAGCGAGGCGAGGCATTCCTCTCGTCGCTCCCTCTCACTCGTACTGTCTCCCTCACTCCTATACCACAAAGAGGGGAACGACAACAAATTTAATTAGTACATCGAAATTGATAGACACATCAGCAATTTTCAAAAATTTACTGACGTCAACAGTAAAAGAAACTATTAATTAAACTATGAAAGGGAGACATCTCAATGTAAAATTTTGAATCAATTTAATCACAATTTTTTAACGAGCAGTCGATCGGCAATCGAAATACCTGCACGCAGAGAAAAGATCAGTAAAATTTACAGGAAGTTCAGTACTTATTTGGACAACATGACTTTTCAGTAAATTTTACCAGGAGTTGGGTTCAGTTAACAGATTTTCTGTACGTTTCACTCAGCGTCCAGTAAAATGTACTGAATACGAAAAAACCCGAGTTAAGTTGATTGTACTGTACGCTATGTGAATTGTACAGAAAATCTGTTGATTAAACTCAACTTTTTGTAAAATTTACTAAAAAGTCATTTTGTTCAAATAAGTACCGAACTTCCTGTAAATTTTACTGATTTTTTTTCTGCGTGTGGGCTTGAATCCCAGCGCAGTCGAAAGCGTCTTTTTCCCCCAGAAAGATTTTCAAATTATTTCATATATAGAATGTTAATATTTGATTGATCTAAAAATTAATAATGAACAGGACTTATATCGACCCTTAGTACTAATATTCAAAAATTGTTGATGTCCTTAGTTGGCTTTAGGGTCCAGAAAAAATGTAACTTAAAGTTTCATACTTTCAAACGTTTCGACTCAGATTGGAGTCCTCATGAGTGAGAATTTATTTTTATAAAAAATACAAAGGAAACAACTTAAAAATTGACTGTGTGGCGGATAAACATTGTGGTAACAATCGATATAACGCGTGTGTTCGTGTGAAAGCTGTAAAAACTGTCTAAATAGTGCTATTTTGGAAGATTCTCCCCACAGTATTTTTACAGAAAAAATTTTTTTGTAATTTTAATTTTTGTAAATTTAGTTATTTAGACTAATTTCATAGTTATACATGTACAATTCATTTATATCGTTTTTACCATAATGTTTATCCGTAACAGGGGCAACTTTTAAGTTTCTTCCTTTATTCTTTTTATAGAAATAAATTCTTACTGATGAGGACTCCAATCTGAGTCAAAACGTTTGAAAATATGAAACTTTGAGTTACATTTTTTCTGGACCCTAAAGCCAGCAAAGAACATCAACAATTTTTGAATTATAAAAATTGATTTTTTACATAAAATATTATTTAATCTTTTATTCAAAAATTTATTTCTATGAATGAAACATAAGTGATTTTTTTATGTTAGAAAATTATGATTACATCTATTTACAAACCAAATTTTTAAAATAAAATTTCCCAATCTTGAACGACTGGCGATCAAGATAGGTTCACAATATAGATCCAATCTCAAATTTTCCATCGAGATGTCTTCCTTTCATAGTTTAATTAACGGTTTCTTTTACTATTGGAATCGATACATTTTTAAAAATTACTGATTTTTCTATTAAATTCAATATGCGAACATTTTTCTCTAATATTAGGGTAAGTGTGCCAATTACTGCGGATCGAAAATCAAGACGGCTTTTAAAGTTAAAAAAAAAGATTTTGAGATAAAAAAGTCGTCACGAATTAATTTTTAAAGCAGTATTTGGTATTAAGTAAGTAGCATGCAGTCCTTAAACCCTGAAAAGAAACCAGATTTACTTAGAAAATGCGAATCTAAAAAAAATGTTCCATGTAGGTATTACTGCGGGTTTGCATGAATTACTGCGCACCAATTACTGCGGAAACCCCAATTTCTGCGCGCGTAATACTGCGATATTATTTTGAGTGAACTTACAATTAATTTAGGAGTGTTTAAAATTTTATTTAATCTCAATTATAAAAAGTAAACACAACGAACCATTCGTAACAAATTAAAATTAATAATTTTATTTAATTTAACTTAAAATTATATCACTTGAGTTCCTCTTGCATCTTTAGCAACGATTAAGGAGTGTTGAACATTTTATTTAAACTAAATTATAAAAAGTGAACATAAAGCATTTTTAACAAATTAAGATTAAATAATATTATAACTCTTATTTAATTTACCTTAAAATTATATTACTTGACTTCCTCTTGCCTCATTAGCAACGATTTTGGAATTTTCAACATTTTGTTTAATCTCATTTATAAAAAGTAAGCATAACGAAGCATTTGTAATAGATTGAAAGGTTATGCAGTGCCGCCTGGCAGATCGCAGTAATTCATACACCTATGAAAATCATGTACCAAATACTGTTTTGGTAAAAAAATGATTAAAAAACGTATTTTTTGTTATTTTGCATACATATTTAGAAAAATAAAATATTTACTTTGCAGAAAGTAATATCACAATAAATATTTTATTTTCAGAAACGGAATTATAACAAGTTTTTCAGAACGTGTTCATGGCCTGTCAACAAATCTAAGCATTAAAACTATGGGAATCGGGAACATGAGAGTTTCAAATTGCAATCAATTAGCTACAAATATCGTAACTATTGATAATTCGTTGATACTTATTATGCTTGGATTAGAAATTGATTGTTTTTAATTGTTCTGTAGCGTTATATATCTTTAAAACATTGTGTATCATTAGTTTTATTTGAAATCGCAGTAACTGGGGCATCCACAGTAATATCCACACTTACCCTATGCATAGGATAACAGCATTCAGATTTTTTAAACTAGTAATCAAACTTACACAACTTTAAATGTCAGTGCGTATGTGTGAATCCTCGCTCACGCAATATCTGCTGAAAGTTCATATGAAACTGCATCTTAAGAGTTTTATAATATAAAATAAATTTTACAATTTTTTTTTTTATTTTGACCAAACTATGCTGATAAATGCGCCCTCTTGGTTAATTCACATAAAAGTTACCTTTTCGTGCTTCGGAGGTGTACATTATGCATCAGTAAGCGAAGAAACTTGAAATCAATTTACCATCTCAGCTTTTCTACCGTTAGAATTACGGCAAACACAATCGAGCCAGATCAAACGCAATTTGCACATATATTTATATAAAAGAATATACGTATATAAGAATCTAGCAATTATATAAATAAAGTGTCATAGTATTCTAAATAGATTTTAAGTAGACCTGTGCAAGTCAATACTACCTTAAAATATGTTATCTTAGCTTTATCTAACAACATTGCAGTGGGTCTCATTTTTACAAATGATCAAATGATTTTTATAGGTTTTATTGTTTCTTTCTCGAAATAATGGATTGCCGCCCATTATTTCTTAGTGATCAATCAAATTCTTTCCAATTATTATTCACGTTACAAAAGTAAGCTTTACACTAGGAAAAAATGTTTCTTTAAAAAAAATTTTTATCCAATCGAACAAATATTTGTTTTGCTATGTGAGGAATATTCAAAGAAGTTTTTCTAAATCATGAAAAAGTAAGTTATCAACATTAATCATACCATGTCTCGGTCACATTTATAAACAGTTTTCTCCTAGACTAGACCAGATTATTGAAGGTTAACGTTTCTCGCGTAATTTGACACAAGTTTCACTTATTTTGATCGTGAAGAACGCAAAAACATTCCAATTGTTCATTAAAAATGTATGAAAAACACTATTGTTTAAACAAATATGCCACAAATAAATACCCATTAAATAGTATGAATATTTTTTTACATGTACACTACCGTCGGAAATTGTGCGCACGGTGCTTGTGAGCGCTATTAAAAATCACTGCTGACTTTGAATCACGATATCTCGGTGAAAAAAAGAGATAGGGCATTTTGAATTTTTTGTGTAAAATTAAAAACACTATAACTTTCGATATGCCTGTGGCCTCAACTATTTCACGCACTTTGATTCGTCGGTCATTAAAAACCATTTCGTGGATTTTGTCAATCATTTCGGGTGTAGTCACTTCTACTGGATATCTCCAAACACAGAAGCAGAAGTGCCATGAACTTCATCCAACTCAGCTTTGATCTCTTTCGATGTTAAGTCTTTTAAATATAAGTGCTTAAGAACCGCTCGAAACTCACTTTTATCCATTTTTCTAAATACACAAAATTTTTTGCTTCAATCGACAATAAAAATGAAGCCATGTGATGAATATAACTGAAACTTTAACAGCTTTCTAGTGAGTAGTGATGCTTACTAAACCAAACTATTTTCGATACTACGAGCGGTATGTCATGGATTTTCTAAGGACTTATTGAAAGACCCTCTTACTTGTATCAGTTCTTGTAAAATACTTATTTCAACTTTTTTTGTTAACTGTGGCAACTGTATTATGTTCTTGTGAAAAATAATCAAAATTTGTTTATTATTGTAGGTAAATAAAAATTAGTCAAACAATACACAAATTTTTTCTTCGGTGATTTCTCTTTTTTATTTCTTTTTCTAAAATTAAATTTGTCCTATAAGTTTTTAGCAGATAAAAATCTTTCAGCTTGTAAAATTTATGCTTGTCTCCCTCGGATAATTTTATAAGCTACGAAATGTTCATTAAATGAACTACTTAGTAGTTCAATTTTTGCAGCAAAATGTCCTACATTAGTACCAGCGCACCCCAAGTGCGAAATCATAAACGGCCCAACTTTGGCCCAGTAGTGGCAAATATGTTGCCGAGACTTGGCCGCCAGTGCTGCGCCATTACCGAAATGATATCTAAAGGCTGCACTTGGCCGCCTTCACTTGCCCGTCACCGACTGCCAGCATTGGCTCGAAATCGGGATATATTAATGGCCCATTACCAAAATGATATCTAAGGGCTGCACTTGGCCGCCTTCACTTGCCCTTCGTTGCCTGCCAGTATTGGTCCGAAATCGGCATATGTTAATGGCCCATTACTGAAATGATATACATATAAGGGCTACACTTGGCGCCCTATACTTGGCTGCCTTTACTTGGCCGTCACTGGCTGCCAATATTGTCCCAAAGCTACATAAAAATAATGACCCAAAAATGGGTGGAAAGTTGGTTGTCTTTAAAATATTTTGACATGTCATTTACGAGAAATGAATCTTAGGTTAGATTTATATTTTTAAAATTATTGAGAAAGTCTCTATAATCAACGCTTTGTTTACCATCACACTAGCATGAATTATAAAAGATTGTTAATAAAAATTAAAGAAGGACAAAACCTATAAACAAGAGTTGACAGATGGCAAACTTAGGTTATTTTTATGATTACTGTAAAAGAAAAGGAAAAGTTTTTACTCACTCATGGGAGACAGCATCATCGCTAAAAGTATCGTCAGATGTGGATCCAGTGGATGAAATATTAAATATTTTCTCTGGTAGCTCTTCACTTTTGTCACTCCGATCGATTCTTTTTCTTTTATTTAGCTCTCGGGATTTGCATGATTGATAATATTCAGACATATTTGTCTTTTAAAAAATGCTTTTTGGGTAAAGTAAACTTTGTGAACTGTTTGTGTACTCGAATTTGTAGACTAGATTTAGTTAACTGTTCTTTACCGAACTTTGATACAAAAATTGTTAACTCTGGTTCTTCTACGTAAAAGATGGTTTGTTGAAGTAATGATGACTGTTGTCCCAGTATAATAAATTAATAACATGGGTTGCCAAAGTAATGCCGACTTTCAACCCATTAAAGTGCCATTACTGGGCCAGACTCTTAGTTTTTGACTTCAAGTATAGGTTTTCGGAGTAATGGCGACTTTTAGACTCTTGATGGGCCGTTCCTGGGCCAAACTCTGAGTTTTTGACTTACAACACAGTTTGCCGGAGTAATGCCGACTTTCGGACCTGTGATCGGCTACTAGTGGGCCGGACACTGGCTTTTTGACTTACAACACAGTTTGCCGGAGTAATGCCGACTTTCAGCCCAGTAAAGTGCCATTGCTGGGCCGAGCTTCAGCGCAAGCATAGGAAATTTTGATTTCGAATGTACCGTGCCAGTACTGGGACAACACTGGGCCGATTTGAACGCTGATATTGGTCCAGTAACATTGGCCAACTTATGGCTGCCAAGATTGGTCCAGTTCTGGGCCGTGTTTTCAGTTCCGGCAATTCGCACTTGGGACTTTTTTATGTATAAATCTTCAGTTTTTCCAAGCAGAGGATTGCTATCAGCAACAACATTGACAACCACAATAGATCCAGGGCGTAAAGAACATTTTGACAGTACGATAAATGTCACTTGCAAGAACTAAGTTGCAATTATTGTTCAAAACTTTATATAAGTAACATCTTACATCTAATCTAAAAAGTAATTATTAAAAAAGTCATCACGAATTTCTAGCTGATTTTTCAAAGCGACTGTGTAATAAATGTTCAGTCTACTACCATTGACCTGACATTATTTTTTTAATTATTTTTTTATTCTATTTTATCGAAATTGCCGTGATTATCGCCCATCTCACTTGACATTTCGCGAATACTTCCGGCCATTTTGATTTTCTCGATCTTGTGTAATAGTAGCGTATTGTAATAGATGCATGCAGAGTTCAAATGTACAAGGCTTTGTCAGCACGGTCACTTGGATTGAATAAATATGGTAAAATAAGCAAGGCTGAAGTTTTAACATTGATATCTGTAAAAAATAAAATCCTTTAATAGATATTAAAAGTAAAGACGTGTAAAATAGAAGCACGACGATTTCACAATTTCCTTCACTTTCCAGCAAACGTCGACAAATTTTGCGTGATTTTACTAATTTATTAACTTTCAAAGCTAATTGATATCACTCATAGCAAAATCTTTTAGGTGACGACAGTCCTATCAGTTCAAAATCCATTTTTCGATCTAGATAAAATATTTTTCAGGGTTTTTATACAAAAAAATTACAAAATTAATGATGAATACGAAAATTTACCAGCTTCACCCAAACAATTTCTATTAAAAAAGGGAATTCTTTATAATATAATATTCGGGAATAAACAGGTTACTTTGTATTTTTTCCTGAAGGAAAAGGAATCTCTCTACGATTTTTCCGGACTGGAATCATCAAGAAACATTTGTTTCAGTAAGATCAATTCAGGATCTTTAATTGATAGGACAACTGATTTTTCGATAGTGTAAGGCTTTTAAATAATTTTTTTTCGTTACAATACTTTGTTTAATGTTTTTTAAATTTTAGTTCGTGAAATATATAAAATGGCTAATATTTAGATGGTAAATAATTTAGGGCCGAACAAAATTTGAAAGCGTGCATCTTGCATGTGCCAGGAGGAATCGAACCTCCGAATATACATGCCTATCCGGGGACTTACTGTGATAAACGCACCAAGCCAACACCGCTTGCAGCATTTCAAACAATTTTCGGTATATTTCACTTTAGTTTAGCCGTTTGTATTAATTAAAGTGAAATTAGGACTTAAAGTGACATCTATTAGGTTTAATTGCAAACACTTTCGTGAGAGAAAGAAATATTCTTTCTCCTAGAACTGCTTTCAGTTAGTATCGTCATCGAGAAGAATCATTGATCAAGTATTTTTCTGGTGGTGATAACTATGTCTTTTGCAATGATGTTAGTAACTTCATACAAAAGTTGGGAGTGCTTTATGATGCCTCGCAATGGAGACTATTCATCGATTCCTCAAAGACAAGCTTGAAAGGTGTTTTATTGCATAATTCAAATGAATACGCATCTGTACCAACTGCTCATTCCTTTTACTTAAAGGAATTACATGAAAATATGAAAACCATTCTTGAAGCAATTAAATATGAACAATATGGATGGCAAATATGCGGAGATTTCAAAGTTCTTTCCATACTTCTTGGACAACAATTGGGTTTTACAAAATACCCGTGTTTTTAGGTTTACGGGATAGTAGAGATAAAAAACAGCATTATGTTGGAAAAGAATGGCCTCTCCGCGAAACTCTCAAACCAGGAGACCTGAACATTCTAAACAAACCACTGATTGATCCTAAAAAAGTTCTGTTACCTCCTCTTCATATAAAATTAGGATTAATGAAGCAGTTTGTAAAGGCCCTTGATCGTGAAGGTGCATTATTTAAGTATCTTGTGCGACAATTTTCTTATTTAAGTGACGCCAAAATAAAAAAGGGAATATTTGTTAGACCACAGATATGAGAACTGATGAAAACAACAGAAGTTAAAAATGTTATGACAACTGTCGAAAAAGAAGCCTAGATCAGCTTAAAAAAAGTTGTCCAAGGTTTTTTAGGCAACAGCAAAGCTAGTAACTACAAAGAACTTATAGAAAATATGCTTGAAAAATATCACAATTTAGGTTGTAACATGAGCATCAAAATGCATCATTTACACTCCCATCTAGATCGGTTTCCAGAAAACTGTAGCTATGTTAGTGACGAGCAGGGAGAACGATTTCATCAGGATATCAAAGGAATGAAAAGACGTTATCAGGAAAATGGTCTTCATCAATGATAGCTGACTATTGCTGGTGACTCCAACGTCATGATCCAGATGTTCATCACAAAAGACGTTCTGGGTCAAGGACTTTACTGAGTAAAAAAAAGAGATTTTATTAGTAAAACTTAAGTTGTTTCCAAAAAACATTAGAGACGAGTAAATTCACTTAAATTTAGCACACGGGATCGTGAGAGGCAAGGGGACTCACGTTAAAAAAGCACCCCGAATGGTAAGAGGCGGGGGACTCACTTAAATTAAGCACCCTGAAAAGTGAAAGTCAAGGGGACTCATGTTAATAAAGCACCCCGAAGTGTGAGAGGCGAGGGGACCCACGTAAATAAAGCAC
Organism: Diplolepis rosae; assembly: GCA_030998225.1. Taxonomy (NCBI): domain Eukaryota; kingdom Metazoa; phylum Arthropoda; class Insecta; order Hymenoptera; family Diplolepididae; genus Diplolepis; species Diplolepis rosae. The sequence continues at coordinate 60,086 of JAPYXD010000630.1, forward strand.
CCCAAAAAGGACGAAATCCTATTAAATCCACGTCGTAGTTCCTGGGTAACGCTAAAAATAGGAATTTTCGGACCCTGAGAAATTAAAGGTTGTTTATGCTAGACCAGTAAATTGACTCATGAAAGTTGACCTTCGTTAATACACAGAAAAAACTTCGCATATGGTACACATGCATTCGTACTCAGTGACTCAAAAAACTCTCAAGTACAGAATTTTAGAGACTAATATTGTTTTCCCCGTAAATTTCAGTTCGCCATTTTAAAACGGCCAGCCATCTTGTAAATGAAAATGTCAATCTTGCGACCCCATTTTCGTAATCAGCAATTCCGAAACCCCCGAGTAAGAGTTTTTAGAGAGCAAAATCGTTTAATTTCGTAAATTTCGATCCGCCATTTTGAATCCGCCAACTTAGAAATGGAAATGTCAATTTTCTGACTGTAAATTCTTATTCACAGACCATCAAAACCCGTAAGTACAAATTTTCAAGATAAATTTTCGAATGCAGAATGGTATGCACCAAAGAGTCAATGTGAATGCTCATAAGGTTGTTCGGATAAATGTCAAAACTTGATATGGCCGTATCTTTGTGAAGAAAAATCGCTCGTGACTGTTTATTAGCTCATTTTGAAGAGAAAGAGTAGTGCTAAATGATGATATTTGGGAAAAGAACCAAAAAAATTTCTTGCGCCCTGTACATAACCTCAAAAGTAGCGAAAAACTCCATTTTTCGAGCACATAACCTCAAACATCTCAAAAACCTGACGTGATACGCTGATTCTGATTTCGGATTCGGTTTCTACGTCAAAAATTACTCCGGAAACGATCCATAGCTTTTCAACAACAAAACCTTGCAGACCTGTATTATATAATACAAGGTCTGTCACAAAAGTTCTCAGAGAAGCTATAAATAGCCAATAGAGGTTCATATTAGAAAAAATCACTTTGATCTTCAAATGACTTTGAAAACCAAATTCAAGCTCAAGGTTGTTGATACCATTGGGTGACCCCCTCTGCCCCTCTCAACTTTTGTCCGAAACATTTTTCTGTATCTGGTATAGATTCCGAGAAAATTAGGTGGGGCGATTAAAATAGTCCACTCTGTATATATAAATGTCACAAACATATCAGGTGTACAAATAAGTTGCCGCCGTACCTTATCAAAAATTAAGTATTTATTGTGAAAGAACGGAACCTTATGTTTTATTCAACTTATTGTCCATAGTATTGTTCTTCTTACGTTTGGTACGAATCTTGATCCAATAATGGTTCCAATTCCGCGTCTTCTTACACTTTCGGCCTTCCGCTACGTTCTTTGTCTTCGATGTCAAATTCACCGTTCTTAAACTTATGAAACCACTCACGACAACTTCTCTCACTTCAGGCATACTCACAGTATGTTTGTAGAAGCAATCGATGTGCCTCAGCTTCAGATTTCTTCGAATTGAAGAAGTAACACGTGGATCAATAAGTCCCGGGACTAACTAGGAAAAACACATTTTTTTGGCAAAACTCGACTTTATGTCATCAACATAGTCTCCTTCAAAATCAACACAATCAGTCCAGCGCTTCTCTAACATTTCAATACCTTTCTTGTAGAACGATTTATCTTTGGCCTCGAAATACGCGTTCGTTTCGGTAATGACTTCCTCGTTGGAGTAGAATTTCTTTCCTTGGAGCATTTTTTTGAGGTCTGTAAACAGGTAATAGTCGCAGGGGCCCAGATCCAGTGAATATGGTAGGTGCGGAAGCAATTTGAAGCTCAATTCATTCAATTTCGCCATGGTAGCGAGTGACTTGTGACACGGCGCACTGTCTTGGTGAAAGAGCACTTTTTTCTTTTCCATTTGGAGCAGTTTCTCACCGATTTCGTTCTTCAAACGCATCAATTGGCCAATGTAATGTTCGCTATTGATCGTCTTACCTTTTTCAAGGTAGTCGATGAACAAAACTCCATGAGCATCCAAAAAAACTGAGGCCATAACCTTACCGACCCACATTTGCGTTCTTGGCCGCTTTGGACGCTTATCACCGACTGCAGTCCACTCGGCTGATGGCCGCTTTGACTCCGGAGTGTAGTGATGGATCCAAGTTTCGTCCATTGTCACATACCGACGCAAAAAATTCGGGTTATTTCGGCGAAACAACTCCAAACAGCGCTCGTAATCAACGACACGTTGTCGTTTTTGATCCACCGTGAGCAAACGCGGCACACACTTTGACAACAGCTTCCTCATAGACAAATATTCACGCAAAATAGCGTACACACTGCCGTATGATATCTTTAAGGTGTCAGCTATCTCACGCAATTTTAATTTGCGGTTTTCGAAAACGATTTGGCAGACTTTTTTAATGGTTTGCGGTGTAACTACCTCATTTGGCCGGCCGGAGCGTTCAGCATCTTCAGTGTCTGTACGACCACGTTTAAACTCAGCATACCACCGACAAATGGTTGTTTTTGATGGAGCAGAGTCCCCGTAGCACTTTTCAAGCTATTGCTGAGCCTGCACTGTGTTTTTTTTTTCATCAAAAAGCAATGGTACATAAATCAACACACGAAATTGTTTCGAATCAATTGTTTTAAGAATATCAAGACTTGCGTCACTTAAATCACTGTAACTCGTGGACCAAACATCAAAATGTCATGAGATTTTGACAGGTATCTTTTGAAGGTTGGTACTCATGAAAAATAATACAGATTTTTGTTGGCAACGCCATCTATGTGTCTGCCCCGGGACTTATTGATCCACGTGTTAAATCAAAAGTTCAAGAAAATAGCGCTTATTCGGCTCAAAACTCAATATTTTCGCACACAAAAGAATATATTATACTGATAAAAATTCACTAATGTTTCAAGGTTATGTTGTTAACAGATATCGAACCTTTCGACAGTGACGTTCTACATCTGTAAATTTTAACCAAAACTTACTGGTGACGCCAACTTTCGTCAAACGGCGGAAACTTATTTGTAGACCTGACAGAATGTGAATTGTTTCTATGTTGAATAATTAAGGGCAGTTATCGTACACAGTATGTCCCAAAAATAACCGAACTTTATATTTAAATCATACAACATGCAGCGCCATCTATTGAAAATTTGCAGCATTTAAAAGATACATTCATCCTCTTTCAAACGCACCTAATTTCATGTAAATCGGATGACAGATGTGAAAGTTACAGTCATTTCAATAAAAGAAAAAGTGTGCTAATGTTACAAAACAAAAATGGAACAAAGAGCAAATATAAAATTTTATGTTAAACTTGAAAAAAATTCGCTAAGACATACGAATTGATGAAAAAAGTTTATGGTGATGATTGTATGACTCCTACTCAAGTTTATACGTGGTTTACACGATTTATAAATGATCGTGAGGATTTAAATGACGACTTAAGGCCAGGTCATCCAGAAGCTAGTAATCGTGCTAAATTGGTGGTAAAAGTCCGTGAAAACATTGGCATCGATGCAAATTTCACTGGGAGAATACTGACAGAAGAATTCAATTCATCTTACTGTACAATCTTCACAATATTAAGTGAAGATTTTTAGTGCACGTTTTGTTCCACATCAGTTAAATGCACCACCTCACAAGACCAAAAAAGTCAACGAATTTTTGATGAAGAAACAGATTTGTGTCATGGACTACCCTTCGTATTCGCCTGATCTATCACCGTGTGACTATTTTCCGTTCCCAAAACTAAAAACTACAATGAAAGGAGCTTTTTACGATGATGTTCCAACCATTCAATAAGCTCTGACACAGGTACTAAAGAACATCCCAAAAACCGAGTTTAAAAAGTCTATGTCTAAATTGGTTGATCGTTCCAAACGTTGTATTGAGTCTAATGGTACGTATTTTGAATAAATTATAACTTTCAAAGATAATATAATCTGTACCTTATTCTATATCCAAAAAGTTCGGTAATTTTTGGGACACACTGTGTAGATAACGATCAAATCGTAAGTAGAGTAAAAACATGCCTAATGTAGTAAATATAAAGTAGTCGTTGAGCAAAGTCAAATACAGAAGCTAGAATGGGGACCGTGCACGGAGCGCGCCATATTCCCTGATACGCGTGCCGTACATCGAGTCATTTTTTACACTGCAACCTTTTCGAAAGTGTCGATACAAAAATGTTCTAAACGGCAATCGATTTGTTACCATTTGCTCTACATATAGGAATTTTTTCAAATTTTCTAGAGTCGGAGAAGACATTATTCCATGAAATCTTTTCAAACAAATTAATTTTCTTAAACAATCAGTTATACATTTTACATAAAACAAACAAAATTTTCAGTGGTATGCAAAATCTATAATTGAATACCGTTTAAAACATTAAAATCGGTCAACTGGTTCACGAGATATACCAATTCAAATAAAAAGCTGCATAAAAGTTTGTTTGTTCATACTTTGTTGTAAAATTAATTTTTCGTATACACATATTTTGAGGTGCTTTAAACACCAAATTACGATCGGATCACCGAAAAATTGTTGAAAGAATAGTCATAAGATTTTTCGCTGTGCGATTTGAGAAATCCTGACCCAGTTGGTTCCGAAACTAATTACAATCAGTGAAAACTAAATCTTATCAAAATTTGTGTTACTTCAATTCAAATCCATACACATCAGATCTTCGCTTCTAAAGCGAATCGTATCTCGTTACTTAATCAAATCGTTCTAGTATCCATCAAGTCATCGACTCTTATTCCAACTGCGATGTATGCGTCAATGAGTCAACTCGATAACCTACATGCTATTTTATTTGTTGCAGAATCAAATTCATCTCACAATCAGTTTGAAAGTAAAGCATCTCGAAGTTCTTCATATGTCGAAAATTCTGAATATCATACATTTACTGATAAAGACTACGTGGTCTCCATACGAGCTCTTTACCGCAAGGAGGGTTTTATCCATCGATGTTTAGCAACCATGGTGTCGCCACTAAAGGGCTTAACAGTTCGCAGCTGCAAGAGAAACGTGTAAGTATTTGTATATCTATGATTATACAAAATAATGTTTGAAAAACCAAACACTGGGATTGACTGCATACCTACATGAAAAGGATATGGGCATACTGCAGAAGGTGGTAGGAGTCTTGCAGAAAATGGAGAGTTTATACACGACCAAGAAAAACATGTTCCTGACCATTAGGGAGGGTATCGGTGATGCGCTTGGGGAGCTCGATAAATTAAGTAAGTGTAAGATAAACCGCGTTAACTACCTCGAACACTTCGACTACCGCCTAAAAGAAGGACATCGTCGTTGAGGACAGACGCCACCCCCCCCCCCCCCCCCCCGCATCCAGTGCCAAGGAGCACTCCTGAAATGTGCAAGCAGCTGAAGGAGCCGATTGTAAGTTCGGCGGTGACTGTGGTCAAGAAACCAGAGGAAAAGAAGTCGAAAACCTCCAGGAAAGAGGAGGAGTGGATGGCGATCCCTGCTAGGAAGGGCCGTCGGAAGAAGAAGACGAAAGGGAGGACAGATAAAGGTGTAGATAACGAAGAGGCCTTTCAGAGGAGCACGAAAGGCCTTTATTAAATTAGAGAAAGCACGTCCCCTGAAGGTTCTGAAGGCGACCCACATCGAGATCGGGTTGGTCTCCTGCAGGGTACGAAGGAGCACTGCGTCCAGCAAATGGTACCGGTGCTTAGGCTTCGGGCATCTGGCCGCCAAATGTAGCAGCATGAATAGGAGCAAGTGGTGCTGAAATTGCGGAGCAGAGAGACACTGAGAGAGGGAAAAAAGCCCCCAGATCTACCACCTACCGGGAACCATGAGCTGTGTGGCTTTTTGAGAGGCAGCCCCTAAGAGAAAGCCGTGGGAAGCTGTAAAAAAGGCTAAGCAGGCGAACCAGAAGGGTGCCGAGTTTCGGTGTATTGCGCCCATTGGCAATGACTAGGAAGTAATGCGAACGTGGTCCTGGTGTTATTGTCTGGCGAGGAAACAGGGTAGTTTTGCTTTTAGTGGATATTGCTTCAGCCGAGTCCGACACAGCATGCGTAAATGCATTCTGTTTCTGCTCTGAGAAAAAAATGAATCAATATTTAAATTTTCTATTTTATCAACAATTTTTCTTCAAATGTACCAAATTCGGTCCAATTTTTTAAATATGCATCAGTAGATCTGGCAAGAAACTTGTCTTTCATTTCTAAATCCTGATAAAGTGTATTCAGACCCATTTAAAGAATAATACTTTTCCATATGTGATGAAAATTTGATAAAATTTTCTTAATAATTACAATCATTAATATTACATATGTTATAACGTAGAATTGTATTTTCATTACAGAAAGGACTTCGGAACAGAACGAATTTCTAACTATCCCCTTTCTTTTTACGAAAGAAGAGTTCCACTCTATGTCACTAGTAATAAAGAAGGATATAATAATTTTGAGCAAAAAATCCTGATAAGAAAACTCAAAAGTTTAAACTTTGAACCTGGAAATGTTGAGCGTAAAGATGATGAAATTGCTATGATAGAGGTGAGACATTTTAACATCAAAAAAAATAATTTAATAAAATTAACAGATCACTCAATAAATTTCCGGTCTAAATAAGAAAAACGCAGTTTTTTGAGAAATTTAATTTTATTCATCAACATAGTTTTCTTTGAGCGTAATATATTCCTTCCAACGCTTCTCTAACTTTTTGATGCCTTTTTTGTAGAATGATTCGTCTTTGCTTTCAAAATAGTCTTCAGTTTCGGCAATCACTTCTTCACTGGATCCTAATTTCTTTCCTTTGCACAGTTTTTTCAGGTCATCACATAGCCAGTAGTCGCTGTGGGCTAGATCTGGAGAATATGGTGAGTGAGGAAGCAATTCGAAGCACAATTCATTCAATTTGACCATCGCTTTCATCGACTTGTGGCACGGTGCACTGTCTTGGTGGAACAGCACTTTTTTCTTTTGCATTTGAGGCCCTTTTTTCTTGATTTCTGCGCTCAACCGATTCAGTAATGCCATGTAATAGTCGCTTTTAATGGTTTTACCTTTCTCAAGATAGTCGATAAACATAATACCATGCGCGTCCCAAAATACAGATGACATAACCTTGTCAACTCACTGTTGAGTTTTTGGTCGCTTTGGACGGCTTTCACCGGCTGCTGTCCACTCAGCGGATGATCTTTTTGTTTCGGGGGTGAATTGGTGGATCTATGTTCCATCCATTGTCACATATCGATGCAGGAAATCCTTTTTACCCCGCTATGAACAGCTCCAAACAGCACTCTGAATGCTCGACGTGTTGTTGTTTTTGGTTAGGTGTGAGCAAACACGGCACCCACTTCGAAAACAACATACGCAACTTTAATTTACGATCGCTCAAACCTATTTTGTAGACTTTTTTTATGTTTTATGGAACAAGTGCTGATTTTGGGCGACCAGAGCGTTCAGCGTCATCGATGTTTGTACGGCCGCGTTTAAATTCGGAATAACAGTCAATGATTGCTGATTTCCCTGGTGCAAAGTCCTTATAACGCTCATCAAATCACTGCTTTGCTTCAACAGTATTTTTTCCAATTAAAAGCAATGTATGATTAACACTCGAAATTCTCTTTTATCTATTGTTTTGAAAATGACAAAAGATGCTTCACCGAAACGTCTGTAACTTTTGAACTAAAGATCAGATTGTCATGAAATTTTGACACTTAAATAAATTCTTTAATGGATGAAATTATAAAAAACAATTTTTCAAAACAAAATTTTTATAAACAAATTGCTGTATTTGATAATAATTAATTCAATTTCAAAAATAGGAAACGGTCAAGTTGTAGAGAATCTTTTTTCTAACAAAATGAACCGTGATTTATTAGAATCGCATTATTTTAAAAATTTGGCTCGAAGCGATAAGAAAATAAGTTTGGGCAAAACTAAAATTTATTAATAACATTTTTTTTTGTGTTTCAAATTTTTTTCATTAAAAATAATCATTCCTCTTTCAAATTAGCCCTTCAATAATAATATTGCTATTCCTGAAAGCAAAATTATCTATTTTTGCCTGAGATCTAATTTTCGTGATCGTACTACCTTAAGATTAAGGAACTGATCAAATTGTTTTCATATGATCCGTGTTTTCAAAAATTACGCAAATTTATTATTGGAGAAAAATGATAATAATTTTTGTAAATTTCCAATCTCGGGTGGACAAAATTATTGTATTTTAATTTTCAATTTTATTAATTTTATTGTTTTTATATTCGTTAATTTTTTATTCATTTCATTCCAGCTTGCAAAACCCGTATGGTCGGAAGAAAATACACCTCAGTTACCAATTTTCACGAATATGCAAGGGATTATTTCTGGAGATTATGGTAAATTAATAGTATGGAACGATTCCAAAAGAGTAAGGTTTGATGATAGTGAAGATAATACGTTGATAGAAATATCTATTTACGTTTCACAGTTACGTTCAAAGAAGAATCCTCAGAATTTAATAACGAGTCGTCGTTTCGAAATATTTCCAAAAAATTGCAGAGACTTCATATTTAATTGGGTAAGTACTTCTTCTCATACACGAAAAAAAAACTATCGGCTTGGAATGTGTTATACTATAAAAGCAAAAAACGCTTGCCAATATCGGTGGAGTTAATTTCTTTCAAAGCAAAGTTGCCTTGCGTGAGAAACTCAAACTTCACCTTGCTCTAGGTGGGGACTCTGAGTTAGTACCTGCGCTTTGTAGCTAGCATTGCTCTTTGGCGCTCACGCCATGAAAAAACCTTGCAAAGTTGATAGCCGACACTATAAAAATTACCATTTTAAAAAATGTTCAATTAAAGTCCAGATAATAAATTCAAACGAGTTAAAGGAAAATCCATTTCACCTAAAAAAATAGCGCTTCTAACGTTCTTTGCGCTATGGACATGTTAAGATCTACCGCTATGTTTCTTGTGAAGTTGTCGAGTTCAAACTGAAATTCATAAGAAATACGTGTTACCAACTGATTTGAAATTAGCGCATGTCAAAAGTACATCGGATAGTAGAATAAAAAGGATAAAAATCGATGTCTGGTAAATGCAGTAACAGAAAGAAACATTTTTTAAAATGTTCGCTTCTGAAAAAGAAGTGTTGGTAAATAGTGGATCGAATACTTTTTTCACGAATAAGTACTGGAAAACAATCCTTTTTCACAAAAGTAGTACTGGATTCAATACTTACCAATACTTGTTTTTTATAAGAGTTGATAAATGTTTTCATATTGAAAAGTATGCCAAAATGACACTTTTTAGTAAGGTATTAAATAACATCTTGTCCATATTCTGCAATTCAATGCGTTATTTCAAATTTATCGCTAATTTAGGGATAATCTCTCATATTAGCAACAATCCGGCACAGCTGACAATAGTACCAACCATGTGATTTTGAATTTGCATTACTTTTTGAATACCCGGTAGATGCCGATAGCACATAAATCTGTAATATCTAAAGGTAGTGCCATGTACTATCCCTGCTTAAAAAACTGGTAGAACACGGGTTGGAACCAGGCTGTATCCGACCCTGAGAAGGGTTTTAACTGGTTCAAAAAATTGTGTGCCAATCAGGTTTTATATGGGTGTCGAGCAGGTTCTAAGGAGGACTTTAAAGGCTTTTATCTAGGTTTTATACGGGACCTGAAATTGTTCCGCGTATATGGTATATGGTTCTATACGGAACCAAACATTGTTACGCTAGGCCCTTTTAGACACGCTGAGCGCACTTGACCAAATTTTTCAATCCATGTCCCCGCTATGATCCGTTCAAACCCTGTTAGACTCTCATACTTTTGATTCAAGAGATCCCTGACAGAATCACGGTAGACCCGCTTAGACAACCAGAGCGCACAGCCTACTTTGTCAATCTATTTCCCCGCTTAGACCCCGCTACACGCCTACACCTTCGATTCAGGGGATCCCTGCTAGAACTACGCTAGGCCCTTTGAGACACCCAGAACACACTTGACAAAATGTGTAAATCTATGTCCCCGCTATGACCCTGATAGAAACCACGGTAGACTCGTTTAGACATCAAGAGCGCACTTGGCAAAATTTGTCAATCTATGTCTCCACTATGACCCTGATAGAACCACCGTAGACCCGTTTAGACACCCAGAGCGCACTTGGCCAAATTTGTCAATCTGTGCCTCGGCTATGACCCGTTCAGGCGCTGATAGATGCCCATACCTATGATTCCTTAGATACCTGATACAACCACGCTAGACCCATATAAACACCCAAAGTGCACTTTGGAAGAATAATTTTCATATACTAATCCCGGATGGTAGCCAGGTATACCCTGTTAGGTTCCGTTTTCCAATTAAAATAATATAATTCATTCCACAATTATGTTATAATTTCCCGGTAGAACCCAGGTAGTTCCGGATACAGTGCCAAAGCTTATGATACGAACCTACCCGAATCTAAATGACGTTTTCTCTGCTTCCAACCATGGTTCTAACGGTTTGTTAAAGCAGGAATGCTACATGGCGCAGGTTAAACTCAGAGTCTGTACTTTGGTTTCTCAAAGCCCATCCTATTGAGCATTTCAGGTTGTAACGTCGTCTGGCAAGATGTCTTCTCTCCGGAGGCGAAAGAATAGAACGAAATGCATGAGACTAAACATTATTTTCTTATTATCTCCATAATAAATATTGATGAAAAAGCTTTGTGTAACCATAGCGAAACGAAGTACGGTCTTTGTTCGTACGGCGAACGTGTTCTAAATTAGATGATTGAGTTTGAAATTTTTGCTACTATTTACCTGATCAGGGGATCACCAATCACGTAATAATGGAAATTAGATTCAAAGAATTTGGAACATTTCTGTGGAAAAGGAGACGCTTTTAATCGTGGCGGGATTGGAGACCAAGTCATTCAATTGCCGGTTGACTGCTCAAAAGCAACTGAGCTACACCGGCACACACGTCGACGGCTAGACCGAATATTCACAGTGCTAACGTTATGCTCTGCATTTGGTGGAACCAGCTTAGTATAGTATATATTAAAAGTTGTTTAAACCGAGTGAAACCGTCACAGGGGATCGATACCGAACGCAATTTATGCGTTTGAATGGAGCATTGAAGGAGAAACGGCCACAATACCAAGAGAGACACACCAAAGTTATCGTCCAGCATAACAATGCTCCGTCACATGTTTCAAGCCCAGTCAAGCAATCAAAAAAGGAATCGATTCGTGCATCGCCTCAAAAGACACATCGTTTCTTCAGGATGGTATCCACAAATGCCAGAAAGATGGCAAAAAGTAGTGGCTGGCGACAAACAGTACGTTGAATCATAAATAGGTAATCACTTTTTAAGAAAAAAGCCTCAAATTTTAGGAAAAATGGCGAAAGAAAAGTTGTACGCCTAATGAATAATTCTAATATTCGCAACTTGAAAGTAGCGAATATTCTGGACTTGCATTAACTCTTAATTAATAAAATTGTAGATATTTGTTGATGTTGATAGTTGGCTCTAGGGTCCGAGGTCAATATCAGGTGTACAAATAAGTTTCCGCCATTTTTTATCAGAATTTGGGCATTTATTGTAAAAAAAAGTAACCTTATGATTCATTTGAATTTTTGTCCATCGTATTGTTCTTCTTGCCTCACCATATGTTTCTACAAACAATCGATGTGCCTCAGCTGCAGATTTCTACGAATTGAAGCCCTCATCAGTGATTTATTCTGAATCTAAAAAATACAGAAAAAAGGTTGCTAACATAGGATTCCTTTCATAAACAATTTAAAGTAATTAACATTTCTTTTTTACACGTTGGTAGAGAAACTATAGAATTATTTGAAGGTGAATATTTCTTCCACATAACGTAAATCTCTGAATACTGGAAAAACATTTTTGAAAAAAATTGGAAGGAAATTGAGAATTTTTGCTTAAATATGTTTAAAGTACTCTCCAAAAAAACCTGCGAAAAAATATTCCAGGGTGGATTTTAACGTAATTTTATCGTAATGTCTAAATGTTTAATGTTTAATACTTTTTTAAATGTGTAGGTATAATATTTTCCGAAATTTGTGCACAAATTATCAATCGGCTTTAAACTTTCAAATGTTATTGAAGAATGTATGTTTAAAAATTAGACTAACCTTAAGTAAATTGTGATTTCGTCTATAAAAAGTTATTATTTTCTTGTTTTTTCCTTTTTCGTTTTCTGGGGAACTACATAACTTGAACGGCACACACTTTTTACTGAGTAGTTGGTTCGTAAACTGAGTTGTGTTTTGGCTTCAAAGCATGCATAGTAGGATGAGAATGGAGGGTAAGATTTTTTTAAATTGGGATTTAAGTTGGGGAAAGAAAAAGGATGTGCTGGAGATGACGACTGTTGGGACAAGGAGAAAAGACCATAAATTGTAACCGAAGACATAACGGTATTGTCGGCATATTTTGAGTTGTACATAAAAAGTATTTATCTATTTATTGAAGAGTTTTTAATATAAATTTTGAAAGGACTTAAACTTGGTTACTTAAAAGAGGGAGATAAAAAACTAATAAATTTTCTGTGTCAGTACTTTGATTTACAGAATGCGAGGTACTGGCTATGAGGGTCATTTCTAGAATCATGCGTTTTCTGTATTTATCCGACCTGTTTATTATTGTGACTTCATCCAAATTAAATTTCTGGTTTTTAAAGGGCGCTTGGTCGAGCCTATATGAGTAGCTGTGCAATCTGGACATGGTATATTATAGAGAATATCAACGGTATTAAGCAACGGGATCGGATCTTTACCTGATTTCAAAAGGTGCGATAGGTCGCTGATATTACGGGGAGAAATTTTCATGTGGAGTGAGGGATCTCGTACGCCTGTGCAACTCAGATGGTTAGAGCAGTCGACCAGTTATCGACAGACCCGTGCTCGAATCCCGGCACATTCGAAAGAGACTTTTTTCCACAGAAAGATTTCAAATTCATTAAATTATTATTTACATTTGACATTATAAAAGCTTATCAGTACTTACAGTTGTGTTTATATGCAGCAGGACAGAGGTGCTCCTATTTTTATTAAGGACAAATGTGTAGGAGTCCTTGTTAGCCCTAATGAACGTGACTTACAAGCTGTTGGAGCAGGGATCTTGACAGTACCAAACTTTACTCAGCGTTCTGAAAGTTCTCAGTGTCCTTATATAAATGAAGTTCCTGAAGATTCTGAAGTTCCTGAATATACTGAAGTTTCTGAAGATACAGAATAGTGGTTGCTATATAACAGACCGCATTAAATACGCATTACCTGTCATATTGTGTCAAAATGTTAAAAAAGAATAAAATATATGATGAACAAGGACTCCCATGACTTTAAAATTAGACCTGCTCTTATCATGCCGTATTGAGGATTTTTTTATATCACGCCAGCAAAATAAGTTTACTTTCTTTTCATAATACGTGCATGACTCGTGTGTCTCTGCTAACGTCACTACAGCAGAGATGCATTCCAACAAAATTGTTTAGTTCCTATGACAGAAAATTCTCAATTGATGCAGCAGCAGAAAATTAATGATGCATTAATAAAGTTTGTCCGTTATAAGAACGGAATACACTTTGTTGAACCTTTCAATTACAATATTCGGAAAATGAAAAAAGATTGTGACTCATTTTCGTGTAGTACACTTTATCCATATTTTTTTAGCCGACATGGGAATAATGTATTGTGCACCATGGCAGGTAAGCCGTTCTTTCTCGTTCGAGGACAAAATGCCCACGATATTTTATGTAACAGCGGTATGGTTTCCTTGGTTAGCTCAATTGATATTGGTATATTATGCGACTAGGGTGAAGAATGTTTATTTTTCGAGTGTGCAGTTTCTCTGCTAACATCAACGCTACAAACCACGCATGCACAACAACCGATGGGAATACAAAAACCGCCTTTTGAAGATAATTCATATATGGGTCAGAATTTCTGAAACGGATCACCCGAATTGGATGATAATTCAAATCTACTTCAAAATGATTTTTTACGATAGTTTTTACCATTCCTGACATAAATCTAAAGTGATTTCGTTCAATTATTTTTTTTGATTATAATATTAACAATTAAAGATTTTTGGCACTTTTTTTTGTAAAATTAACTCTGGCTGATCTAATTATCCGATTTTTATGTTTTTTGTGGCAATGGAATCTTCATTTAACATAGATTGACTATGATTTTTTCTGATTTGAAAACTTGAAATTTTATGTGAAATTTTAATAATTGTTTATAACAAATTGATAAAAAAATGTCTTCTTCATCGGATTTCGACTGGAAAAAAAAACCACATGTACTTCATTCAATTATCTTTCATATTCCGTTGAGAAAAAAAATCGCCCGCATTTCGGAACGATCCAATTCGGTCGAAAACATAGTCGCGCGAAGTTCCAAAAATGTGCAGTTCGCTCGCGCGCATTTATTCTTCACCGCGCAAATGCTTTGTGCTATGTAAAAAGGATTTCTTGGGTGAATAAATAATAGATTTTTGAAACGTATATAAGTGGTATACATTCTTGACATCAGTTTATTTAAATTTAGCACAGAATAGGTAGTAATTTCAAAGATGATATATTCCTTAAACAGATCTCTCAAATATGGTCAAAAATTACTTCTACTCGTTATAGTATTTTTTCTATAGGCATTGACAATGTGAACTAAAATCCAGATTAATTTTGCAAAAAGATTTTTTTCTCATTTTTATTGTTGATTAATGCAATGCCAATTGAAATATGATCGGACGTTCGGAGCGCGATTAGACACGGAGCGTTTAACGCCTTTGAACACGTTAGTTGCTAGCGATTGTCATTTGTTTTTTTCCACATCATTATTATTTTTGCTTTTGTAGATCAGTCTTTTCACAGTCGAAACTGAGCACAGACCTCTATAAAAAATTAACGCGTTATTTTTGTAGTGGTGTTCTAGAATTTCGAGTGTTTTTTTGCAAAGTGGTTTATACTATATCTGTCATTATTATTATTATCATTATTAATATTCATTCGAGACAGCCACAGAACCAAAGCACGTTTTGTGCAAAATAGTATCGAATTCAGATATTGGTACTCTGTGCAGGATCGAAAGTTAATTATTATGTATCACTTGGAGGCTTAATAATATGATGAGTTAATTTGTTAGTTTTCGATCAGCAGAAGAATCAACACATTATTCGTGAAATATCCCAAACACTTACATTAACCAGAATTATGTATAAAATCAATCATTTAATTCAGTATGTTGTACTATATATCATTTTTCTTCTAGTTATTCATCATTAAATGTTCCAACTAAGTATTTTGTTACGTTTATTCATTCACCCAAGAAATCCTTTTTACATAGCACGAAGCATTTGCGCGGTGAAGAATAAATGCGCGCGAGCGAACGGCACAGTTTTGGAACCTCGCGCGACTATGTTTTCAACCGAATTGGAGCGTTCCGAAATGCGGACCATTTTCTTTCTCAACGGAATATAAAAGATAATTGGAATAAGTACATGTGGCTTTTTTTCCACTCGAAATCCGATGAAGAAAACATTTGTTTATCAATTTGTTATAAACAATTATTAAAATTTCACATAAAATTTCAAGTTTTCAAAGCTTTAAACTTCACGGGTGGTTGGTTCCATTAAAGTCGCGTACGACTCTTCCGTCATCCGTTCGCTCGGAACTTCCATCCGCGGCTACACGCCCACTAGGATAAACAACTAGCCGCACCACCCAGGGGAGAAACAAACAGATTCCTCCCCCGAACGACGCGGACAGTCAAGTCTATCCGAGACGCAGGACCGCGGGTGCAGGCCCCGATGCGATTTCTACTGGCCCTCCCCGTTGTTTCGCTCTCGACGCCCATCGAGCCCTCTCGTCCTTCATCACAAGTGTGACGAATGTCTCGATGAGCGTCCAGAACCGTTCAGACTGGAGCATGAGAGGGACCATCGTGTCGGGAGTGAGTTCGGAACCCACCGCCTGACCTTGGGCCTCCCTAGCCACACCCCATTTTGCGCAGACGAAGATTGCGTGCTCCGCGTTATCCACCGGGAAATCGCAGTAGCAACACGTCTCCTCGTCTCTCTTCACGAAGCGCCTCAGGTACGCGTTAAAACCCATGGCCCGAGAGCGCTTGCGCCAAGTAAAAGCCGACTTCCCCGTGCTTTCTGTTCAGCCAGGTGGCGAGCTCCGGGATCAGGCGGTAGGACCATCTCCCTGTCTGCTCACCATGCCATCTCATCTGCCATTTCTCGACGAGTCTGCGCCTTCCATCCTTGCGGATGGCCTCCTTCGCGCGAGCGATTTCCTGCGGGTCGGCGCAGGTAAGCTCCTTGCGAAGCTGAAAGGTTTCCTGCCTTTCCTCCGCCAATAAATCTATTGGCGGGACGCTCGCCAGGACCAGCACAGCGCTCGTCGAGAACAGCTTCTTCTGGATAGTATGGTTTTGCAAGGAATTGGCCCAGACCGGAGCTGCATAAAGCAGCTTCGAATGGACCACGCTCGCCACCAATCTTCTTTTCGCTGCCCTGGGTCCACCAATGTTTGGCATAAGCCGGGCCAAGATCGCTCCACATTGAATGGCTTTGGCAGCTGCGATCTTTAGGTGTTCGCCAAAGCTAAGCCTACGATCCAGCTGCACTCCCAGGTACCTAATGCTTGTTTTCCACTCGACTTCATGCTCTCCGACAACGATCCTCGGATATTGGAAGGATCTCCTGTCCGTAACGAGCAAATCCTCGGTTTTCTCAGGGGCCATTTTAAGGCCTCTGCAATCCAACCAGCGCTTTGCTCGCCACAGACTTTCATTGATCCTCAGCTCTAGGATTCTGACGTCGTCAGCGGCGCACACGACAAGTGCGTTATCCGCGAAGCCGACGATGCTCGTTTCAGCAGGTAGGTCCAGGCGCAGAAAGTCATCGTACATGACGTTCCAAACGAGTGGACCCACCCGCGACCCTTGAGGAGCGCCACATGTCATCTCTTCTTGAAGAGACCATTTGTCGCCCTCGTAAATAAAAGATTGGTTTTTCATAGTTATACTACGAGTAATACTATATATATATTTAAAAAATTTTAATGCACGCTTACATACTTCACCCTACACTTCTGAATTTTACTCAACTTTGATTCATTTTCGAACATTTAATATATCACAAATAAATACAGTGATACTAAATAACTTCTAACTTGTCCTTATGTCCCAAATTTGATCGGAAGTTGAGTAAAATTACTTCAACTATTTTTCTCCGTGTAGTCAATCTATGTTAAATGACGATTCCATTGCCACAAAAAACAGAAAAAACGGATAATTAGATCAGCCAGAGTTAATTTTACAAAAAAAAGTGACAAAAATCTTTAATTGTTAATATTATAATCAAAAAAAATTTTTGAACGAAATCACTTTAGATTTATGTCAGGAATGGTAAACACTATCGTAAAAAATCATTTTGAAGTAGATTTGAATTTTCATCCAATTCGGGTGATCCGTTTCAGAAATTCTGACCCATATACAAAGTCCGGTAAGGAGCATTTTCTCGTCCTAGGACGGTAAAGTAACCCTCATCAACGTATACCTGCTTTGTATCCTCTCAAAACTTTGCCAAAGAGCTTTTGGAAGAGAGATATACATAGGAATTCACGCAGTTGGCTAGAGTCCCTTGTATTTCAGCTTGTTCTTGATTAATCCGGGCCATCAAACTTCTCCAAAAATTTCCCAAATATATGGAGCTAGATATAGATCAGAACTATTGGTCTAAACCCTGGGCCTGACCTTGAAGCAGGACCTACTTTTATTGAGAAACGAGAAGCATCGTAGATTTCTGTGGTCTTTAAGCAGAATGGCTATCTTGAATTAGTTTGACGGTTACAGAAATATGTTTGAATTAAGTATTTCATAGGTTTAAGGCACGATATAAGGTTAGTATTTTATATTATTCAGCTTTACGCAGGTTGCACCGCGGGCACGGGGAGGCAATCTACGCTACACCCCACTAACTCTATAGTCCAAGCAACAGGGGATTTGTTATGACATTATTTATTTCAGAAAACGGACTACGCCATCAAAAGAAAGGTTGGTCTTTGAGTAATTATGTCATATTTTGGACAACGAACTATGATTTATAAATTTTTTATTAACATTTAAGACCAAAAAATCGCACTTTTTTTAGTTTTTCGTTTATAACATTAAAGGTAGATATCCAATCTTAATGACATCAATTAGAAAAGTTTAGACAATTGAATTATGAACAAAATGAGCCGTCGCTTGATCTGATTTAATAATTAGAAGCGGAAAAAATTCGAAAAAACCAGGAAATTTAGCTTTTGTTAAACAAATTAATGTCTGAGTTAATTTTTAACTTTTTTGGTTAAGGATTGGTGGAAAAGTAGCAGACTTTATGCTCTTCAAATGTATAAAAAGAGGGACACTTTAAGATACTACGTTTTTGCGCTATTGACACATTAATTTATTTAATGCGTTAATTGTAAAATGTCTGCCTGCCGCAGAGGTGGTCCGATTTTTATTTTAAAAACGGCTTTTAAAAATATAAATCAAGCCCAACAGAACGTCAATCTTGGTTTTTCGCTAAAATGTTGCAAAGTTCATTTAAAAAACGCCTAAACATGACTTCAAACGCCTGAACGCAGCAAACTGACTCAGTGAGCCTACTTGCCTTCTCCCCCCACCACTGTCACATTGCTGCGTTCAGGAGTTTGAAGTCATGTTTAGGCCTTTTTTTAATGAACTTTGCAAAATTTTAGGGAAAAACCAAGATTGACGTTCTGTTGTGCTTGATTAAATAACAAATTCCCTGTTGCATGGACTGCTACTATTTGTAAAGTATTTACAAAGCTTTATTCAAACTACATACAAATACACAAATATATTCAAACTGAATACAAACTACAATATGAACAGAACTAAATATAAACAAACTGAATAAAAATATATAGAAGTCTTCAATCAGGAAGGTCCTGGTTAAGTCCTGTCATAAGTTTCACGTGGCCTTGAGGATAAATCCTTACGACGATAGTAACCTAAGTACCAAAGGACTGCAGCAATATGAGCATAACATCCAACTGTTCGTGCTCCTATCTTACACTGGTAGTAACAGGATTTTATAGGATTCGCTTTCTCGGCCACGGCACCTAAGCAGAACGCTAATCCTTATCGAGAGTCGAGTACGAGGGCACCCATATATCGCCGCTCGTTGCGGTTCCACCAGGCTGGAAGCGGTCTCCGCCAGAGAAGCCTTTCTGTGGGGTATCTCCATGAGGTCCGTCCAGCACGACGTTCCAATGTCACTTGGTTTGCTGTGCCATGCGAACTGCCTCAAGACCAGAGATGCCATCCAGTAAACGAACACTTGACGCACACACCATGGCGCGGAGTATGGGTGAGCTCAAATGAAAGTGCAATACCGACGTTACGATATACCCGTCCTTTTTGCGTTCCCCCAGCATGTTCGAAGGAAGCCAGAGAGGACGCTGAGAGGGGCGCATACCTGTTTTTCTAATTTACAAGTCGCCAAGTGCGGAAGCGATTTTCACGCTTGCTTTAACCCGTTAAGGGCCAAAATGGCTGTATGGCCCAAATTTAGATTTGTTTTGAGTTTTCGCCCGCGCAATAAACTTACGTTGGACATTTTTTTAAATTTCAATTTACCGAATATAAAGATTTTTCAAATTAAAGAAAATATTACAATCCTGCAAATAAATCTAACTCGTCGAATCTGGAGCTATTTAATTTTAAAATAATTATTCCAAACCTACGAATTGATCCAACTCGCCAAACCTGGTGCTATATAATTTGGAATCAATTATTCGAATCCTGCCAATTAATCCAACTGACCCAACCTGAAAACTTTTTGATCAATCAATAATTATTAAAAACCAAATAAAATAACGATTATTATATTTCAAAGACAAAATAGCATAAATTGGGTTTCGAATCGATTCCGCATCCACCGAATTCTCCTAACCTGGCCCCCAGTGACTATTATCTGTTCCCAAACCTTAAGAGATGGCTGTGTGGTAGGCGTTTTGAGTCGAACGAAGCGTTTTAATGGGAAACAGAAGGGTATTTTGGAGGGTTTGACAAATCGTATTATGTGGAAGGCATAGGAAAGTTGAAAGTTCGTTGGACTCGTAGTATCGAGCTAAACAGAGAGTATGTTGAGAAACAAAACCGATTTTTGCCAAAAAATTAATTCTTGTTAATTTTATCGCGTCAATATCCAAACACCCTAGTATAAAGCTAAGCCTCACATTATATCAGATAAATAATTAACGATTTACGACCCTGCTAAAAAAATTGTGCGGGAATGATCCATTTAATAGTTTTGAATTATTTATACGGGAGTCTTTTTCTGAGCAGTAGCACCACTACCGTCCTCATATTCGGCTTTTGTCCTCTCTATAGCGCAACTTTTATCATGCGTTTTATTTACTGAGGGTTCTAAGCCGACCCCCGCTACTCATAACCCACTTAGAGCCAATGATGACGTGATCAACAAGGGCTTTTGTTTTCTGGGCATCTAAGCTAGCCCATTAAGAGTCGATGTAGTTACTTTAACTGTGTCGTTAAAATCTACATCAGGTGAAGCTATACAGCTGTCATCACTGAAGGTTGAATCCCTCGACTCCGGGCTGAAATCTTTATCTTCCGAAGAACCACTCTAATTACCAGGTTTTGAGAGTCTCAATCCCCACAAATTTGAGTCTAGGTTCTGTGGTGCACTGACACAGATCAATATCGGAGTTTTCACTTGACTACACCCAACAGAAGTTGCAAGTTATGGTGCCTCGGTATTTTGATACTGGGTGGCATTTTCATTCTCAAACCAGTAGTACTACTTTCCACAGCTCTGAATAGCCGCTCCATCAATTTATTTGGGTCAATCTCACCACCTGATGCTAGATTTTCTGTAACAGCTATTTACTTTGTATCTAGGGAACCTGTGGCAGACACTGACCAATCATTAGCGTCAAGCAGATCCCTAGACAGAGCGTCGGCATTAGAATTTATTCTTTCAGGCTTGTATACGATTATGTAAACTTATTCAGTCAGCTTGATTCGCCAACAAGCTAACCTAGAGACATGATCCTTAATGCTATAAAACTATTCAAAGGCCTATGGTCAGTACCGAGGACAAACATGACCATATAAGCGTTGAGTGAAGATAGGTATAGAGGAGACATCCAGGGCGATTGAATGGTCCAAACCTTGCGGGGAAAGACGCCAGGGGTAGGTAAAGTTCCGGAACCAACCACGGGGATCGACACTTTCGAAAGTCAACAAAATCTCACGGATAAGAAGTAAGTTGTAGGAGTAAGGCCTAAACTTGTGTTGGTGAGTCTGCTGTATTCATGATGGGTCAGGTAGTCCTCGTCGATTCAACCCTAGCTTGTCGACAGAATTTTACAAAATAGCCTTTTACCTCTTTTCCTTCTACTTCGCTCTTTACTAGTCTTTTCCTAAAATCGGATATATATTCTTTTTAAATATATATATAAAATTAAAATAGTAGATTGTATTGACCTTTGAATTAATTCATAATACTTCTAAAGCCAATGCAAAGGTACCAAGTATTATGAATTATATATATAAAATAATACATAAAAGAGTATATGTAAAATATTTTATATTATAATTTTTATAATATAATATATATGTATTTTATATATATGTATATAATATTATGTATTATATTATATGTTATAAATTTTATAATATAATATATATAAAATATTTTATATTATAAATTTTGTATTATAATATATAAAAGAATATATATAAATATTAAATATATATAAATAAACCATGCATTAAAATTAACAATTTTTTTTTGAAATTTATTACATATTTATTGACAAATTGTTTTCAATATTCTTTCATTATCTTGATTACAATACTGAAGACATATGGACAATGGAAATAAATTATCAATGATGATATTTTGAAAGTTTAATTTTCATACAATATAATTTTCGTTTATACAATACGGTTACAAAGTTAATATTATTCTCTATAGGGATACAATAATATTTGCTTTTTTAAAAAAATTTACAATTCTTAGAAAAACTAAAATTAAAACAAAGTATTGCTCTTAATATATAATAATTTGTTAGAGAATGTAAATGACCAGCTTCAGATCTGAAGTTATTTTATAGAATTTGACAGTAAGAAAGGCGAAAGGGCTCTTTTACGACTACTTAGCATTTACTGTAAAGCAGCAATGTAATTATAAAGAACCATCTCTTCGATCATCATCTTTTCAGATTATAAATCTCAAATCCACCTATCTGCAGGTGCAAAGTATAGGCGTTATGAAAGAATTTTTACAAAGGATTTATAAAATCTTAACTTAGTTTTCAGATCTACAGAATTATGACACGAAAAAACATTATTATTTGGACGAATACATCAATATTTTTCTTTAAATTTCAAAAATTTGATTTCAAACTAATTCCTGTAAATTACACTGAGAGAAATCGGCTTTGGTTCCTGTGCACATAGCACATAAATTTTTTGTACAGTAGTTGCCTTGACCAAAAAAGTTGAGAGAAGCTACTACTTTTATAGTTATCATGACAGTAATTTGGACTTTTTTGTGTATTCGGTTGTTGTGACCAAAGTTGATGATTAGAATGAGCTTTATACGTACCCCAACGGTTAGTACACGTACATTTTCTTTATGTGTACTGCCAAGATCCTTTGGTTACTACAACCGCAGCGTTCGCTGTTGCGCTAGACAAATCAAGTATAACTTTCATTGAAAGATATGCAGCCTAAGTTGAATCCTGCCAATTCTCGTTCTCGATTTCTGGAATATATTTCACCGTGCCAAGCATTATCAGGTAAATAATTCTATTATAAATATAGTTTGACAATTCTTTCTAAATGATAAACGATTTTGTTCGGGGACAATGCAATCGGTTCCAATTTTGCTGTCTCGTCGTATTTTGTCAAAACTATAGTCAGTCAAAAAAAGTTTATGGTGATGAAAAAAGTGACAATTTTTTAACTTAATCGACGAAAGTTATCATAAATATCATTATACCGGATTATTTTTTCTTAGATCTTTTCGGTGAAACTTTATTTTTTTCTCATCAAATTGAATTTGTATTTTGATAACTAAGAGAACCATACCTATAACCTTAAAAATAATTTTGGCTGGGTATTTACTGTCCGTAGACTTAGTCATTTTAACTAAACTCTATGCGCGGCTTTACGATGGACTTTGGTTCCTATAACCGCAGTGCTATGGTATTTCAAGTACCAGAATCGTGGTCTCAGTAACGTTCCTTGCAGTTGAAGTAAACACTTTTCCAATGTATGACAGCCACTACCATGATTGTCATGAGAACTTTAACATTTTTGTAAAGACGATTTTAACAAAAAAACTTTGGTCAGTGAAACCTAAAATTTCTCTCTGTGTATCTGACTTATTTCAATCAATTCAATGGGATTCAATCAATAGAATATATTCAATAAAAAATAAATGAATTTCCTTCTACTTCGTTCTTGACTTGTCTTTTTCTAAGATCGGATTTATATTTTGAAAAAATAAAAATATTCACAATTTTTTTTTGGAAGTTATTACATATTACAAACCAAAAATAAAAAATCAATCATTTTAACATTATTACTTCTTTACTATAGATTAACTGAAATGATTTTTCTCTGTTTAAGTAATAAAAAAACATTTTTAATCATAATTAAAAATTGCTGGGGACTCAAATAATTGATTTACGTAAATTCTGTCATTTATTTTTTATTGAATAAATTCTGTTTATTAAATACCATTGAATCGACTAAATTAAGACAGATAATTTACAGGAACTAGTTTGCAATCAAATTTTTTTAAATCCAAAGAAAAATATTGATGCATTCGTACAAATAACAATATTCTTCCATGTCATAATTCTGTAGATCTAGAAACTAAGTCAAGATTTTATAGATCCTCTGTAAAAATCCGTTTATAACGCCTACACTTTGCACCTGCAAGTGCTTGGATTTGATATTTATAATTTTGTTTTGAAAAACTGTTTTTTCATAATTTCAGCCATTAAAGAATTCATTTTCAAAAATCGGAAACGGTCAAGTTGTAGAGAATCTTTTTTCTCTAACATTCTCTAACAAATTATTATATATTAAAGGCAATACTTTGTTTTAATTTTAATTTATCTGAGAATTGTAAATTTAAAAAAAAAGCAATTATTATTGTATCCCTATAGAGAATAATATTTATAATTATAATTGTATGAAAATTAAACTTTCAAAATATCATCATTGATAATTTATTTCCATTGTCTATATGTCTTCAGTATTGTAATCAAGATAATGAAAGAATATTGAAAACTATTTGTCAATAAATATGTAATAAATTTCAAAAAAAAAATTGTTAATTCTAATACATGGTTTATTTATATATATTTAATATTTATATATATTATTTTATACATATATTATAATACAAAATTTATAATATAAAATATTTGATATTTGATATTATATTATAAAATTTATAATATAAAATATAATACATAATATTATATACATATATATAAAATACATATATATTATATTATAAAAATTATATTTTTATATATTTATATATATTGTATTATATATATTTATATATATAATTCATAATACTTGGTACCTTTGCATTGGCTTTAGAAGTATTATGAATTAATTCAAAGGTCAATACAATCTACTATTTTAATTTTATATATATATTTAAAAAGAATATATATCCGATTTTAGGAAAAGACTAGTAAAGAGCGAAGTAGAAGGAAAAGAGGTAAAAGGCTATTTTGTAAAATTCTGTCGACAAGCTAGGGTTGAATCGACGAGGACTACCTGACCCATCATGAATACAGCAGACTCACCAACACAAGTTTAGGCCTTACTCCTACAACTTACTTCTTATCCGTGAGATTTTGTTGACTTTCGAAAGTGTCGATCCCCGTGGTTGGTTCCGGAACTTTACCTACCCCTGGCGTCTTTCCCCGTAAGGTTTGGACCATTCAATCGCCCTGGATGTCTCCTCTATACCTATCTTCACTCAACGATATAAGTAAGGCCAAAAATAATGTACGCAAAGGACAATGCCAAGAAGTTTTTTTTCTATTGTTGAATAATTAATAGCGGCACCTTGAAGTGTTCGTGAGGCTTAGGCAAAAGGTAAGTCCTGGCCCATTTCGCCCTGACTAATAACACAACCAAGCGCATATTTTGAAGCATTCGTTGTCAAGATGAAAGGTTTTGTAAAATGAGGTTACTGCAACCATGGTTCGGAACAGATGTTATCCCGCAGGATCGCGAAAGCCTCTTGTTCTACAGTAGACCAATAAAAGTCAGCGTTGTCCTTTAAAATGAGGGTGAGAGGTTTAGCAGTTTTTGCAAAAATAATAAGCTCCTGTAGTACCCTACGTGACCTAAGAACTGTTTAATGTTTTTCTTGTTCTTTCAAATAGGAAAGTTTTCCACATCTTCTATTTTCCGAGGCTCAGGTTTTACCCCCTCCTGTGTAATGATATGTCTCAAGTATGCTATTTCCTTTTTTAAGAAGTGAAATTTTTCTGGTTAGAGTAATATTCTCGAGGTTTTCAATCTGCCTAAGAGAGTTTTAATTCCTGACTATGAAGAGTTGGATTCCTTCTAGTCCTGTAAGAATCTGGTACATTACTCTTTGAAATCTAGCAAGATTCCATATGTACCTGGTGGAATCCGAATTCTAAATCCATGACAGAGAAGTATCTAGCAGCCTCTAATTAGTCCAAAAGTGAAGTAATGGATAAGAATCACTAATGGCTTTTTCATTCAGGCCGCGATGATCAACCACCATTCTCCATCGCTTGTTACCTTGAGAATCTGGTTTCTTAGAAACAACCCAAACAGGAGAATTATATGGTGATAATAAGAGTTGAATAATTCCGTCTTGAAGGTATTCCTCAGTTTGTTCGAGATCTATTCTTTTATGAATAGGTGGTTGACGAAAGTATTTTACATTAAGTGATTTATTATACGAGGTAAACATTTTGTGGGCAACAGCTTTAAAAGATCTTAACTTATTGCCAAGAAGATGAAATTGTTAAGAATGATCGAACAGTATAGGAAAGAGGCTTTCTTTTTCTTCGCTATTCAGATCTGAGAAATTCGTACTAGGGTGTTTGATATTGACGTGCGTGATGTTGCAAAATTTTTGCGCACCATAAGATCTTAATTTTACGTATTACTCCCATAATCGAGTTCCGCGTTTGGCCTGGAAAGTGACCATAAACTCCGATTAGTGAGTCAGTGGTTCATTGACCCAGTCTTCGATTTCCACAATATTTCTATCCCTGACCTGGTGCCCGATTCCCCTACTGTCATCAATTTTTAATGTGCGAAATTCGTTCTAACCGTCGTTAAATGAAGTCTCTGCTCCTGATTGGAAGAATAAAGTCGGGGCACAGCACCCGTCGGAGAAGCGGGGAAAAGTACTGGGACCTCGCAGCCAAGGTGGTCAGTGCAGAGGGCGCCAGACGCGCCGTAAAGTTCTTTGATCCTTACGAGGCGCCGGGCCCTGACGGTCTGTATCCGGTGGTTCTTAGAAAGAGCCTTGAAGCAGTGCTGGGGACATTGGTAGGGCTATCTAAGGGATGCCTGGCGGTCGGGCACACTCCTGAGGCTTGGTGCAAGGCTAGGGTTGTTTCTACCCCCAAAAAGAAAAAAAGGGATATACGGAAGTAAAGAAATGTCTACATATAGCTTGACGTCCTTCTTTCTGAAAATGTTGGTAACATTAATGCGGATGAAAGAAACACGATGAGGCATGAAAGTGTCTCTGTCCAGACGATCGTCTATTACCTGTCGCACGCATGTACACGCTTGTATTTGCGCATGTGTGCAGATGCATTTCTCCCCATGTTTCTCTTACCAGCACTCACATTTTCCTTATGGAAAAATGACTCGCGTCCCTACACTCCAAAAACAGGTTTCTTATAGTAACTCATTTGTAATGTGTCCTTCCCCTGCACCAGACATAAACGCACGAAGAAGTGGTGTTCGTGAAACCCAGCAATAGTGTGCTGTGATAACACATGACAAAGTGTGTTCTTGACCCAATGGTGTATCGTGGTGGAACACTTTAGTTGTGTTTCCAAAACACACGTACAGGAGGAAAAAGTTTTTTGGAGTTTGACTAATAAATTAACTTCTAAAGAGTTTGGGTGTGTTTTTAGTCTCTCTTAATATTTTCCACTTGATGTTTTAATTTCATTGTGCACTAGTTTTGCACTTCACTTCGTTAGGCACATACCAAGAAGCTTGGACAATAGATCTCGAAGTTTTTGACTGGAATCGTTGATTGCTTTTGGTGTTTGAGATACTGGCTGATGCCTAAAGTTGTAAACCGTATGTCCAAATAGGTTGTTAATTACATTTATACAAAAGAAATTTGTTCTGGAGGGATGTTTTGGAATTTCTATCCAGAAGCTTGAGGCAAAGCGTGATTATTCAGTGATATTTTAACCGTAAAATATCATTATATTTGTAGGTTATGAGTCTCACGGCACAATCCGGAATTTTCTTGAGGACAGTTTCAGTAAGGATATAAAAACCTGGGGCTGTCCTATTTTTGAAGTTAGTATGAATTATACCCTCAACTTCTTTAACTTGAATATATACTTTTATAATATATCTTCTTATTGAGTTTTGCGTAGGAGTAGGCGATCCGCGTATCACGTAGGACATAGTGTGCTTTAGGCTTACAATTTTATATCATTATAGAAATTTATAAATTAAATACATCAATTTGCTAGACGACATAGCTTTAGATTTCACTAAATCCAGATAGATTAGTGGCGTATGACTTCTTTTTTTGTAATATGACTATGTATGAAAAACTGCCAAGGATATAAAGGACATGTACAGAAAAGTCATTATTAAAGATTTGATTAATTATAACTGCAAAAAAGTAACAATAAATATATATATATATATACATTCTGTCGAGAAAGTACCGGGAAATAATCATTCAAAAAGCCCGCTTAAAGAGTTTGTCAAAAACCTTTCTGACACTAAGTTGGCAACACTGTCCTCCATACTGACGTGGAGTTCGAGCGTGACCTGTCATTTAGTTTATTCACAGTGCTCGATGTTTTCAGTTTATCTCAAGTGTTTTTCGCGATTTTTCCAATGGATAAGAATATCGAACAAAGAATTTGACTCAAATTTTGCATTGCAAATGGAAAAGAATATTTTTGGAGCGTTATGAAGCGTTTGAGAGAGCTAATTCGTCGAAAAAGGGCAGATTTGTGTAAAAAAATGTATGAATTTTGCACCACGATAACGCAACTTTTTGCCGTTTATAGTCAAACTAATTGGACCTCAAAAATGGTCCGCCGAAAAATATTTTATTTGCTTCTGTCTAGATGAGAGCTTGTGTATTTCACGTCCACCTGAAACGATTTCGTAAAATATTTCGATAGGCAATTTTACGACTTGAGTCAACTAACGAATCTGAAAACTGTCGTTCTAGACCGCAGACGGTCACGATCAACGAATTTTGTTTTCTTTACTATCCTGGGTCTTAATCCGCTCAAGACATACAGAATACTGCGAATTTGATATTGCCTCGATCGGTTTTACTGGTTCATCGCTACGTGGATATGGTAGGGTTTTTTGATGATTAAGGAATCCATGATTAGACAAAGGTAATAATGGCACGGTGGTTTCAAGAGTTTCCCTTTTTCTCTCTCTTGCATTCTTTCTTTTCTCTTCTATTCTTCCATTCTGTCGCGATAATATAGTTGCGGGTTTACTATTGCTCATTCTCTTTTATATTCTATTGTTTCTCTGGTCATCCTTATTCTTACATCATCGCTCTCGTTTTATATTCATTCCTTGCGTTTCTCTCATTCTCTTATTTCATACTTTTATAGTCCCTAGCGATCGAGCGCTTGTGCACTCTCGTTAACAATTAATCTGAATAGCGAAATATTGATGCACCTGGGAAACAAAAGGATGGAATATTCTTACTTTTAAAGGTTTCATTTCAAACTTTTAAAATTTTGATTTATTAAATGTATTAAAATAACTCGAATAGGTTAATTTAAAAATTACTCTATGTCTGAAGACCAGCTCGCATGGCCAAAGATGCTAAGTTGCATTGGTTATTTGGAATGTACTCAGGTTACGAGCGCTAAAAAGTGTGCATTTGATTCACTTAAAATCAATTGGTATTGCATAAATTAGATTTTGTGCATTAATCAAAACATTTTCTAAAAAATGTTGCGCACTTTGGACCGCTTGTAACATGCAAGGTAGGGTTGAAATACTCTCTCTAGATGATTTGCGAATAATCCAGTTTTTTTAATCGCTTTTACCCATCATCCGTTTTTCTATCTACGCCTGGTAGTTTTCCACAATTAATAACACAGGTCTGCAAATAATGGGTTTGTATTTGTTGTTGGAAAACGAAAGATCATTTCCGGGGTAATTTTTGACGTAGAATCCGAATCCGAATTCAGAATCAACCTATCACGTCAGAATTTTGAGATATTTGAGGTTATGTGCTCGAAAAACCTTGCAGACCTGTGTAATCTGTCAGTTCTGTTGACGAGAGACTTTTCAGGTTCAAGAATTCCTATTATTGATCTTTTTTCACGGTATGCTTCTGTGGGCAATAAATGGCTATGAATGTCATTGGTCCTCTCTAATCTTGAACAACTATATTTTTTCTTTGATGTGCTTTTTCTCGAATTTAGAAAACTTACTTATATGGTCATGTTTGTCCTCGGTACTGACCATAGGCCTTTGAATGGTTTTATAGCATTAAGGATCATGTCTCTAGGTTAGCTTGTTGGCGAATCAAGCTGACTGAATAAGTTTACATAATCGTATACAAGCCTGAAAGAATAAATTCTAATGCCGACGCTCTGTCTAGGGATCTGCTTGACGCTAATGATTAGTCAGTGTCTGCCACAGGTTCCCTAGATACAAAGTAAATAGCTGTTACAGAAAATCTAGCATCAGGTGATGAGATTGACCCAAATAAATTGATGGAGCGGCTATTCAGAGCTGTGGAAAGTAGTACTACTGGTTTGAGAATGAAAATGCCACCCAGTATCAAAATACCGAGACACCATAACTTGCAACTTCTGTTGGGTGTAGTCAAGTGAAAACTCCGATATTGATCTGTGTCAGTGCACCACAGAACCTAGACTCAAATTTGTGGGGATTGAGACTCTCAAAACCTGGTAATTAGAGTGGTTCTTCGGAAGATAAAGATTTCAGCCCGGAGTCGAGGGATTCAACCTTCAGTGATGACAGCTGTATAGCTTCACCTGATGTAGATTTTAACGACACAGTTAAAGTAACTACATCGACTCTTAATGGGCTAGCTTAGATGCCCAGAAAACAAAAGCCCTTGTTGATCACGTCATCATTGGCTCTAAGTGGGTTATGAGTAGCGGGGGTCGGCTTAGAACCCTCAGTAAATAAAACGCATGATAAAAGTTGCGCTATAGAGAGGACAAAAGCCGAATATGAGGACGGTAGTGGTGCTACTGCTCAGAAAAAGACTCCCGTATAAATAATTCAAAACTATTAAATGGATCATTCCCGCACAATTTTTTTAGCAGGGTCGTAAATCGTTAATTATTTATCTGATATAATGTGAGGCTTAGCTTTATACTAGGGTGTTTGGATATTGACGCGATAAAATTAACAAGAATTAATTTTTTGGCAAAAATCGGTTTTGTTTCTCAACATACTCTCTGTTTAGCTCGATACTACGAGTCCAACGAACTTTCAACTTTCCTATGCCTTCCACATAATACGATTTGTCAAACCCTCCAAAATACCCTTCTGTTTCCCATTAAAACGCTTCGTTCGACTCAAAACGCCTACCACACAGCCATCTCTTAAGGTTTGGGAACAGATAATAGTCACTGGGGGCCAGGTTAGGAGAATACGGTGGATGCGGAATCGATTCGAAACCCAATTTATGCTATTTTGTCTTTGAAATATAATAATCGTTATTTTATTTGGTTTTTAATAATTATTGATTGATCAAAAAGTTTTCAGGTTGGGTCAGTTGGATTAATTGGCAGGATTCGAATAATTGATTCCAAATTAAATAGCACCAGGTTTGGCGAGTTGGATCAATTCGTAGGTTTGGAATAATTATTTTAAAATTAAATAGCTCCAGATTCGACGAGTTAGATTTATTTGCAGGATTGTAATATTTTCTTTAATTTAAAAAATCTTTATATTCGGTAAATTGAAATTTAAAAAAATGTCCAACGTAAGTTTATTGCGCTGGCGAAAACTCAAAACAAATCTAAATTTGGGCCATACAGCCATTTTGGCCCTTAACGGGTTAAAGCAAGCGTGAAAATCGCTTCCGCACTTGGCGATTTGTAAATTAGAAAAACAAGTATGCGCCCCTCTCAGCGTCCTCTCTGGCTTCCTTCGAACATGCTGGGGGAACGCAAAAAGGACGAGTATATCGTAACGTCGGTATTGCACTTTCATTTGAGCTCACCCATACTCCGCGCCATGGTGTGTGCGTCAAGTGTTCGTTTACTGGATGGCATCTCTGGTCTTGAGGCAGTTCGCATGGCACAGCAAACCAAGTGACATTGGAACGTCGTGCTGGACGGACCTCATGGAGATACCCCACAGAAAGGCTTCTCTGGCGGAGACCGCTTCCAGCCTGGTGGAACCGCAACGAGCGGCGATATATGGGTGCCCTCGTACTCGACTCTCGATAAGGATTAGCGTTCTGCTTAGGTGCCGTGGCCGACAAAGCGAGAAAACGAGAGGCGGCTCAGGCGCCCCTGATCGCACCTTGTCCCAGTCGTCTCAGACTTCCCGCTCGACTACCCCATCTAACTTACCGAACCGACCGTCCGCATGGGGTGGAGGACACCGAGGATATATTGTTCGGAACTCCGAGCATTTGCATATTAATTGTTAACCATAGGGCCTGTGCCACACGCAACAAGACAACATTCACGCACATGCACATGCATACACACGTGCCTATTCCAAATGTCACGTGAAAACACATAAAACCCCTCAAACTGTTACGGTTTTCCCAGTCTCAATCAGATTAATTTCCAACAACGAACGTGACGTGTCTGTGACGAAGAATTGTTTTTTTTTCAAAAGTGCACATTTTCTGAATGGATTAATCGATTTTCATCCCTCAAAATATTTTACTTTTTTTAGGCGTTCGTTAAAATGGAAAATTATACCGCAATTATAAAAATGTTCAATTTTTACGAAAGTTTTTCACATGGTTAATATGTCATGTCAAATCTTCAATAAAAAGTACTTTCATAGTGAACGTTTTCTACTTAACTTATCTTTACTATTTAATTTAGTATACTGTAATTAAATTTCTCGTGAAGTCTGTCATTTTGGATACGAGATTTTTTTTTTAATCAGATATTAAATTCGTAATCCGCGACCGAAAACCAGCCCTATCCGACTCCCTGCCTGCAACGGCGAGAACTTGCTTTCCTTAGTGATTATAGTTTGTATGTGCAAAATTTTCTCACCAGAGCACGTTGCACGCGTCACGCTCTACAAAAGCATTGTGTTGAACGGGTGATTTTCTGAAAAAGTGTAATTAAATAACAATTTAAATGAATATATAATATATACAATATAGTATAAATATAAATTAAATATCGAAGAAAGCACTTTTATATTTTTTTACGAAATAGATTTGTATAAGAAATATAGTGTCGTTGATGTTGCATTTAAAATCCATTTAGTATTTCTCAAGTTTCCTTAATTTTAGAAAATTTAACTGAACAAGATAAAAATATTTTATTCAGTATGAGATTTCGAATGGAATATTATCAATACTGCATAAAAGTTTCACTAATTTTGTGTTCCTTTCCTTTTGGAGGAACAAGCGATCATCCTTGTACTCCTACCTTCTTGCAAATATACAAGATATTATCTGTCTTTAGCATTTTGAAACCTCTAAAGATTGGAAATTGTACACTCAGAAAAAAGATTTGATTGAATCAAATAAAATGATTAGTTTGAACAACTTTCTTTGATTTAAAGAAATTATTTGTTCAAATGAAATAAAATTTGTTTGATTCAAACAAAATATCTTTGAACCAAATAAATATTTGTTTGAATCAAATTAATTTTTCTTCAAAACAAAGAAATTGATGCATTGATATGTGGTCAAAGATATAATTTGTTTGATTCAAGGCAGAAATTTATTTGATTCGAACCAATATTTATTTGATCCAAAGATATTTTGTTTGAATCAAAAAAATTTTGTTTCATTAAAACAAAACATTTCTTTACATCAAAGAAAGTCTTTTATACAAATAATTTTTTTGATTTAATCATATATTTTTTCTAAGTGTAGTACTTTTGATGGCAACCCTCCACAGCCCTTAATAACAATTTCAAAATTGAAAGAATTACATTAGTCGAATAGTAAAAGCGCAATTCAAGAAATTCGAGAAAAGTTGAAAGCAATAATCGATTGTGAAGACACTGATTTTAGTGATTTTGTAGATGCAGTATCGCACGGTTATGATTTACCAGCTGTTAGAGATTGTTTGATTTTTCACACAACTGGTCGTATAACTGCTTACATTAAACAGCACACTCAGTGTTCGACATGCTTAAATGCATTTTCGACTACTTCTGAAATTCATGCAGATACGATATCTTTTTCTTGTGATTAGTTACCTGAAAGTTTGAGTAGATTTGCAAAAATAAATAAAGATTTCATATATCCAAATGTTAAGTTATACAAGCTTATCACATTTGTCGAATATCTATTTGACAAACATTGCCGGTCTAGCAATTCTTTTGATCTAATTCTAGACGATTTAATTTCATCTGTAACAAAATTTAGTTTTAATGCAAAGAACATGCCAATGAAGCTGTGGAGATGTTAGCATATATAATTCAATTTTATCTTCAAATACGGATGAGACAATTCGTAAGACAGGAAATGGTTGAAATTTAAAAATTTAGCGTCTTGAAAAAAAGCAGCCAAGATTCGCGACACTTAACTAGTCATCATCGATCTGTACATGTTAAAAATATATACTAGCAATTTTTAATTAAATTGAAATTGGGAATTGAAGTGACATCTATTAGGTTTAATTGCAAACACTTTCGTGAATCGACAATCTTAGATGGTAAATTACCTAAACGTTTCTAAATTATGTTTGTCACATCCCAATTTCTTATTCCTTCACCACTAGATGTTTAAAGGATGATAGATAATAATAACTATCATCCTTTAAACATCTAGTGGTGAAGGAATAAGAAATTGGGATGTGACAAACATAATTTAGAAACGTTTAGGTAATTTACCATCTAAGATTGTCGATTCACGAAAGTGTTTGCAATTAAACCTAATAGATGTCACTTCAAGTCCCAATTTCAATTTAATTAATACAAACGGCTAAAACTAAAGTGAAATATACCGAAAATTGTTTGAAATGCTGTAAGCGGTGTTGGCTTGGTGCGATTATCACAGTAAGTCCCCGGATAGGCATGTATATTCGGAGGTTCGATTCCTCCTGACACATGCAAGATGCACGCTTTCAAACTTTTTTCGGTCCTATAATTATTTACCATCTAAATATTAGCCATTTTTATATTTCACGAAACCTAAATAGCAAATTTTATAATAATGAATATATTTTGTTACATTTACAAATTTTTAATTGAGTATATATTTCCCTTCACATGGTTGAACACAGGGCTTAACAAAATATTTATTTTTTATTTCATTCGTTTGAAGCTGGAAAATAAAAATGGAAAATACTTCTATTTAGAAGCTTAAGCTTTATATTTATTTTTAAATATCATTTTAGGGACATTTTTTCATTTCATATTGTTCAGAAACTTAATTATCAAAATTTTTTTTAATATTTGTCTATTAGTATAATGCTTTTGTGGAGCGTGACGCGTTCAACGCGCTCTGGTGAGAAAACTTCGCACATACAAACTATAATCACTAAGGAACCGCCATTTTGTTTTTAGTTGGACACGGCTGCCGAAAACCCTCACAATACTTCAGAAATTTCCCTACCTTTCCTTATTTCAAGTTGAGTTCTAGTGGGGCCCGGACTAGAATTTCCTAATATAGAAAAAACTGGTAGGGGCACTTGATGGTATCACAGAAAAATGGAGATTTTCTGAACACGGTCTTAGATAAGATCATGACTTAAGAGGAATCAAGCACTTTTAAGAAAACTTATTTATAATTTTGACTCGAATTCGCATGTAATCATAAAAATTATATGCGAGCACGTGTGTGTATGTGTGTCTATCTGATTGTGTCGAGGTAGTAACAATAACTAAACATGTAGTTCAATTAGCATGGAGTGAATAGTAAAATCAATTAGAGCTTTCATAGTAAACATAAGCAGTAGAAGTTGCTAAATAAGAGTAGTTAGAAAAACCAACTGATGATAAGTAAATAAGTATAATATATTTTTTTTAATAGTACTTCATCAGTTGGAATTTCTTATTGTGAACTTGAATGCGTAATTTCGTTATGAGGTAATTTTCTTGATTCAAAAGTTTCATTAAATTTTTGGAATTGAAAAAACTCAAATTTATTAGATTCGGGAACATACGTTGATTTTACTCTTGAAAACAGAAATAACCTGTATAAAGTGTCACTAATATACAATAATAAAAATTGATACTTCTAAAATGTATATAATTCTTTTTATTATGTACACATTGTGTCCCAAAAGAAACCGAACTGTATATTTAAATGATACAACATGCAGCGCCATCTATTGAAAATTTACAGCATTAAAAAGATACATTCATCTTCTTCCAAACGCACCTAAATTCATGTAAATCGGATAACAGATGTGAAAGTTACAGCCATTTCAATAAAAGAAAAAGTGTGCTAATGTTACAAAACAAAAATGGAACAAAGAGCAAATATAAAATTTTATGTTAAACTTGAAAAAAAATTCGCTAATTCATACGAATTGATGAAAAAAGTTTATGGTGATGATTGTTGAGTCCTACTCAAGTTTATACGAGGTTTAAACGATTTAAAAATGGTCGTGAGGATTTAAATGACGACGTAAGGCCAGGTCGTCCAGAAGCTAGTAATCGTGCTGAATTGATGGAAAAAGTCCGTGAAATCATTGGTATCGATGCAAATTTTACTACGAGAATCTTGGCTGAGGAATTAAATACGAATAAAAACACTATTTGGAGAATTTTAACTAAAGATTTGGGTAAAAGAAAGGTCTGTGCACGTTTTATTTCACATCAGTTAAATGCACCACCTAACAAGACCAAAAAAGTTAACGAATTTTTGATGGAAAAACAGATTTCTCTCATCAACCACCCTCAGTATTTGCCTGATATATCACCATGTGACTATTTTCTATTTCCAAAAGTGAAAACCAAGATGAAAAGAGCATTTTATGATGATATCCCAGCCATTCAAGCAGCCGTAACCGAGGTGCTGAGGAACATTTCTATAAATGACATAAAAAAAATCTATGCATGCGCTGGTTGATCGTTCCAAACGTTGTATTGAGTCTAATGGAACCTATTTTGACTAAATAATAACTTTCAAAGATAATATAATGTGTATCTTATTCTACATCCAAAAAGATCGGTTATTTTTGGGACACACTGTGTAATGTTCTTTAGTTCAAAAATTTGATCTGTTTCTTTCAAAAATATTTTATGTGCCTCAGCCGCGGAAACTCGTTTTTCCGTTACAGCTGAGAGTAAAGCAATATTGTATATTCCGTTACAGAGGAATACAATGTAGAAATTGAACTGCGCATGCGCATTATAGTCTTACAGCGGAACGCAATCTATTTCTTATTCTTCCTCTTCTCACTTCTTCTTCGTACAGCGTTAGCACTGACTACTACACAAGACCGATAAAATCAAAATGGCTGGGATTAATCGCGAAATATCAAGTGTAATGACTAGCGCCGCAAACAACTACAATACTAGATTAGATTCGAGTGTACGCATAAAAACTCGTATACGCACCGAAGTCACATAAAATAGAATACGTGCCAATGCACACAATTCGGGACATTGCGAGACTCGCGACAATGCTCGCAGGACTGATCGCGCCTCGGATTCGTCTCGGCTTTGTCTCGGCTTTGCCTCAGCTACGTCTCGGCTACGCCTTGGCTTCGATCTCCTGCGAGCATTGTCGCTCGTCACGCAATCATCCTCATTGTGTGCCTAGGCACATAATATACTATTATTTTATAGAAAATCGATTTAATAATTAAAAATCTTAAAAATTTTAATGAGATTCATAAATTGGCATAAAATTTAAAAATTCCCGATTACAGGGGACACATGACTGAACGAGAGTTTGTGTAGTGTAGAGGGGGGTGTGTATATAAAAATAGTAAGTTAGTGTCTACTTGAAAGTAAATAAAGTTTTGAAATGTACTAAGAATATTCCTATGTTCCTGCAGTTCACTCAACTCCAAAAATTACACTAGGGGCCTTTACGAATTATGGAATGTAAGTTAAAATGTAGTCAAACCTACTGAGATTTTTTTTCGGTGTACGTGTAACGAAAAAGTACTGTCAATTTACTAAGAAAAAATGTCCTATCTTGAAAACAGATTTTTTACAGTGAAAACAGTAAACTTAACCTTCCAAGCGAATATCCCTCCGTTGCCGTTAAAAACGGTAAATATTAGTCTTAACTCGAATTTTCCCTGTACTCTTTCTCTCAGTGTGGAAAATCCTTTTTATTTATTATTTTTTCAGTGAGATACCTGAACAAAATTGGTCACGTGACTCTGCTGATATATGCCCTTAAATACAATGCGGAGATCCAATAGGGCCCTAATGGTGTCCTTTTTTGTAGGTGGGGTAGTGTAAGGGCTGACCTCACTAAACCCCTACTAGAAAGTCTAGTGGGCCCCACCTCGACAAAAGCGTTACGTTACCGACGGGGCTCTGACTAGTTTTACACGCTAGATCCCGACTAAAAATAGTGCAAACTCGTCAGGGCCCCGCTAGGCCCCTATCGAACTTTCTACACGGGCGAGAGTAAAAAATATCGGAAGTTCTAATTAGCCCGTTGCCTATCCCTTCATTTCTTCTGTAAAATCTTCGCTAGGACGCTAGGGTCCTTTTTTTCAGATTGCGTCACGTATGTGTTCATAATCAATTCTTATATTTATTAAAATTATAGAAATTAATTAAGGATTACCTTCAGAATTATAGGAAACATAACTATTCCTACAACAAAAAACTTTATTAATCTACAGATCCGAATCAACGTCGTAATTAAGAAATTGAAGTGAAGCTATACATTCTAGAAACATCTTTTTTTTATTATTCAATCGAATCCCAAGCTCCGATTTTCTAATCTTAATGATCTGATAAGTGGGAATATACAAGATTGTACTTGCAGCGTATGTTATTTGATGGCATCTTACTTCTCATAATAAGGAACAGTTCATTTTGTTATTTCATTAATGTTTTTTTTCGTTGCCAGGTGACAGTTCCATAAGAATGATGTATGTAAGTTTGGATATAATTTTTGTGTTTCTGAATACGCAAACCTTTTATTTCGTCATTTATATCGAAATCGACATGTGAAATGTCGTGCGTCAATTTTGATATAATTTGCTTATGGTTCAAATATTCAAACCCTTCTTTTTTTAAACTTCTATAACATGTTCTATAAAATCTTAATATAAATTACTCTCTACATAATTTTTTAATTGACGTAGTTAACAGCCTAACATCAAAGCAAGGGAGTTGGAACAGACCGACACGTTGCGTTGGATTGTGTGAGGTCCCACATGGGTAAGTGTTGCAGGAGGCAGGGGGGGGGGGGGGGACGAAAACTTCTACAGTTTGCAAACTCTATTTTCATAATTAAGCAAATATTTTTGACATATTTCGTTAGAATTTGATTTTCACCAGAAAATACAATACGTACTATCCTAAAATCATATGGGTTTGGCAACAGTGGTGCTATCTATATTTCAGACCGGATACTGGTAAATGCTGCTAAAATGCCAAAGTACATATACATGGAAAACCGGAAGATGTGCCTGCAATGGCTCAGTCAACCAGCACTGCTTACATGGATTAGCTACACTCTTCTTTCACCCTCTCTAGAGAACATTCGTCTGACGTCACACTCATCCCCATTTGTGGAAACTCAGTGAAGGTTAAGCCTACAAACACATGTTACGGCTTATATCAATAAATTCCTGCTTGCAGTCTCTTGCACGTCATAAACGCGACACTTCCCTAAGTATAAAAAAATATATAGTTTTAGCAATGAATTTCATCTTCACTTACGGGGTCGTTCTATTTTGGACCCTCGGAAAAAAGCTCTTTTTGTGAATTTTTTATGAGACTTAGTGAACTGGCTGAACCCTAGGCTTAAGTTGCAGCGTAAACCTAGCGTAAATCTAGCGTAAAGTAGCAATGTAACCCATGAAAGCGACAAAATAAATATTAAACTTGTATCCTTATTGTACTTGTACGTTAAAATTAACGTTAAAAGGTAATGAAGACATACAGTAATTTTATTTTTTAGCTTTGAAACAAAAACAAACATATTACCTGTTACTGAAGCAGTACAGTGGTTCGTCAATTTCCATGTCTCCACCGTCAGGATTGACTATTGCTTGGAGTCAGACACAACTATACTTTTGTCTCACTCCAACCAATTGTCAATCCTGACGGTGGGGACATGGAAATAGATGAACCACTGTACTTCCTTAGCGACAGGTATTATGTATTTTTTAGTTTTTGAGGCTAACAAATAAAATTATTGTATATTTTTACTACCGAGCAGTTACGAAGCAGACAATGCGAATATGATAATATAATAATGCTAATTAGTTATATTATTTTATATTAAATATAAAAATATCATTGTGATGGTGTTAGACCAGGATAATAAGGAATTTCTGGTAACGAGAAACCCTAAAACTGTTCTCATGTCCGCTCAATTCGTAGGCTGCAGCAGGTGGTCGGTTTACGATCACACCTGCAGATTCGCTGGCCTCGGCTAGACATGCTATGACAGTACAGTCATTTGTTTTAATTTATTTGTTTACCGTTAGAGGCAGTACCTCCCAGAGACGAATTCTGCGCGAAGAGTTTAAACATTGATTTTGTGCCTAAGAAAGTCAAACAAAGATCCATTGTTTAGCAACTAAGATTTGGGTTTTGAAATCAAAATTAAGAGAGAGGCTTGGTATTTTTGGGAATGCGAACCTACTCTTAGAATTCAATGATTGAAATATATATATATTTACTTTTATAATTTTATTATTCATAGAATTGATAATTTTGTTCATTACTTTTCAGCGCTAGAGAAAAGCAGTTTAAAAATGTAATCTTACGCTTTTTATCATTTAATTTATTAGACGTAGGGTGCCAGTAAGGCGGACGATTGTTTACAAGACGTGCTTTAGAGACATTTAAAATGTTTTACATTGGTGACAATTAATCTTTATAGGAAATGTTTATAAAAGTTTTCACTCATATCGGCTTTCTAGGGTAAGATGTCGAGCAGAGAGATTTTAAGGACTTTTCCAAGAAGTGTTACATTATACACATGGGCCACTTGAGTCATAGATTTAGCTGTTTTTTTAATGTATGTGCATAGAAGTCTAAGAGTAGGGATTTTAACTTAGGAGTAGGAATGCGCAAGAGATCTACTGACCGCTGCGTGAGCTATGCACCCTGCAAGCAGCATCGATTCTTTTTTGTTAGATTAGATTTTGATCATCTCGCGAAGTGTGAACTTCGATTTTTGCTCCTTTTTGTAGGACTTTGTAATTTTTTCACGACTTGTGTTTAAAATAAATTTAGAGCTTTTAAATCAAATTTGCTACACCTATTTAACAATTTCTTTCTCAAACCCCTCACTTTTATAATAATTTCACTTTTATGTAATTATAATCAAGTTTATCTGGATGTCACAAAACTTTTGAAACGATTTTGAATATTTAATATTTTTAAATATTTCGCGCCGAAATTTGCCCACAATCGTCACAGGAATTTTTCTGGTGTCAGAAGTGGGATTCCACAAACTTGTCTAAGTGGAATTCCTATTGTGAACACGTCTGGTGATTTTCTTATTGATGAAAAAAAGAGACAGGAACAGTGAGTAACAGTGAATTTAGTGATAAACTTTAGTGACACTGACAGAAAAGAAAACTATAGTAGTTTGAAGTGAAAAATTGCTTTGTTAAATATGTGGAGAAACAGTTTTATAAAATTAACTATTTTCATTTTATTTTTATTCATATTTTAATATTTTAGTATTTAGAAGTTTATTAATATTCCAAAATTACAAATACAATTTTGTTGGATTTGAAAAGTTTCACAAATTAAC
The DNA here is from genome assembly GCA_030998225.1 of Diplolepis rosae. Taxonomy (NCBI): domain Eukaryota; kingdom Metazoa; phylum Arthropoda; class Insecta; order Hymenoptera; family Diplolepididae; genus Diplolepis; species Diplolepis rosae. Next base: position 101,404 of record JAPYXD010000630.1, read on the forward strand.
TACGTGAAAATTAAGGATTTAAGAAGACACTGATGGATTCGAACCCTGGACAGAAGACTCCGGAGCTTATCCTGTAGTACCGCCTTCCCAGTAGCGGGTGAATTGAGTAGTCTGTGAACAGGAGGTCATCAAGTGGAACAAGGATAGGCTGAAAGGAGTGAAGAGGACGGAGGACGCAGGTGAAGAAGAGGACGAATGGATGCTGAGACCTGAGGGAGAGAAGATTAGCCGCGAGCACCCCCTCTACGGTTTTTGCCGCCGTAGATTTAAATGCGATGCGAGTTGGAACAGCGAGGAATCATTTGTTAGGCGCTACTCTCGACGATACTAAACCCTTGATTCAGCCGGCACCTGAACCGCCTTATCCTATTCCGTTTAAAGCTGCTTTAGAATTTATACCAAAAAATTTTCATGGTAAAAATATTCCCGTGAGTCGGTTTATCAGAGATTGTATATATGCTCGGAATTCTATCTCAGTCAGAGATCGACAGCACTTATTTTTGATAATTAGATCACGCATATCTGGTAGCGCATATAATTCTCTACTGGATCGCGAAATTTTTACTCTTGAGGGATTATTAAGTCATTTAAAGAATATTTTCACTGAACATAGAAATTTGAGTCAATTAAACTCTATGTTAGCTACTGTAGCTCAGAAGTTGAATGAATCAGTTCAAGACTATGGGGATAGAGTCAGTGAAATTTTAAAAAATATAATTGAATTGATTGAAGAAAAGAACTCAATTGAATATGCGGTACCTAAGATAAGATCGGCTAGGGAAACAGCATGCGAAAATTTTATTATGGGACTACATCCTAGAATGGTTTTAAGAGTTAGAATGGAGAAACCTGAATCTCTCCAGGATGCAATTATGGCTGCCAGATCTGCCGAATGGGAAATAAAATATACGAGGGATTTAGTAAAGAATAGGGACATAGAGAGAAGAGATAGGTCAGAAGGAATAATATTAGGAAAGGAGAAGAGCCACCACGGAAATAGATTCAGGGACAGGGAAGAGCTAGAGGTGGAGCTCGGGGTGCCTCATCACAGGTGATCTGTCGCCGGTGTGGCTTGCCAGGCCACTTTGAGAGGGGTTGCGCAATGCCCCCCTCTTTGGATTCCATAATTTATCATAAGTGTGCCAAACAGGGACATTTTGCAAGAGACTGCCCTAATGTCAGCTTCAATCCCCTCTTTTTATAAGTGTCATCAACCAGGACATTATGCGCGAGAATGTAATGCTGCTGGCGTTTTAGAAACAGGAGGAAAATTTTGTAAATATTGCAAAGCCACGGACCACATAACAAATGATTGCGAAAAACTTGCGAAAAGGGTCGCGGATAAAAAGAAGGAGCAAAAAGACTCTTTAAACGAATTGTAAGTTCGTTGGAATGGTGTGACAACGAACTTCCCTCTGAAATTACACCCTGTAAGCGTATTCGATTTTCACGGGAAAATTCACCAAAAATTGATTTATATGCTAAAGAGTTAAAAAATGGGAAAGGAAAATTTTTGGTAGATACGGGAGCCGAATTAAGTATTATTCATAAAGGGAAATTGAAGAATAATGCTTTAGTTAATACAAAAAATAAGTTTATTTTGTGTGGAATAGGCGGAAAAACTGTAACTACTTTGGGGGAATCCCTTTAACCATAAATGGTACTCCCTATTCTTTTCAAGTAGTTCCTGATGACCTTCGATTATCAGAAGACGGAATTCTTGGAATGAATTTTCTAAAAGACGGCTCCATTCACCTGAAACGGAAAGAAATCGAACATTCAATCAGTATTTTTCCATTTATACCAGAAAATAAAAATATTAATTTACAAATTAAAGCCCGAATGAAGCAGATAGTTAAGGTACCAGTTCAAAATCCTGAAATAAAAGAGGGTTATTTACCCTTGGTAGATTTAGGGCCAGGAATATTTATGGGGGAAGTTTTAGTCAAGGTAAAAGAAAAATAATTACTTTATTTTGTATAAATACCACCACCAGGGATACTCTGCTTAGTTTTCCTCCCTCAACCTTGGAAAAATTTGAAATATTAAATTCAGCATCCGAGTCTGTTAAGGAAAAATTAAATTTAAAATGTTCTAATGCTAAAGAAGATCGTTTGAGCCTTTTAATTGATGCTTTAGATTTGTCAAACTTAAATAAAGAAGAAAGAGGATTGTTACTTACCACCATATTTAAATATCCTCAACAATTTTATTAAAAAAATGTTCGTTTGGGGTCCACTACAGTCCTCAGGCATCGGATACAATTAACCGATGAAAAACCTGTTTCAAAAAAGGGGTATCGTTATCCACCGATCCATAGGGAAGTTATAAGGAAAGAAGTTACAGATTTACTTAAAAATAAAGAAATTTTTCCTTCAGATTCGCCATACAATTCCCCTGTTTGGGTAGTGCCTAAGAAAGCAGATCCTCAGGGTAATAAAAGGTGGCGAATGGTCATCGATTATAGGACTTTAAACGAAAAAACTATTGGAGACGCATATCCTTTGCCAAATGTAATTGATACCCTGGACCAGTTAGGGGGAGCGAAATATGTTACTGTTCTTGATCTTGCCGTTGGTTTTCACCAGATTGAAGTTGAACCTAATGACCGTTATAAAACCGCTTTTTCCACCCCTTTCGGTCATTATGAATTTAATAGAATGCCTTTCGGGATGCAAAATGCACCAACGACTTTTCAAAGAGTAATGGACAGGGTCCTTTCGGGTTTACAGGTTATTGAATTATTCGTATATATGGATGACATTGTCATTTATGCAAAATCCCCTAAAGAACATAATGAAAAACTGGAAAAACTTCTAGGAAGATTAAAAACTGCCAACTTAGTTCTTCAACCGGAAAAATGTAAATTCCTTTTTAAAGAAATAGGTTATTTAGGACATGTAATCGCTCAAGAAGGTGTTAAACCAGACCCAAAGAAATTGCAGGCTGTTATGCAATTTCCACAACCAAAGAACCGGAAAAATGTTAAGCAGTTTTTAGGGCTTGCTAGTTACTATAGGCGATTCGTGCCTGGATTCGCTCAAATAGCCAAACCACTCAATAATTTACTTAAAAAGGATGTCGTTTTTAAATGGAATGAAGATACCCAATTATCCTTCAATGCGTTGAAAGAAATCCTTTGTTCTTCTCCTATTTTACAATATCCTGATTTTAGTCGGCCATTTATAGTAACAGTAGATGCTTCTGATTTTGCCATGGGAGCAGTATTAAGCCAAAGTATAATTGGCAAGGATCTGCCCATTGCATATGCTTCTCGTGCGTTAGAGGGAGCCCAGTTAAAATATAATGTTACTGAAAAGGAGTTACTTGCTGTAATTTTTGCCGTTATACAGTTCCGACCTTATATCTATGGTAGGAAATAAAAAAATAAATAAATAAATAAAAAATAAAATAAATAAATAAAAAAATTCAGGAAGTAACAAAATTGAGGATATTGATTCAGATGCTTCTGAAGAGGATGATCGGAGTCCTGTGGTAGTGCATGACCTTAGATGCTTTGATATTCCACTAGAGGAAGAAATCTGGTATCATGAATTTCCTGTAGAAAGACTTTTTGTGAATTGTCTTATAGAAGGTGGTATAAATTCCACAGAAAGCGAAGGCGGTGTAAATTCCGTAGAAAATTCAGAAATTACTAAAAATAACTGTCAAGAAATGAAGGATCTGGAGGGAATGGCTTGCGTAGGTACTTCAAAAAGAAAATTATCACCAAATTTTTGCTTGAATCAAAATTTTACTGGTTCTAAAGGTTTGCTTGATAGAGACAGTTTAAAAAGGGTTAGGACCAATGACGTAAACGAGCCGCCACAAAAGTTGTTTAAGACTATCGTGGGCAAGGTTTACAGCAGGTCTGAAAATGTTGAAATATCGACAGAAACCCCGACCAATGGCATAGAAATGCCGCCCATTTTTGAGTTTGACACTTGTTCGGGGGAAGTCTATGCCGGGTCTGAAAAATCGATACCGAATATAGCATCAACTAGTGATAAGGACAGGATGTCTGATGAGCGGTTGGAAACTTGCTCGGACAGAATCTTGTCAATTTCACGGGACGAAAGTTGTTATAAGTCGTGCGCACGCATTTTGAGTGAGAATTTGTTAGAAGCAACTCCAGATGAGAGTACAGATGATGAAGAAATTTAATAGATAGAAACTATCATAATCATCGATGAGGACGGGAAAAAGGGAACTAATGCTGTAAGAACGATGCCTATTCAAACAGAAGATTCCGTTTCAGGAAGAAATCTTCTCACCCCACTTTTTAAAACTTGCAAAGATAAATTATGGATGAGGGATGACCATTTAATCAATTTCATATCTTGTGATCATTTTCTAACCACCCCTATAGGTCGAGAATTAATAGATCATTCTATATTAAAACTTTCAGATTTGAACAAAGAAAAAGTTGAGGTTGGCCAGGTAATTTCCTTGAGGCACGGAAAGAGATTAATTTTCAATCTCTTTGTCAAAGAAAAATTTGACGATATTATTTTTGCAACTAATATAGAGTCAGCTGTAGCAACACTTAAATCTGCTATGATGGATCGAAAATTAAAAACAGTTAGTATTTCTCGTAGAGGCAATGGGTTTGATAGATTCCCATGGGCAACGATAGAGTTAATTTTTAGAACTTATTTTGGAAAGGGAGATTATTCTATTACAGTATGCACTGGTGAAGTAACTATTCCTCCAGTAGACCAAAGATTGCAAATAATAAAAGAATCTCATGATTCAGCAGTCGGGGGTCACAAAGGAGTATTTAAAACTTTAGAGCGGGTTAGAGGGCGATTTTATTGGAAAGGTGTTAAAGAAGAAGATCAAAATTATGTAAAAACATGTGAGTCTTGTCAGAAGAAGAAACTAGTTAGGGTAAAAACTAAATTGCCAATGTGTATAACTGATACTCCAATAAGAGTTTTTGAAAAACTACAAATAGATATAGTAGGACCTTTGCCAAAATCAGATATAAGGAATGAGTATATGCTAACATGGCAAGATTGTTTATCCAAATTTTCAGGTGCAATTCCTTTAAGTAAAATTGATGCCCCCACTATAGCCGTTTCTTTTGCTGAGCAATTCATTTGCCGATTCGGATGCCCAGAATCTATTCAAACTGATCAAGGTCCTCAATTTATGAGCGAAATAATGGCTGGTTTTGCGGAATTGTTTAAAATTAAACAATATAAATCTTCAGCCTACCACCCTCAGTCATTAGGAGACCTTGAACGAAGTCATCATACTTTCGTCGAATATCTTCGCCATTATTGTGAGAGCTCAAATTGGGACCAATGGTTGCCGTTCGCAATGTTTTCCTTCAATACATCAGTTCATGAATCCACCGGTATTACTCCTCATGAAATAGTTTTCGGTAGAAAAGCAATTCTTCCTTCCGAATTTGCTGATGAAAAAGTCCCATTGACATATGTAAAATTATTAGATGATATCTTAAATCGTTTAGTTACCACTGAATCCATGGTGCATGCTCGTCCAGAAGCTGCAAAAAGAAGATGCAAAAAATATTATGACCGTAAAATTAATGAAATGAATTTCATTGAAGGGCAATATATTTACCTACTAATTGAGAAAAGATCAAGTAAATTAATTGATCATTATGAAGGTCCTTACAAAATTACCCGTATAGTTGGCGATTATAATGTAGAAATCCTTAAAGAGGATGGAACGTCATCCATCGTTCATATGAATCGGATTAAGCACGCCTTCTTGCATTATATGAACTCTGAAAATGTAAAAATGTAAATAAATTGTGGTTTAGAAAATTCATAATTTTTTTATTATTATTTTGTTTCATTAAAATATTAATTTAAAGGAAAATATCAAATTTAGAATATTTGAAAAAAAAATTAAATAAAAATCTTTTTCTGTATCTTTACTATTAGTATTCACTATAGAAATAAAAATAAAAAGTATATATGTATAAAGAAATGAATGAACTTTTATAAAATGCATGCACACACTCATATATACATATGTACATGTATGTGTATATATGTATATATATATATATATATATATGTATATATGTGTATATATATGTGTGTATATGTATATATGTATATATGTGTATATATATGTGTGTATATATGTGTATATATGTGTGTGTGTATATATATATATATATATATATATATATATATATATGTATATATATATATATATATATATATTAAATGATTAGGATCTTTATTATCTCCTTTAGTTTTATGTAATGCATTGAAATTCTTTATCATTAAGTTGCATCGATCAAACACAATTTTGCTAATTCTGAGGCAGATGTAAGCGAAGGACGAACACTTTGAAACGCACGGAACTATGAGTCCTATGGTTTTACCATTTTTTGAGAAAAAGAGAGATAGACCTATTGGAAACATAGAACCATAGGCACGGGGCCTTCAAAGCCCTTTGTTCTCAGAGCGTCGTTAGTGCGTTATTAACTTTTCTTACCTCTACCATATGCAAATACAAATTAAATTTTCTGATGTAATAACTAGTAAGTGTCACGTCCTGTGACCAGTTACATGTATTTATTTATAATATTAAGATTTCATAATAAAAATTACATGAAGAATATGTTTTGGAAAATATTGATTGTACGAAATAGAATGTACGATAGCAAAATTGTAATAGGGAGAGAGAAATAGTAAATTTATAAATAGAGAACATTTATGAATGAAACATCGTAACCCTAATAAGGGTGTTAGCAAGGGAACCCCATCGGAATGTCCTGAGTACACAAGAATATGGACCGTCGCAGCAAAGGATGAAAATTAAAAGAATGAATCATATCAAGGAAAAAAGGAACGTAGGGGAACCCAAGAGAAGGCCAAGTTTTGAAAATATGTTTCCCCTTTTCTTGATGTATGGAACTGGAAGTCAAGGAACTAGGTTTTCCACGCGCTAGGCAAGTAACCCTCATCGGAGTATTCGCCAGGGTAGATTTGTGCATGAAAGCAGGTGCTTCCTTGCGAATTAATCAGTCTTCCTGCAGTTTTTCCTCAGATTTCATCGAGTTCTTCTCCAGTTTTTTGTTAGTCGTCGTCGGTACCAGTTCTTCGTCAAGTTCTCATAAGTCTTCCTCGAGTTTTTTTATCAGTCTTCAACAGTTTCTCATCGCGGAGTCGGTTTCCCCAAAAAGTCTTCATCAAGCATTCAATTTCCTTCAAGGAGAATCTACAGTACTCTGGTAGATTTCTTCAACACATCGTCAGCATTTTCCTTTGCCGTATCAAGTGGTTCAGTTATTCATCCAAGAGAAATTATTACATACTCCCCAAGTTCGTGGAAATATCGCAGTGTTCCAATTGTGACGTTGCAAGTTTTTATTTGGAATGTCAGTGGTTCCAGAACACCTCTCTCTCTCTCTCTCTCTCTCTCTCTCTCTCTCTCTCTCTCTCTCTCTCTCTCTCTCTCTCTCTCTCTCTCTCTCTCTCTCTCCCCTCTCTCTCTCTCGTGGTTTTATTGTAGAATCATAATAAAGGTAAATTCGTTGAATATTTATTTGTTGTTAGCTTTCCCTCACCCTGTTTTGGTTTAGAAATTCTTTGAATTTCTTCACCGATCAAAAACGAGGGGATTTAATTTAATAACAGTAAAAGGCAAGTGACAGGACGTTACATACTCCTTTTACAATTTTTGGTGCATCGGCCGGGAAACACAAAAGCTAACAATAAAGCAGAAAAATTAATATATTTAATGATATCTAACTTTCTAGTGAATTTATTTGAAGGGTATATAGATATTTTTTGAAAAGAGAGAGATTTTACCCACATATAGAAATTCCTTCAATCAAATATAAGTGTTTTATAAATATAAATACAAAATATGAGTTATATTGAAAGGTAAAAAAGGTGCTTAGTGTCAAAAAAATTGAAATTTTAATAAATGGCAAAGAAATGAATAAATATCTTCCATGAAATATTTAATTAAAAATTTCTTCACAATTCTTGAATAAATTTTTTCGTGAATCTAAATAAAATTTTTTTATGGAATATTCAATTAAAATTTTTTTGCAAATTCTAAATTAATTTTCTTTGGGATTTTTAAATAAATATTTCTTCATGCAATATTTAATAAACATTTTTCGCAAATTTTAAATAAATTTTTTCGTGAATTTAAATAAATTTTTCTATGCAAAATTCAATCCAAATTTTTCGCAAATTTAATTAAAATTTTTCGCAAATTTTGAATTAATACAAAATTTAATCAAAATTTTTCGAAAATTATAAATTAATCCTTTTGAATATTTCCAATAAATTTTTTCCCAATTTTATTGTATATTATTAGAACACAACATTTTATTTTATTAGATATATGTGTAAATTGGCTTTAGGGTCCAGAAATGATGAAAACTCAGTTATTACATTCTTTCAAACGTTTCGACTCAGGTTGGAGTCCTCATCAGTGAGAATTTATTTCTATAAAAAATACAAAGGAGGAATCTTAAGAATTGAACGTGTGACGGATAAACATTGTAGTAAAAAAGTGATATAAGAATCGCAGGTGTGAAAATAAAATTGGGATAAGTAACTAAATTTGCAATACAGAAAAACTGTAACAAAACTGTACAAAAATTTTTTTTCGTAAAATTGCTAAAAAGAACCTTAGAGACATTGTAATACAATGATATAAATGAATTATGCATGTGAACCTATAAAATTGGTCTAAAACTGAATTGTAATGAACTGTACAGAAAAAAAATATTTCTATAAGAATACAAATGAAGAAACTTGAACAATTTGAAACTGTGACCGATGACAAATATGTTAAGAATAATGTAAAAGGATTGCAAGTTTGAAATTAAAAAAATTGGTCTAAATAACTAAATTTACTAAAAAAGTAAAGGCGTAAAGCCTTAATTTGAAAGAAATACTAACAAGAGAGACTTAAAATTTGTTTGGGACGAAAGAAAAGGAAGAAAAAAGGAATTTTATGTTCATTTGGATTAATCTTTTTTATCATCGCTGTATGTCTTCTTAATAAAATAACAGGTCAGTTTCGTTTACAGTGTTTTGTTGGTGATAAGCTCTCATTTTTTGACTTTTTATCCCGCAATGTTTATCCGTCACATGTTATATTTTCAAAATTTTAAATTTTTCTCCCCTTAGTAATTTTACAGAATTAAATTTTTGTGTACTTTATATTTTCATGCAAATCGAATTTTTTGGACCATTTTTATAGTTTTCACTTTACAATTCATTTACATCGGTTTTACCAAAAATTGTCATCTGTTACACGTGCTACTTTTAAGTCTCTCTTGTTAGTAATTTTTTCAAATTAAGGTTCACAGTTCTACTTTTTAGCTATTTTAGTTATTTATACCAATTTTATAATTTCAAACTTGCAATTCTTTTACATCATTTTAACAGAATGCTCATCGGTCACACGTTTAAAATTGTTTCAAGTTCTTCTTTTGTACCTTTATAGAGAAAATTGTTCTGTACAGTTCATTTACATTTAATTTAGACCCATTTTATAGTTCACATGTATAAATTCACTCATATAATTTTATTACAATGTTATCCGCCACACGTGCTATTCTTTTAGGTTCTCTTTAATAATTTCACAGGAAAAAATAAATTTTTTTTGTACAGTTTTTTGTTACAGTTTTACTGTATCCAAAATTTAGTTATTTAGTCCAATTTTATAGTGTCAAACTTGTAATTTTTTTTACATCATTTTTTAACAGTATGTTCATCGGTCACACATTCAAGATTTTAAGTTTCTTCCTCTGTCTTTTTACAAGAAATTTTTCTGTACAAGTTTTTTACATTTTTACATTATTCTTACATTTTACATTTTTAACATTTAGTTTATACCATTTATAGTTTCACTTGTACAATTTCATTCATATCGGTTAACCAAAATTGTTATCTGTCACACGTGTTACTTTTAAGTCTCTCTTGTTAGTATTTCTTTCAAATTAAGGCTTTACGCCTTTACTTTTTTAGTAAATTTAGTTATTTAGACCAATTTTTTTAATTTCAAACTTGCAATCCTTTTACATTATTCTTAACATATTTGTCATCGGTCACAGTTTCAAATTGTTCAAGTTTCTTCATTTGTATTCTTATAGAAATATTTTTTTTTCTGTACAGTTCATTACAATTCAGTTTTAGACCAATTTTATAGGTTCACATGCATAATTCATTTATATCATTGTATTACAATGTCTCTAAGGTTCTTTTTAGCAATTTTACGAAAAAAATTTTTTGTACAGTTTTGTTACAGTTTTTCTGTATTGCAAATTTAGTTACTTATCCCAATTTTATTTTCACACCTGCGATTCTTATATCACTTTTTTACTACAATGTTTATCCGTCACACGTTCAATTCTTAAGATTCCTCCTTTGTATTTTTTATAGAAATAAATTCTCACTGATGAGGACTCCAACCTGAGTCGAAACGTTTGAAAGAATGTAATAACTGAGTTTTCATCATTTCTGGACCCTAAAGCCAATTTACACATATATCTAATATTCATCAAAGGGTCGATACAAGTCCTAGTTATAATTTTATTTTATTTTATTTTTATTTTTCGAATTTCCGAAAGTGCACAGATTATTCAGGGCTTGTGCTTGATTCATCCCTGTCTAATCTGGTACTGCAAGAATTCATTATTTGTTAAATAAGATTAAATTCAAGTTTTAAACAGAAAAAATAGAGCACACGAAAACATAAGTCCACTTTGGATTCGTTGAACGGTCACCATAATTTGGGTGTGGCAAACCTCGAAGTGCTTACATTTTACTGTTTTCAACTTTTATTTTTTTTTCTCTATTTGACAAAAAAAACTGACACCTTCAATTTCTTGACGATTATCAGAATTCTGTAAGTATCTGAATTAAGCAGGAAATTTGTGCTTGAGTCGAGCCTAATTAATTTGATACTACAATAATTCTGATTTTCGACTGTCGTGATTTCTGTGAATCGTATAATTACCCAAGATTCTGTGCTTGAGTCTAGCTTGGCTAATTTTTAATCACAGAAGGATCGAATAATTGAAACCACAAAATAGGATATTAATATAAAAATTTATTTTTATTGATTTTTATTCCTGTGACTGAAATTTGTTTTGGGATATAACTTTTCACCTTGTGGGAAGTTATATTAAACAGCGATCAGTGAATTGCGCGCTCAGCTATCCCCAAACTAGAGTTTTAGAAGCAGGTTAAGAATTAATTTAATAAATTTTGTATCCGAAGTTTCGATTACTGTGATCAAAAATTTGTTTAAGGATATAGCTTTTCACTTTCGTGGAAGGTTATATTAAAAAGCGATTAGCGAATTGCGCGCTCAGCTATCCTTAAATTAGAGTTTTTGAATTTCAGAATTGCAATATTTCCTATAAAATTACACAAGTACACTATACATCAAATTTTTGTAACAAGGTATTTCTTTTTTTTAAAATACGAATTAAGCAAAAACTTTCAATAAAACAACAACTAAAATAAATTCTATAAATAAAAAAAAAATGAAATACGTATATTTGTAAATTTATTTTAAAAAATATATATATGTACTATATCAAAATATACATAACTCATATTTTGTACAATACTGTATTTCTACATGTCGTCACCACCCGTTAGATATACTTTTAAACGCTCCCGAGCAGGAAAACATATAGATGAGTTGAAACTACCGACTTGTAAAATAAGAGAAATAAGAAACGACGTTGAATTTTCCGATTTATTTGAGCAATTGTTAGAGAAAAGAAGCAATTATATAAAAAACAAACTTTCGCGTAATTTAGAAAAGGAAAAGGATACAAAAATCGAATCACAGTTTTGCAAAGAATAAAATTTTTCTACCCAAAATAACAAATATTTGCAGTTTAGGAAAAAATAAGGTTAAATTGATTAAAGAATTTTAGACTTGGAAAAAAAAATTGTTCCGAAATAAGAATACAATAACAAGTCATTTCTTAGAAATAATTGATATGCAAAATACCAATGTCGATTCCGCCACGAGATATCAGTAAAAAGGGCACTGTAAATCGTAGTCAAACAAGGAAAGATCCAAGTTTAGCAAAAGAAGTTGAGGACAGTTCCCAAATACCACTTAAACCAAAACGAAAAACTCAAGAAGGAAATTTACAATATTCCGAATCTGCAAGTAATTTAGATCAAACTGATCTTTTAGATATTAGCATAGGAAGTATTCCTGACGCTGAAACTAGTACTTTAAACAAGTCAATTATTGGCACAAAAAACCCTAAGAGTCCATTTGTTGATAAATTAAAAACTTTTATCAAACGCAATAATAGTATAATTATTGCAGGAGATCAGTACAACGATACACCGCAAATTAACCCTTCATTTGACGATACCATAGGGGATATAACACTCAGAGAAAAATCAATAATTGAAAGCATTGCAGCAAACTCAACCTTGTGTGATAGAACTTTATGCCCAGATCAATTTGGTGATATTTCAAATAATAAAATTCTCACTACACCTCAAAAAAGATACAAATCAATAGATCCATTAGAAACAAAATCACAACTAAATAGGACTCCAGAATCTTTCAATCAAACAACAATATTTAAAAATCCAAATCTAGAATTTTAACAAGTTCAAGAAACTTTACCAAATAATTACCAAATAATCAAATTATACTTGACGACTCTGCAAATATTGACCGGGCTCTTGATTCGCTAAAATCTTCACATCCGTATTCAACCTCTAGGAAGTCTAATAAAGAAATTTTAGCAAATAATTTACCAAATAATTCACCGAATAATTTACCAAATAACCTACCAATACAATCCATCGAAATGATGAATTTACCTACAAATCAACAAGTATCTCTACGAGATGCGTTAGAAATTGTCCCATACTTTGATGGATCAAATAAAGTGCCATTAACCATTTTTATTGAGGCTTGCAAGGAAGCCAAAGAAATGGTTCCAAATGCAGAAGCAAATTTGGTCAAATTACTAAGAAGCAAACTTACAGGTGAAACCAGAAGATGTATAATAGGAAATTATTATAATAATTTAGAAGATTTTATTTCAAGGCTAAAAACAATTTTTTTACCATCAAAAACCGTATACCAATTACAAGGAGATTTAGGCAGGATATATATGTGGGAAAACGAAAGTGTTCTATCCTACGCAACACGCATACAAGAAATAGCAGCGGAAATCCTTGAATGTCATAAACAAAATAATAATGGTAAGGAAGCTGCTGAATTTGAAAGAAACTTGGAAAGAGACGCGATCGATTGTTTTCTCCGAGGTTTGAAACCAGAATTAGAGATACGAATAGGAACAGCCAATAATTTTGAAGAAATTGTAGAAAGAGCAATACGAGAAGAAAGAAATTTAACAGCCAGAAACGAACTGCGAAGAGGAAATAGACAACACTCACTAGTCCAAGAAGTTGAGAAATCATCATATAATAGTCGAGATTTTGCAAAAACAAATAAAATAAATTTAGCAGGAGAGGAACCAATATGCAGATCGATTCCACATACCAGGAGAACCATTAGGAGCAACAACTGTTTTACAACACAACATTGCAACAACAGATGATCAACCGGTATTTTCAAAACAATATAGATTCCCTCCGGTACATAAAGAAGAAATTTCACGTCAAGTAAATGAACTAATTGAAAATAAAATTATTAAACCCTCACAATCACCATATAATACACCTGTTTGGATAGTACCTAAAAAATTGGACTCACATGGAAATAGAAAATGGCGAATGGTACTTGATTTTCGCAAACTCAATAAAAAAACGACTTGAGATTCTTGCCCTTTACCAAATATAATCGATATTTTAGATCAATTGGGATCTGCACAATATTTTTCCGTATTTGATCTTGCTTCCGGATTTCATCAAATAAAAATGAGCCCTGAAGACTCTCATAAAACAGCTTTTTCCACCCCTTATGGCCATTATGACTTTGACCGTATGCCATTTGGTTTAAAAAACGCACCAGCTACCTTTCAACGATTAATGGATTTAGTTTTAACAGGACTTCAAGGAACTGAATTATTCGTCTACTTGGATGACATTGTTTTATATGCAAATTCTTTAGAAGAAAACGAGGAAAAATTTAACAAACTAATGGAAAGATTAAGTGCAGCAAATCTCAAATTACAGCCAGATAAATGTGAATTTTTACGCCCAGAAGTTGCGTATTTAGGACACATAATAGACAAGGAAGGAATACGACCAGACCCTAAGAAACTAGAGGCAGTAAAAAATTTTCCAATACCAAAAAACCCTAAAAATATTAAACAATTTTTAGGATTAGCTGGCTATTACCGAAGATTTATTGATGGATTTTCTAAAATTGCAACACCCTTAAATCAACTTTTAAAGAAGGATGTAAAATTTAATTGGTCTGAAAAACAACAAGAAGCATTTGAACTTTTAAAAGAAAAATTGTGTGAAGAACCTCTTTTACAAAGACCAGACTTCTCACAACCTTTTATTTTGACAACTGATGCGTCAGGATTTGCTATAGGTGGAATACTTTCACAAGGTAAAATAGGTAAAGATAAACCTATAGCTTATACTTCTAGATCATTAAATGACTGTGAAAGAAAATACGACACATACGAAAAAGAAGCCATAGCAATTATTTATTGCGTAACATATTTTCGCCCTTATTTATACGGAAGAAAATTTACCTTGGTCACAGACCATAAACCACTGGTATGGTTTCAAAACTCGAAAGATCCTTGCTCTAGAGTAACTAGATGGAAACTAAAACTGGCAGAATATGATTTTGATGTTGCATATAAGGCAGGTAAAACTAACGTAAATGCCGATGCTTTATCAAGAAATCCTATTGACGTAGAGACTATTGAACATAATTATATAAACAATAAGATTAGTAGTGAAGTAAATTTAGTTAAACCAAGAGATGCAAAACGCATATCTAATTTAGAATATAAGGAAAAAGTACCCGTAACAGATCTAGCATGCGATGAAGAAATAAACTATGATAATTTTGAAGAAGATATAGAGGAGAATAATTACGAAGAAACTGAACAATTTATGAATAAGAAAAAATTATTTAAGAATAGAAATAATCAAGGAAATTATGATAAATTAAAATATAAGGACATTGAAAACGAAAATATAACCACTGATAATTCTGGAGGAAATGAACAAATACCGATAAACGATGAGAACTTAATTAAGGATTTCAGAAATAAGGAATTTAATGATATAAATTATGAAGATTTTGAAAAACGAAAAACTTGTGAAGATTTTAAAGAAATTGGACAATTAAACGAAGAATCTTTATTTAAATATGTTGATGATAAAAAACGTTATTATGAAGATATTGATGAAAGAAAAATTGATAGAAATGATATCGAAGAATTATTAAACGAAGAATATTTACTAATAAATGATAAAAACAATGATGAAGACAATGATGAAAAATGTTGTATTAAATTGAATATTAAGGATACAAAGAAAAGAACAGTTTATGAAAATAATGAAAAAACTATTGAAGAATTGAACGAAGAAGATATATTTAACAGAATTAATAAAAATTTGATTAATGTAATAATGAATAAAATGAAAAATGAGGGAAATGGAAACACTTTTTACAAATTGATCGATAAAGGAAATATTTCGGAAACATTTGTTTCGCAATTTTTGAAATGTGTCATGGATTCAATTCCAATTTTATTAGAAAATAAAAATAAATGCTATGCTATGCAAACAAGAAGTCTGTTAAAGAATTCGAAGAATATAAGTAATAATAATGAAGATAATATGAAAAATAAATTTATAAAAAATGTTGAAGTAACAAATAAAGTAAAAAGGAAACGTGGAAGGCCACGAAAAATTATTCAGGAAATAAAATTACAGGAACATATTAAAAAGAGAGGTAGGTCCAGAAAATGCATAAATAAATCACCTGAGATTAATAAAAAACGTAAATTTACGGAATCAGAAGACGAATCCGATTCTGATCCAGATTATAATATTAAGCAAAAGCCAAAAGCAAATAAGAAGAGGAAACATTTTAAGGAAGATGAAGAATTAAATGAAGAAAGTAATTTTGAAACAAATTCTGATTTTTCAAGTGAAGACGAAGAAGAAGAAGAAACACAGGAAAATCTTCAGAACATAGAATATGAAAACGAAAACGAACAACCGGATATACTAGAAATAAAAAATTCTGAAAACTCTGATGATTGCGATTTTACAGAAGAAAGACCACCCCCAGAGCCACCCCCTGATCAACCTTCAACATCCGGATTATTTAAGACACAAAAGAATATAATTGAATGCCGCGACCAATTAACGATGAGAAAAGATAATTATGCGTATTTTGTGAACTTAAAGGAGAACCTCGCGATATAGGCTCTAACCTCTTGGAAAAATGTGGAAAACTACCTAATTTTAAAAATTTACAAAAAGGAATTATCCAAAAATTACGTAAGGGAAATCAATACCATTTTGTAGTTCCAATCGAAGACGAATTTAAGGCAAGTCTAGGAGAAACGACTAAAGATATTAAATTAGCGATTTATTCTCTTCATTCCATGGTAAAAGAATTAAATATTAAATCAATTAGCATTGCGAAATCACCACACATTAACAATGTTTTGTGGGAAGAAATTTTGGCTACATTAAAAATAGCATTTTTGGATTCTACAATTAAAATAATAATTTGTATTGGTATCACACAATACCCTACAAAAGAGCAAAGAAATCATTTAATCGAAGAAGCTCACTCATCTGCTATAGGAGGACATAAAGGAGTAACAAAAACTTATAATATAATCAGACAAAGATACTATTGGGAAAATATGAAATTGGACATACAAAAATATATACAAATCTGTTTACAATGTCAACTTAAAAAACTTGTTCGGGTGAAAACGAAAAACCCTATGATAATTACCGATACCCCAGGAACTGCATTCGAGAAAATATCAATGGATATTGTTGGGAAGTTACCAATAACTTCAGCACAAAATCAGTATATACTTACAATTCAGGATAATTTTACTAAATACTCTTTGGCAATTCCACTCCCAAATCACCAAGCTGGAACAATAGCAGATGCTTTTGTTAAGAAATTTATTTGCATATATGGCTCGCCAAAAGCAGTTTTAACAGATCAAGGAGCAGATTTTCTCAGCAATTTAATGAGAAAAATAGCAAAGCGATTCCGTATACGTCAATTTAAAACTACTGCTTATCATCCTCAATCAAACGGATCATTGGAAAGATCCCATCACGTTCTTAAGGAATATCTTAAGCAATTTATCGAAAATAACGCAGAATGGGATGATTGAATTAGCAATGTTTTCATATAACACGAGTGTTCACGAAGGAACGAAATGCACACCTTACGAATTAGTTTTTGGAAAATTAGCACGTTTACCATCAGGCGATCCTTTACCAAAACATGAAAAAATGGAAACTTACGATATGTACATGACAAAATTAATTACAAAATTACATGAAATGCGTGGAATAGCAAGACAGAATTTAATAGCAGCTAAAGAAAAATCAAAGGAATACTATGATAGAAAAATTAATCCACAGAATTTTAAAATCGGAGATAGTGTATTTTTACTGGAAGGTGGAGAACTAAAGAAGTTCGAAAATCAATATTCAGGACCTTACGAAGTACTCGAAATATTAGACAAAGGAAACATAAAAATTTCAGTTAAAAATAAATCTAAAATTGTCAATATTAATAAACTTAGACTTTCATATATAACCCCACCAGCAACTAATCATAAAAAGAAAAATTAAAACTAAATAAAAATTATTCCAGATCACCATGGAACCTAAACATCGTCAACGCATTGATTTATATTGTGACTTAATTGTTCGCCAAGTGCATATAAAAGCATTATGGCCATACTTATTTATAAATGGAATATTTAATTTCGATGACTAAATTGTACAAAATTGATCTCAAGATACAACAAATTCAGAAATAATGAGACATAATTCTTTCGTAAGTTCCTAACTTACAAGGATTTTAACGTTGACAAAAAAAAATAATTTTCGCATCATATTGTAGAGTGGGCAATCAAACAGTAATAGCTACAGGAAATATAGCAATAATAAATAGCTGAAAATGAAGCAGCATTCAAACAAATAAAATTAATACAAGAAAGTTACAACCTTTGTGAAGAAAAATATGAAGATCTGGAAACTCAAAAAACTAAATTTCCAAATAAGAGCACTCAAACAGATTTACGCCCAAAATTGGTACCCTTTTGTAAAACATGTAAAAGCTTCAACCATACCTCATACAATTGTTCAAAGAAAACAACCAAAACTAAAAAGCCAACAATTTTCCAAAAATTTTTAAACCTCTTTGCATAATCAAAATATCACCTATGGATTTATTTTAACAAATGAGTTTTCTTCCAGGTTCAATGCTAATACCATCTGTTTTTCTTGTTTTAGGACATAGCCATCCGAGAAGCATTATATATGAAAGATACTTTATTCTTTTCGTAATTAAAGTTCGTAATTAAATGTCTAAAATTTTGTTCAATAAGTCAGATTTCACAATTATTATATAAAAACTATTTTGATCATTTTACCAGTCTTTATCTTCAAGCCTTGCACAATCAAAATCTTTGGAGAAGGTAGTCATTTAATGTTTTACATGGATATTTACAAAATACTCAGTTTTTGAAGTACACTAATTGCAATATTCATTAAAAAAAAAAAAAAAAAGTAAAACGCTATTGATGAAGAAATACTAATAATGAACACGAACAAAATGAAAATGATTAATTCTTCTTCTCCTCTTTTTATAATATAATTATTCTTCACGTTTTTGATAAATTTATGAATGCTTTCCATATACATAATTTGCTTGCATCATGAAATTCTCTCGTGTACTATGATAATTATCGATACCGAAAATTTTCCTAAAATTTTCTCAAGATAATATACTCCCTTCTGCTATGGAAGCGAACATGTTCTATATATATAGAAAAATACTTTTTAAATCTTCATTGAATTTAAAGCTTTTCGTTAAAGTAAATCTTATCCATGATATTCTTAAGCAGAAGGTGCTCTGTTATGAAATATGAGGTATCTGTTTCGGAGTTTGAATATAAAAAAAATAAGGAATGTTATTAACAACTTTAGCCGAAGTTTTAATGATACAAAAAGTAATCTTTGAATACGATTTTAAAGGTTTATATGTTCAAATTATTCAATATTTAAATTTGCTAGTAATATACTAATACTTAAAGCTCTATGCACTATAAAAAGATCAAATCCAAATGAAGAAGCTGAGCATAGTTCGGCACAAAAATGATTAGAATTTTTTATGTCGTTAGAAAATAATTCAGGAAAAAAGTTATGTTATGTAAGTGGACCAGCACAAATGAATGATGCTTCCAAAGAGGTCACAAACCAGTAAATTGTACTGCTCCGAAACGTAATAAAAAATTTGTGGAATAAACGGCGGTCAAAAGCGAATAAAAAATGTAATCACGCAATGTGACACATTCTTAATAAAATAAAATGAAGCATATAAATAAAAATTGAGTTAGTTTAAACATGTCGATTTCATCCCCATGTTCAAACAAAAGGGGGGAGGTGTCACGTCCCGTGACTATCATGTACGCAACTTAAAATATAAGAAATTTTTTCTCTTTCATGAAATTGTTTAATCCAATTCACAAGTAATCTGTGTGAAAATATATCGGAATCAATTTATTATATTCAATCATTATTAAAACAAATTTCGCTAAAATTTTGACATTTTTAAATGCTTTTAGGAACATGTATGCAGAAAAGCTTGGTAGAAAATATGTTATACAACAAAGATATATGTAAAGATATATGTATATATGAACAGTTAAATATCACTGTTTTGATTCCGGAATTTTTGCTGTTTTTATCGGACTTTTTCCCGTGATTGGAACACTAAAAAGTTCATATAAATTTTTCAGAATTTTTCCTCTTTTTTATCGGACTTTTTCCTTTTTTTATCGGACTTTTTCGACGCAAAAAAAAGCAAAAATTTATTTTCCCTTTTATGGATCCTTTTCTCCTTCTTCCCTATTCTCTTTACAACGTTTCTACCTTCATTTTCCTACTTATCATTGACAACCTGTGTGAAAGGAGAAATTATTCAGACTCGTATTATCATGGACAATTATGAAACAATGTTAGTAATTATATTGGGGAATTTGAACATTTATGTAGTAAAGCTGAAGAAATCTGAAAATAATTCTGCTCCAAGCTGGGTTCGAACTCGCGCACTCGTGGTCCGTAGGCTAGAACGTAAACCGCTGACCTGTGAAACCATTCCAACGGCACTTCGATTATTACTTACATGACCCACAGCCTGAGATGCCCCATTTTGTTACGAGTTTTACTTTGAAAAACCCTACTGTTGTTGGTGAAATCGTTTCCCAACCGTAAAAAAACAAATTTGTTTTTCTAAATGTAGATTCTACATAGCGATATACAGATGGTCCTTAGTAATTAAAAACTTTATAAAGCCACTTATTTAAAATAAAAATGTTATAAAATTAGTGACTTTTTATGAAGTCAGCTTTATGAAAATTTTTATAAAAATTGTCTTTATGAAATGCGTTTTTTTATAAAAATACAAAACTTTATAAAATCACTGACTTTTATATAAAGTTTTGTCTTTTTATAAAGGTACAATTCTTTATAAAAACTCTAAACTTTGTAAAATTTTCATATAGTTTTTTTATAAAGTGAACATTATAAAAAAATGTATACATTATGAGTATTAATAATGTAATTTTATGAAAAATGAATAAATGTACCAATTTTGTATATAGTAAACCTTATGAAAGTTTTATAAAGTTTTCTATTTTTATAAAGAACTTTTTTTTATTAAAAGACTAAACTTTATAAAATTTTTGTATAGTTGACCTTATGAAAAGTCAGTATTTTTATGAGGATTTGTCTTTTTTATAAAAAATCGCATTTCATAAAAAGACCGGACTCTATAAAAAAAATTTTAAGTTAACTTCATAAAAAGTCATTAATTTTATGAAGTTTTGTGTTTTCATATAAAGTAGCGTTTTATAAAAAAAGAAAAAATTTATAAATATTTTTTGAAGTTCACTTCTTCAAATAGGTACACGTACACATGTACGCTAAGTCACTTTGTACGCCAAATTACATTACTACATTCGAGCATGACGCACGTCTGTATATACACGCACACAAGTACACTGTTCACGCGAGCACGCCGCACACTAATGCTCGGAGTCGTGTATAGTTGATGCCATCAGTCCGAAAAAAACCAGTAAAATCTGCCTTGAACTTGAAGTTTTGATTCCGATAATTTATCAGAAATCTGACGGACCATAGAAAGTCCCATAATTTATCGGACTTTTTTAGATTCAGTTACTGTACATATTTTCTTTAAGTAAGGTACTATTTCCGTCAAAATTTGAATAACAACTTTCCTATAAAAAAAAGTAAATACTTTCATTTTTTATCCTCTTATTTCACTTTCGCAATAGTATATACTTCATTTCAAATAACAAATTTTCCTATTGTCTACCCCCTGAGGTAGAATTCCTATAAAAGCATGAAAAATTCAGATATATTTTTCTCAGTGTATTGCATTAAAAACTTTTTGTCCTCCTAGACTGAACTTTGTACTATGAAATATATGACAAATTAGACTTAAAATAACCTGGATTTCGGTAACAATTTAAATAAAGATATTATTTTTAATTTTGAAATTAATTCAGGGTTATGTCATGCTTTTGGATAGGATAACATGAGCCTTATCAAAATTATGCTCTACTTTACTATTATCAGGGTTGTGACGATCGTTCCTGAAAAATAAAAATAGATTACGATTTCAAAACTTGCACTGAGATTCGAGCAGTCCATCTGAAAAGAAACAGTTTTCAAACTTATGGACACTTATGATAGAAAGGTGCAAACAAAGAAGAAGGACGCGAATGGAGAGCGCATAAGTAAGAAAAAGACCCATGAAAGATTTTATATTGAAGTCTACTTAAGCTTAACATAACTTATTAATTTTTAAATAAAAATTAATATATGAAAAATAATGATAATACAATAATTTTAAATAATATTTTTCAAGATTTAGTTTTAAAAACAAGGTGTTATTTAAGAAGATGTATTAGTTCAGTTCAAGGATTGTGTTGCGTTGCCAACATCAGTCATAATGAGTATCATATATTAAAATTATACCTGACCTAAAACTATTCCTAAATGAATAGATTTAAGAAATAAAAAATTATCGAGTGAGTTACATGTATGAAAAAGACGTACTTACCTATTTACCTTATTACTGACCATTAGTTTCCGATAATTGAACACTTTTGATTTACTGTATTCCACTGTACAGTGTTGGATCCGAGAGAATTACTCGATGCGTGAATAACCCTTATATTAAAGAATAAAAATTACGCACCTTGAAATCGAAGATATTAGTTACCCAAATTTAAAAAAAAAAAGATATTTTCTTGATAAATTTTTTTTTTTTGCTTGACTAATAAAACAAATGATTTCATATTGATAAAAGCCGCGTTATGACGCGACTTTTTCATAAGGGAAGAAGTGTGACAGTAGAGTAATTTGTTTTAATTTATTTGTTTACCGTTAGAGGCAGTACCTCCCAGAGACGAATTTTGCGCGAAGAGTTTAAACATAGATTTTGTGCCTAAGAAAGTCAAACAAAGATCCATTGTTTAGCAACTAAGATTTGGGTTTTGAAATCAAAATTAAGAGAGAGGCTTGGTATTTTTGGGAATGCGAACCGACTCTTAGAATTCAATGATTGAAATTTATATATATTTACTTTTATAATTTTTTTATTCATAGAATTGATAATTCTGTTTATTACATTTCAGCGCTAGAGAAAATCAGTTTAAAAATGTAATCTTACGCTTTTTATCATTTAATTTATTAGAGGTAGGGTGCCAGTAAGGCGGACGATTGTTTACAAGACGTGCTTTAGAGACATTTAAAATGTTTTACATTGGTGACAATTAATCTTTATAGGAAATAAATGTTTATAAAAGTTTTCACTCATATCGGCTTTCTAGGGAAGATGTCGAGCAGAGAAATTTTAAGGACTTTTCCAAGAAGTGTTACATTATACACATGGGCCACTTGAGTCATAGATTTAGCTGTTTTTTTAATGTATGTGCATAGAAGTCTAAGAGTAGGGATTTTAACTTAGGAGTAGGAATGCGCAAGAGATCTACTGACCGCTGCGTGAGCTATGCACCCTGCAAGCAGCATCGATTCTTTTTTGTTAGATTAGATTTTGATCATCTCGCGAAGTGTGAACTTCGATTGTTGCTCCTTTTTGTAGGACTTTGTAATTTTTTCACGACTTGTGTTTAAAATAAATTTAGAGCTTTTAAATCAAATTTGCTACACCTATTTAACAATTTCTTTCTCAAACCCCTCACTTTTATAATAATTTCACTTTTATGTAATTATAATCAAGTTTATCTGGATGTCACAAAACTTTTGAAACGATTTTGAATATTTAATATTTTTAAATATTTCGCGCCGAAATTTGCCCACAACCGACACAATGCTGTGACAGTACAGTCATTTGTTTTAATTTATTTGTTTACCGTTAGAGGCAGTACCTCCCAGAAACGAATTCTGGGCGAAGAGTTTAAAAATTGATTTTGTGCCTAAGAAAATCAAACAAAGATCCATTGTTTAGCAACTAAGATTTGGGTTTTGAAATCAAAATGAAGAGAGAGGCTTGGTATTTTTGGGAATGCGAACCGACTCTTATAATTCTGTGATTGAAATATATATTCTTACTTTTATAATTTTATTATTCATAGAATTGATAATTCTGTTCATTACTTTTCAGCGCTAGAGAAAATGAGTTTAAAAATGTAATCTTACGCTTTTTTATCATTTAATTTATTAGACTTAGGGTGCCAGTAAGGCGGGCGATTGTTTATAAGACGTGCTTTAGAGACATTTATTATATTTTACATTGGCGACAGTTAATCTTTATAGGAAATAAATGTTTATAAGAGTTTACACTCATATCGGCTTTCTAGGGTAGGATGTCGAGCAGCGAGGTTTTAAGGACTTTTCCAAGAAGTGTTACATTATACACATGAGCCACTTGAGTCATAGATTTAGCTGTTTTTTTTTTATGTATGTGCATAGAAATCTAAGAGTAGGGATTTAACTTAGGAGTAGGAATGCGCAAAAGATCTACTGACCGCTGCGTGAGCTGTGGACCCTGCAAGCAGCATCGATTCCTTTTTTGTTAGATTAGATTTTGATCATCTCGCGACGTGTGAACTTTGATTTTGCTCCTTTTGTAGGACTTTGTAATTTTTACAAGTTATGTTCAAAATAAATTTAGAGCTTTTAAATCAAATTTGCTACAAATATCTAATAATTTCTTTTTCAAACCCCTTACTTTTACAATAATTTTACTTTCATGTAATTATAATCAAGTTTATCTAGATTTCACGAAACTTTTAAGCAAATTTTTGATACTTAATATTTTTAAATATTTCGCGCCGAAATTTGCCCACAACCGTCACAGGAATTTTTCTGGTGTCAGAAGTGGGATGCTACAAACTTGTCTAAGTGGAATTCCTATTGTAAACACGTCTGGTGATTTTCTTATTTATGAAAAAAAGGGACAGGAACAGTGAATTATAGTGAACATAGTGATAAACTTCAGTGACACTGACAGAAATGAAAACAATGGTAGTTTGAAGTGAAAAATTGCTTTGTTAAATATATGCAAAAAAAAAACATTTTTATGAAATCAATTATTTTCATACATATTTTAATACTGTAGTATTTTGAAGTTTATAATCTGAAAAGTTTCACAAATTAACTACGTGAGGATTAAGGACTTATGAAGACACTGATGGATTTGAACCCTGGACAGAAGACTCCGTGAGCTTATCCTGTAGTACCGCCTTCCTAGTAGCGGGTGAATTGAGTAGTCTGTGAACAGGAGGTCATCAAGTGGAACAAGGATAGGCTGAAAGGAGTGAAGAGGACAGAGGACACAGGTGGAGAAGAGGACGAATGGATGCTGAGATTTGAGGGAGAGAAGATTAGCCGCGAGCACCCCCTCTACGGTTTTTGCCGCGGTTTTTCAACCGGGAGGCTTGTGGTATTGAAAATTGCCAGGGGCTCGTAGTCGATGATTTCTGGAGACCGCGAAAAACATTTCCTCCTGATCATCGCAGGCTTACCAAGAACGAAGAACGAGGAAAATTGTGATCATCTTTTAAGAAAAAGAAGGAAGGATTAAGAATACTCCGAAGAGGCTAGTTCGCGAGTGATTCCCTTTCTGGATTATAAAGTGGTGTGATCAAGTGTATGTGTATGTGTGAACTGCTATTTTAGTTTTATTTTACATTATTGTGTAATGCAATTTTCGAAATATAGCCAACACAAGCTAGCCATTCTTCTAGAACTTCAAAAGGTGAGTCGGTTCGCAAATAAATTTGATCTTGTACACCAGTCTCTCTCTTTCGTTCACTTCCTTTTTTTTTTTTTGAATAATCACAGTAAGTAAGGGTTATATTGAATAATTTTTAAATAATTTACGTTGCGAAAATGGCTGATGATCGCGAAAATTCTATTGGTCAGGAGAGTGTAAATAATGACGATACCAACGTGCACGATAGTGATAATTCTTTAACTACAAATTCTAACCCCTCTCTTGAATTGAATACGTTAAATAGAGATACGACTGGAAATGAAATATTATCAACTGGTTCGAATACGGGTCCAATAACATCTACCCCCGATAATCAAAATGTTTCTCCTGCCTTGATAGGAGTAGTAAGAAATTTAGCTCGGGATTTGCGCTCAATTAATTTAAACAGTACAAGCGGAACTGCTAACAGCCCCCTGCATGTAGATTTAAATGCGATGCGAGTTGGAACATCGAGGAATCATTCGTTAGGCGCTACTCTCGACGATACTAGACCTTTGATTCAGCCGGCACCTGAACCACCTTATCCTATTCCGTTTAAAGCTGCTTTAGAGTTTATACCAAAAAATTTTGATGGTAAAAATATTCCTGTGAGTCGATTTATCAGAGATTGTATATATGCTCGGAATTCTATCTCAGTCAGAGATCGACAGCACTTATTTTTGATAATTAGATCACGCATATCTGGTAGCGCATATAATTCTCTACTGGATCGCGAAATTTTCACTCTTGAGGGGTTATTAAGTCATTTAAAGAATATTTTCACTGAACATAAAAATTTGAGTCAATTAAACTCTATGTTAGCTACTGTAGCTCAGAAGTTGAATGAATCAGTTCAAGATTATGGGGATAGAGTCAGTGAAATTTTAAAAAATATAATTGAATTGATTGAAGAAAAGAACTCAAATGAATCTGCGGTACCTATGATAAGATCGGCTAGGGAAACAGCTTGCGAAAATTTTATTATGGGACTACATCCTAGAATGGTTTTAAGAGTTAGAATGGAGAAACCTGAATCTCTCCAGGATGCAATTGTGGCTGCCAGATCTGCCGAATGGGAAATAAAATATACGAGGGATTTAGTAAAGAATAGGGACATAGAGAGAAGAGATAGGTCAGAAGGAATAATATTAGGAAAGGAGAAGAGCCACCACGGAAATAGATTTAGGCCATATCCGAATTGGGGCAAAACATACGCTTTGGCGGTCGGAAGAGGACGAGCTACTGAGGGGGATGGAATGAGTATGAAAGGTAAAATGAAGGGCAGCAGATCTGTTGGACAGGGAAGAGATAGAGGTGGAGCTCGAAGTGCCTCATCACAGGTGATCTGTCGCCGGTGTAGCTTGCCAGGCCACTTTGAGAGGGGTTGCGCAATGCCCCCCTCTTTGGATTCCATAAATTGTCATAAGTGTGCCAAGCAGGGACATTTTGCAAGAGACTGCCCTGATGTCAGTTTCAATCCCCTTTGTTATAAGTGTCATCAACCAGGACATTATGCGCGAGAATGTAATACCGCCGGCGTTTTAGAAACAGGAGGGAAATTTTGTAAATGTTGCAAAGCCACAGATCACATAATAAATGATTGCGAAAAACTTGCGAAAAGGGTCGCGGATAAAAAGAAGGAGCAAAAAGACTCTTTAAACGAATTGTAAGTTCGTTGGAATGGTGTGACAACGAACTTCCCTCTGAAATTACACCCTGTAAGCGTATTCGATTTTCACGGGATATTAATGAGCAAGAAAATTCACCAAAAATTGATTTATATGCTAAAGAGTTAAAAAATGGGAAAGGAAAATTTTTGGTAGATACAGGAGCCGAATTAAGTATTATTCATAAAGGGAAATTGAAGAATAATGCTTCAGTTAATACAAAAAATAAGTTTATTTTGTGTGGAATAGGCGGAAAAACTGTAACTACTCTGGGGGAAATCCTTTTAACCATAAATGGTAGTCTCTATTCTTTTCAAGTAGTTCCTGATGACATTCGATTATCAGAAGACGGAATTCTTGGAATGAATTTTCTAAAAGACGGCTCCATTCACCTGAAACGAAAAGAAATTGAACATTCAATAGGTATTTTTCCATTTATACCAGAAAATAAAAATATTAATTTACAAATTAAAGCCCGAATGAAGCAGATAGTTAAGGTACCAGTTCAAAATCCTGAAATAAAAGAGGGTTATTTACCCTTGGTAGACTTAGGCCCAGGGATATTTATGGGGGAAGTTTTAGTCAAGGTAAAAGAAAAAAAAATTACTTTATTTTGTATAAATACCACCACCAGGGATACTCTGCTTAGTTTTCCTCCCTTAACCTTGGAAAAATTTGAAATATTAAATTCAGCGGCCGAGTCTGTTAAGAAAAAATTAAATTTAAAATGTTCCAATGCTAAAGAAGATCGTTTGAGCCTTTTAATTGATGCTTTAGATTTGTCAAACTTGAATAAAGAAGAAAGAGGATCGTTACTTACCACCATATTTAAATATCCTCAACAATTTTATTTAAAAAATGATCGTTTGGGGTACACTACAGTCCTCAGGCATCGGATACAATTAACCGATGAAAAACCTGTTTCAAAAAAAGGGTATCGTTATCCACCGATTCATAGGGAAGTTATAAGGAAAGAAGTTACAGATTTACTCGAAAATAAAGAAATTTTTCCTTCAGATTCGCCATACAATTCCCCTGTTTGGGTAGTGCCTAAGAAAGCAGATCCTCAGGGTAATAAAAGGTGGCGAATGGTCATTGATTATAGGGCTTTAAACGAAAAAACTATTGGAGACGCATATCCTTTGCCAAATGTAATTGATATCCTGGACCAGTTAGGGGGAGCGAAATATTTTACTGTTCTTGATCTTGCCGTTGGTTTTCACCAGATTGAAGTTGAACCTAATGACCGCTATAAAACCGCTTTTTCCACCCCTTTTGGTCATTATGAATTCAATAGAATGCCTTTCGGGATGAAAAATGCGCCAGCAACTTTTCAAAGAGTAATGGACAGGGTCCTTTCGGGTTTGCAGGGTATTGAATTATTCGTATATATGGATGACATTGTCATTTACGCAAAATCCCTTAAAGAACATAATGAAAAGCTGGAAAAACTTCTAGGAAGATTAAAAACTGCCAACTTAGTTCTTCAACCAGAAAAATGTAAATTCCTTTGTAAAGAAATAGGTTATTTAGGACATGTAATCGCTCAAGAAGGTGTTAAACCAGACCCAAAGAAATTGCAGGCTGTTATGCAATTTCCACAACCAAAGAACCGGAAAAATGTTAAGCAGTTTTTAGGGCTTGCTGGTTACTATAGGCGATTCGTGCCTGGATTCGCTCAAATAGCCAAACCACTCAATAATTTACTTAAAAAGGATGTCGTTTTTAAATGGAATGAAGATACCCAATTATCCTTCAATAAGTTGAAAGAAATCCTTTGTTCTTCTCCTATTTTACAATATCCTGATTTTAGTCGACCATTTATAGTAACAGTAGATGCTTCTGATTTTGCCATGGGAGCAGTATTAAGCCAAGGAATAATGGGCAAGGATCTCCCCATTGCATATGCTTCTCGTGCGTTACAGGGAGCCCAGTTAAAATATAATGTCACTGAAAAGGAGTTACTTGCTGTAATTTTTGCCGTTATACAGTTCCGACCTTATATCTATGGTAGGAAATTTACATTGGTCACTGATCATCGTCCGTTAGTGTGGTTGCACCAATTAAATGATCCTACTTTGGGTTCAAAGCTAGCTAGATGGAAGGTTAAATTACGAGAATATACTTTTGATGTTGTCCATAAACCCGTAAAAATAAATTCTAATGCAGATGCATTGTCCAGAAATCCTGTAAAAAATTCAGGAAGTAACAAAATTGAGGATATTGATTCAGATGCTTCTGAAGAGGATGGTCAGAGTCCTGTGGTAGTGCACGACCTTAGATGCTCTGATATTCCGCTAGAGGAAGAAATCTGGTATCATGAATTTCCTGTAGAAAGACTTTTTGTAAATTGTCTTAGAGAAGGTGGTATAAATTCCACAGAAAGCGAAGGCGGTGTAAATTCCGTAGAAAATTCAGACGTTACTAAAAATAACTGTCAAGAAATAGAGGATCTGGAGGGAATAGCTTGCGTAGGTACTTCAAAAAGAAAATTATCACCAAATTTTCACTCGAATCAAAATTTTACTGGTTTGAAAAGGGTTAGGACCAATGACGTAAACGAGCCGCCACAAAAGTTGTTTAAGACTATCGTGGGTAAGGTTTACAGCAGGTCTGAAAATGTTGAAAAATCGACAGAAACCCCGACCAATAGCATAGAAATGCCGCCCATTTTTGAGTTTGACACTTGTTCGGGGGAAGTCTATGCTGGGTCTGAAAAATCGATACTGAATACAGCATCGACTAGTGATAAGGATAGGATGTCTGATGAGGAGTTGGAAACTTGCTCAGAAAGAATCTTGTCAATTTCACGGGATGAAAGTTGTTATAAGTCGTGCGCACGCATTTCGAGTGAGAATGTGTTAGAAGCAACTCCAGATCAGAGTACAGATGATGAAGAGATTAGTGAGAATTTGAAAAGGATGATGGTTGGCGAATTCGAAACCATCATAGTCATCGATGAGGACGGGGAAAAGGGAACTAAAGCTGTAAGAACGGTGCCTATTCAAACAGAAGATTCCGTTTCTGGACGAAATCTTCTCACCCCACTTTTTAAAACTTGCAAAGATAAATTATGGATGAGGGATGACCATTTAATCAATTTCATATCTTGTGATCATTTTCTAACCACCCCTATAGGCCGAGAATTAATAGATCATTCTATATTAAAACTTTCAGATTTGAACAAAGAAAAAGTTGAGGTTGGACAGGTAATTTCCTTGAGGCACGGAAAGAGATTAATTTTCAATCTCTTTGTCAAAGAAAAATTTGACGATATTATTTTTGCAACTAATATAGAGTCAGCTGTAGCAACACTTAAATCTGCTATGATGGATTTAAAACTAAAAACAATTAGTATTTCTCGTAGAGGCAATGGGTTTGATAGATTCCCATGGGCAACGATAGAGTTAATCTTTAGAACTTATTTCGGAAAGGGGGATTACTCTATTACAGTATGCACTGGAGAAGTAACTATTTCTCCAGTAGATCAAAGATTGCAAATAATAAAAGAATCTCATGATTCGGCAGTCGGGGGTCACAAAGGAGTATTTAAAACGTTAGAGCGGGTTAGAGAGCGATTTTATTGGAAAGGTGTTAAAGAAGAAGTTCAAAATTATGTAAAAACGTGTGAGTCTTGTCAGAAAAAGAAATTAGTTAGGGTAAAAACTAAATTGCCAATGTGTATAACTGATACTCCAATAAGGGTTTTTGAAAAACTACAAATAGATTTAGTAGGACCTTTGCCAAAGTCAGATATAGGGAATGAGTATATGCTAACATGGCAAGATTGTTTATCCAAATTTTCAGGTGCAATTCCCTTAAGTAAAATTGATGCCCCCACTATAGCCGTTTCTTTTGCTAAGCAATTCATTTGCCGATTCGGATGCCCAGAATCTATTCAAACTGATCAAGGCCCTCAATTTATGAGCGAAATAATGGCTGGTTTTGCGGAATTGTTTAAAATTAAACAATATAAATCTTCAGCCTACCACCCTCAGTCATTAGGAGCCCTTGAACGAAGTCATCATACTTTCGTCGAATATCTTCGCCATTATTGTGAGAGCTCAAATTGGGACCAATGGTTGCCGTTTGCAATGTTTTCCTTCAATACATCAGTTCATGAATCCACAGGTATTACTCCTCATGAAATAGTTTTCGGTAGAAAAGCAATTCTTCCTTCCGAATTTGCTGATGAAAAAGTCCCATTGACATATGTAAAGTTATTAGATGATATTTTAAATCGTTTAGTCACCACCGAATCCATGGTGCATGCTCGTCTAGAAGCTGCAAAAAGAAGATGCAAAAAATATTATGACCGTAAAGTTAATGAAATGAATTTCGTTGAAGGGCAATATATTTACCTACTAATTGAAAAAAGATCAAGTAAATGAAGTGATCATTATGAAGGTCCTTACAAAATTACCCGTATAATTGGTGATTATAATGTAGAAATCCTTAAAGAGGATGGAACGTCATCTATCGTTCATATGAATCGGATTAAGCACGCCTTCTTGTGTTATATGAACTCTGAAAATGTAAAAATGAAAATAAATTATGGTTTAGAACTGAAGATATATGTTGATGTTGGTAATTGGCTTTAGGGTCCAAGGTTGATAAAAACTCAGAGTTTTACATAATCAGACGTTTCGGCTCTGATCGGAGCCCTCATCAGTGATTTATTCAAATCTAAAAATACAGAAAAAGGGTTTTGCTAACATAGGATATTTTGCATACAAAATTTTTTGTAAAAATTTAACAAGTAATTATAATTATGTTTTTACATGTAGGTAAATAAATTTTGATATTACTTTGAGGTAAATATTTCATTCACATAACCTAACAAACTAGATACCAGAAAGCGTTTTTTGGAAGGTTGGAATTAAGTGTCTAAATATAAAAAATATTTTTAATTGACATTCGTGCATGGAATTGTAGATTGAAATTTTTGTGGTGTAGTTTTTAATATACATACATACACAACCACACACACACAGACACACACACATACATACATATATATATACATATATACATATACATATATATATACATACACACATATACATATATATATATATATATATATATATATATATATATATACATATATATATACAGCTAAGAGTAGTATATATATATATATATATATATATATATATATATATATATATACTCTTTACTCTTAGCTGTATATATATATACATATACATATATACATACATATACATATATATACACATATATATACATATATACATACATATATACATATATACACACATACATACACATACATACACATACACATACACACATACATACACATACACACATACATACACATACACACATACGCATACATACACATATATACATATACACATATACACACATATACATCACGCATGCAATATATACACATATATATGTGCAATATACAATGTACATATACTATATAATATGCATACGTACATACACACATACATACATACATATGACATGCACATAACATTATATATACCACACATATAAAATATTTTCAAATTCTTTAAATATTATTTCTTTTGGTATGAAGTGCAATCTGTAAATTTTATTTAATTCAACATTTTTTTCTTTGGCATATTTTCCTTAGAAATTTGTCCGCTGTGATACTTTTTTAGCAAGAAGAACTGAAAAATTGATAGTTTTTTTGCAATGACTTAGAACATAAAGAGTCCGTAGAGTTATAAAAAAGGCTTTTTCACAATCGTGGGTATAGACAATGAGGCTGCTTATTCGGAATGTACACAAAAAGGCCATAAATTTTCATATAATATTGCACATAAAGTTTTCTTTGGTTTGAGTCTAGATCTAAAATTACCTATGTAAATATTTCTTATGTGTAAAGCAATGAGAATAGCACTGTGTAAAATCCAGTTTTTTGGAAGTAAATTGCCGATTTTTTGGTTTGACAAGTAGATGTAAGAAAAAATATTGTAAAAAATTATAAGTTGTGTAAAGAAATTTAGATGCGATTGTACATAGAAAGAAAAAAAAAATTTTTTACATAAATAAAGGTATGAAAAGACGTAGAGAGCCGCGAAAAAACAATTCTAGGAGTAATTTTATCGAAATCTAATAGTAATGTCTTAGTGTTTAATGTGTAGTACTTTCAAATGTGTAGGTATGGTATTTTTTATTATTAAATTTGTGCACAATTCTATCCAAATTTTTAAATCCTATCACAGACTATATATAGAGTAAAAAAGGAGGACTAACCTTGATTAAGATTACGACTTTTTGTATAAATGTTATTATCCAGTTTTTTCTTTTTCCGTTTTTTGGGAAGACACATAACTTAGACTGCACACACCTCTCCCCTGGGAGGTTGACTCGTAAACTGAGTTATGTTTTGGTTTTTAGGCATGCATATTGGGATGAGAGTGGAGGGTAAGATTTTTTTCCCCTTTAGGGATTTTTTTTGGAGAAAGAAAAGGATGTGCTGGAGGTGGCTGGACTGTTAGGACAATGAGAAGACCATAAATTGTAACCGGAGACATAAAGGTTTCGTCGGCATATTTTGAGTGTTTCCAGAAAGTATGTGTATTTATGTATTTCAGGACTTTCAGGATTTTTTAATATTATGAATTTTGAATGGAGTTAGGCTTGGTTGTTTAAGAGAGGGAGATAAAAAACTGATAAATTTTCTGTATCAGTCCTTTGATTTACAGAATGTGAAGTACTGGCTATGTGGGTCATTTCTAGAATCATGCGTTTTTTGTAGTTATCTGATCTGTCTATTATTGTGACTTCATCAAAATTAAATTTGTGATCTTGGTGCCATGCGTGTTTCGTTAGGGCAGTCCATTTTTCTGGAGGGTTAAAGACATCTTTTTTATGCTCATGGATTCTGGTTTTTAAGGGGCGTTTGGTCGTGCCTATATAAGTAGCTTTACAATCTGAGCAAGGTATATTGTAGACGACATCAGCGGCATCAAGCAACGGGATTGGGTCCTTGGCTGATTTGAAAAGGTGTGATAGGTCGTTAATATTACGGGGAGCTATTTTTATATTAAATGGTTTTAAGATACCCGAAATTTTTTCAGTGAGTCCTTGTACGTAAGGTAATGGTATGTACCTTGAAAGTTGACCCGCCGTGTTGGAGTGTGTGTCTGTGATTGTGTCGTTCTTGGGTGCTTTTTGTGTGTGTGCGTTTGTAACAGAGGCTTTTTTCGAGAGGTAATTTAGTCTTTTTTGAATCGTTGAATTGATGATTTTTCGTGGGTAATTATTTTTAATCAAAGTCATTTTTATTTTTTGAATGTTTTTTGTGTGAAAGCTTTTTTGTGTGCTAGAGTAATGCCTCTGTCGACTAAATTATTAATTATGTTGATTTTGTATTTGAGCGGGTGATGTGAATGAAAATTGAGAAGGCGGCCGGACCATGTTGGTTTCTGGTACCAGTCTGTTTTTATGTTTTCTCCGTCTCGAATAACGAGAACATCAAGAAAACAGATTTTGTTTTCCGATTCTTCTTCTATTGTGAATTGTATTTTATGGTTATGGCTGTTGAATGTATTTTTTATTGTGTCGATTTCGTTGACTGGTACCGCTGTTAATATGTCGTCCACATATCTGAAATAAAATGGGACTTGAAATGGGAGAGAATCTATGCATTTCTTCTCGAGGTCGTCCATGACGATATCGGCGGCTATAGGAGAGAGTGGGGAACCCATTGGAAAACCAGATTTTTGTTTGAAGAACATACCCTGGAAATTGAATGCTGAGTTTGTGGAACATGTTCTGATACCTTTTTCAAATTGGTACCAGGGCATGTTAACGTGTGGTTGAATTTGGGACCACCTAGCCTTGATACCTTTCATAGCAAGACCAATTTGAACGTTGGTGAAAAGTGAAACAGCATCTAACGAAATGATTTTGTAACCAGATGGAATTTTGGTGTTTTTGACCTTTTCAATGAAATCAAAGCTGTTTTTAATTCGTGACATAGGAGGAGTTATGTTTTTTGAAATAATGTTATTGTAAAAGGATGCTAGATTATAGGTAGGGCTGCCACAGAAAGAGACGATGGGTCTGAGTGGGTTGTTAGGCTTGTGGAGTTTAGGTAAGCCATAAAATCTTGCTGGTAGGGGGTTACTTGACTTCAGTAAGTTGGACTATGGTTTAGAACATTCACAATTTTTTTTTATTATTATTTTGTTTTATTAAAATATTAATTTAAAGGAAAATATCAAATTTAGAATATTTGAAAAAATAAATAAATAAAAATCTTTTTCTGCATCTTTACTATTAGTATTTACTATAGAAATAAAAATAAAAAGTATATATGTATAAATAAATGAATGAACTTTTATAAAATGCATGCACACACTCATATAAATATATTAAATGATTAAGATCTTTATTATCTCCTTTAGTTTTATATTATGCATTGAAATTCTTTATCATCAAGTTGCATCGATCAAACATAACTTTGCTAATTCTGAGGCAGATGTAAGCGAAGGACGAACACTTTGAAACGCACGGAACTATGAGTCCTATAGTTTTACCATTTTTGAGAAGAAGAGAGATAGATCTATTGGAGACATAGAACCATAGGCACAGGGCCGTCAAAACCCTTTGTTCTCAGAGCGTCGTTAGTGCGTTATTAACTTTTCTTACCTCTACCATATGTAAATACAAATTAAATTTTCTTATGTAATAACTAGTAAATAAAAAAAAAAAATAATAAAAAAAATAAAAACAGTGAATAAACAAAAATAAAATAGTGATAATATATATATTAGAAACAGCGAGTTAAAAGCCAAAAACTCTCTCCGGAGTAGAGATTTTAAAGGGGGAGGGATGATAGATCATTAGATCTAAATAATTTGGAATTTGGTTATAATTACTTATTATATCATAAAATAAATTTTATAAATTAATCAATATTAATTTTTTCTTTTAATTTAGTGAATATGAACGTATCGCATCCAAAACTGTTTTGTCCTCCTAGACTGAACTTTGTACTATGAAATATATGACAAATTAGACTTAAAATAACTTAAATTTCGGTAACAATTTAAATAAAGATATTATTTTTAATTTTGAAATTAATTCAGGGTCATGCCATGATTTTGGATAGGAAAACATGAGCCTTATCCAAAACTATGTTCTACTTTACTATTATCAGGGTTCTGAAGATCGTTCCTGAAAAATAAAAATAGATTACGATTTCAAAACTTGCACTGAGATTCGAGCAGTCCATCTAAAAAGGAACAGTTTTCAAACTTATGGACACTTATGGTAGAAAAGTGCAAAGAAAGAAGAGGGACGCGAATAGAGAGCGCATAAGTAAGAAAAAGACCCATGAAAGATTTTATATTGAAGCCTTCTTAAGCTTAACATAACTTATTAATTTTTAAATAAAAATTAATATATGAAAAATAATGATAATACAATAATTTTAAATAATATTTTTCAAGATTTAGTTTTAAAAACAAGGTGTTATTTAAGAAGATGTATTAGTTCAGTTCAAGGAT
Source organism: Diplolepis rosae (assembly GCA_030998225.1). Lineage (NCBI taxonomy): Eukaryota > Metazoa > Arthropoda > Insecta > Hymenoptera > Diplolepididae > Diplolepis > Diplolepis rosae. The sequence continues at coordinate 138,059 of JAPYXD010000630.1, forward strand.
TGTGTTGTGTTGCCAATATCAATCATATTGAGTATCATATATTGAAATTATACCTGACCTAAAACTATCCCTAAATAGAGTTAAGAAATAAAAATTATGGAGTGAGTTACATATATGAAAAAGGCGTACTTACGTATTTACCTTATTAGTGACCATTAGTTTCCGATAATTAAACACTTTTGATCTACTGTATTCCACTGTACCATGTTATATCCGAGGGAATTACTCGATGCGTGAATAACCCTCATATTAAAGAATATAAATTACGCACCTTGAAATCGATCATATTATTTGCCCAAATTAAAAAGGTATTTTCTTAATAAATTTTTTTTTGCTTGCTAATAAAACAAATGATTTCAGATTGGTAAAAGCCGCGTTATGACGCGACTTTTTCATAGGAGAAGAAGTGTGACAGTAGAGTAATTTGTTTTAATTTATTTGTTTACCGTTAGAGGCAGTACCTCCCAGAAACGAATTCTGGGCGAAGAGTTTAAAAATTGATTTTGTGCCTAAGAAAATCAAACAAAGATCCATTGTTTAGCAACTAAGATTTGGGTTTTGAAATCAAAATGAAGAGAGAGGCTTGGTATTTTTGGGAATGCGAACCGACTCTTATAATTCTGTGATTGAAATATATATTCTTACTTTTATAATTTTATTATTCATAGAATTGATAATTCTGTTCATTACTTTTCAGCGCTAGAGAAAATGAGTTTAAAAATGTAATCTTACGCTTTTTTATCATTTAATTTATTAGACTTAGGGTGCCAGTAATGCGGGCGATTGTTTATAAGACGTGCTTTAGAGACATTTAAAATATTTTACATTGGCGACAGTTAATCTTTATAGGAAATAAATGTTTATAAGAGTTTACACTCATATCGGCTTTCTAGGGTAGGATGTCGAGCAGCGAGGTTTTAAGGACTTTTCCAAGAAGTTTTACATTATACACATGAGCCACTTGAGTCATAGATTTAGCTGTTTTTTTTATGTATGTGCATAGAAATCTAAGAGTAGGGATTTAACTTAGGAGTAGGAATGCGCAAGAGATCTACTGACCGCTGCGTGAGCTGTGGACCCTGCAAGCAGCATCGATTCCTTTTTTGTTAGATTAGATTTTGATCATCTCGCGACGTGTGAACTTTGATTTTGCTCCTTTTGTAGGACTTTGTAATTTTTACAAGTTATGTTCAAAATAAATTTAGAGCTTTTAATCAAATTTGCTACAAATATCTAATAATTTCTTTTTCAAACCCCTTACTTTTACAATAATTTTACTTTCATGTAATTATAATCAAGTTTATCTAGATTTCACGAAACTTTTAAGCAAATTTTTGATACTTAATATTTTTAAATATTTCGCGCCGAAATTTGCCCACAACCGTCACAATGCCTGTCGGGTGATGCCCTCTGCGACTTGCCTGTGAACTCCTCTGACGTGCGATGGTAACAAAGCGATCTTCTTTTGACGGCACCTTTAAAACTGGTAATAATGAAACAAAAAAATCTGCCCGCTTCGCGGGCACATTCTCATCGCGCGCTTCGCGCTCGGTCTTGTGCTCTTCGCATACGTTTAAGTTTATTTCTTATAATTTAATACTGAAGCTCAAACCAATTTAATGATATTAAAGATGATGTAAATTAGTCATTTTCTCAAATTCACTAAGTTTCTTTTTCAGTTTAAGTGAAACAGGAAATTCAATTTACTTAAGGCTCTATCGGCCTTAAGGAACACATTCTCATCATGACACTCGCGCTTCGCGCTCGATTTTCTGTATGTATTTTTGTAACTTTTTAATAAATTACATGATTACTGATAAATTTATTTTCTTCCAAATATCTCAAAAAGTAAAAACAATCGTAGACTGTATTTAAGGAAACGATTTTGCAGAACAACGCCTATTTCGTATCTCACACATTTTGGTGAAAAAAATCGAATTTTTTTAATATTAAAAATCACAAAATTAAAATATACGTCCTGTCGAGAAATTTCTCGATAAGAATGTGTAGAGCTTATTTAGCTAAACAATTTTTCATCTAAAAGTTTTTTTTGTATCTCACATATTTTGTCTAAAAAATGGAATTTTTGAATTTTAATCGTATTTTTGGAATTGAAACGAAAAATATATGTTTTATCAGAAACTGCGTCAGACAAAATTTGTAGATCTTTTCAATACGAACAACTTTGTATTCTTACGTTTTTTTCGTATTTCGAATATTATTGTTAAAAAATTGAATTTTGGATATTCAATATTTTTTTTTTGAATTAAAAAGAAAAATATGCATCTTATGAAAAAATGTTACAATTCAAATTTGTAGGACTTTATGTAGAAAATAATATTATATCATAATGTTTTTTCGTATCTCGTATAATTTAACTGGAAAATGGAATTTTGATATTGACTTTTTTCGAATTTGAATATGCTGTAACATTTCTAATTTTGATTTAATCAAAAAATGTTATCTAGATAATTTTTAGAGATTTATGAGCACTATCAAAAAACAGTATTGAAATTTTTTATTTTTAAAAAAAATTATTTTCAAAAACACAAAAGTAGTGCTCAATCTCTCAATTTTGATTGGATGCGGCTGGTTAACGAACTTGTCCTTCTTTTTCGGCTCCGATAAAGTGTACCAAAGCTCAATTCAATCTGATAATTCTGTCGAGAGTTATGCCGCACACGACCTACAGACAGACAGACAGACAGACAGACAGACAGACACTTTCGTAAAAACCCTTTTTTCTGACTCAGGGGGTCTCAAAACGTAAAGATTTGATGAAAATTTCGAAAGTCATTTTTCACATAAAACCAATACCTTCTCATCCATGATGAGAATGTAAAAAGGAAAACAGCCAGAAAAAAGTAAAATAAAAGAAAATGTTGTAAGCAGCTCTCAGACTCCCTTCTGCAATTTCGAGTTTTATATTAAAAAGTTGGTTTGGGATTGATCCTGTCGTTGTCGGTCGAGGTACAAAATAACGTAATTTACCACATAATCACGCACACGTTCCCTTACAATCCTGAGACATAAAACTTGGAACTTTCTTATGTAGTTACTGCAAGAATTATTCCGAGCTTGTGAGAGTACTTGTGTCGTGACTAGAGTTTTTGAGCCCCACCTGAGTAAAAATAAATCAACTTTTTTTTATAAATTATTCATAAAATATGAAAAAAATCAATATAGATAATTAATAATTATAATTATTAATGAATATTTAGTATACATTTTTATTACAACTACGTCTGAAGTTTAAAGAAACTAAATTTTGAAATATACATTAAAAAACTGCATTATTATCAAAAAATATCTTGTGTAAAATCATTTGTAAAAAGATTCTTTTGTTTTCTGTGTTGTATATTTACAAAATATGTATTTTACAATTGTAAATTCCAAATTATTATTATGCCTAATAAATACAGTTATAAAGACTTTTGCTGTTTAAATTTTCATAAAATAAATTTAATTTTAACAACTTAAGTGAAAAATAAAGAAGTAATTATAAATTAATTAAGAAAAAATTATGAATCAAGAATTCATTAAACTTAGAGAATCTATATAACTACATTATGTGAAACTTTTGAATAAATTATATAAACTGTTAGACTAAAACAGGATTTGTCATTAAAATGTTAGATGAGAAAAATTACTTTTTTTCACTAAATTAACTATAGTTCTTATACCTTAAAAGCAACGAAAGATTCAGGTGGAATGGGAATCAAAAATGTTATCGAAATTCTCATTGACTAGTCATATCCAAAAGTCGATGATAATTTAATAAACCCCAATTGTATTTAGTATTTTTATAACTGTTATCGATTTTTAAATATAATAGCTTGAAACATTAATATGCTGAAAATTCAACACATTATTTAAATTAATAATGTTGTATGTGTTCCCAAGGCGCAGATTACTTTCATTCGTTCCCGCGTGTATAGATATAGCTGGTGGAAGGAGTCTCGCGACTCTAGTATTTTTATGATTGAATAAAGTATTGGTTTTTTATAATTATACTACAAGTAATAATTTATGTTGTTAGGAATCTTTAATGCACGCTTTCATACTTAACTCTGCACTTATGAATTTTATTGAACTGTGATTCATTCTTGAACATTTGATACATTACAAATAATTAGAGTGATACAATAGTATATTATGTGCCTAGGCACACAATGAGGGTTATTGCGTGACGAGCGACAACGCTCGCAGGAGATCGAAGCCGAGGCGCGATCAGTCCTGCGAGCATTGTCGCGAGTGTCGTAATTTCCCGAATTGTGTGCATTGGCACGTATTCTATTTTATTTGACTTCGGTGCGGATACGAGTTTTTATGCGTACACTCGAATCTAATCTAGTATTGTAGTTGTTTGCGGCGCTAGTCATTACACTTGATATGTCACGGCTAGTCCCGGCCATTTTGATTTTATCGATCTTGTGTAGTAATAATGGATTTCAATAGACGCATGCGCAGTTCAAATGTACAAGGCTTTGTCAGTAGGGTGCTAACGCTGTACGAAGAAGAAGAATAAGAAGATTCTACTCCACTGTAAGGCTATATGCGCATGCACAGTTCAATTTTTACATTATATTCCTCTGTAACGGAATACACAATATTCCGTTACTCTCAGCTGTAACGGAAAAACGACTTTCCGCGCCGAAGGCACATAAAATAATTTCTAACTTGTCGATATGTACCAACTTTGATCGAATGTTGAAAAAAATTGCTTAAACTATTTTTCTCCGTATACTAGATGACAAACAGCTGCCCATCCAAAAACAAGTAAATAATGAAGAACTATTAAACACAGCTAGAACCTTGGACGAAATTGTCAATGTTTTGAACAAAGCCATTAACGAAGGCAGAACACGAACATGGATTAAAACCATTACCGATACACTTACATACCTAGGATATATTGCATTAGTTTTAATAACATTATTGTAAATGCATAAGCGTGGAATTTGTCACCTAGTGCGAAAATGTCTTCCAAATCTTTGCGTTCATACATATTGTACCACAAATAATGTCAACAATACTGCCACACCTACTGTTGTAACCTATGCCCCACAAGCTCTTGAGCACCAGGTTGCGGGCAATGGGAGGCTTTTAGTACCAGGGTCAAAACCACGGAACTGGCACTCCTGTCTTCAGCCTGTAGAAAAATCTGTCATGAGAGTTGACTGAAGCGATGCGGTGGCGCTGGCTGTACTTCAAGCCGATAAAATAAAAACTGCATGGTGAAAATACAAATTTTATTCTTTTTTAACGTTAATAACCTTTTTTTTAAAGGTTTTTTGTAAAAAAAATAAATAAAAAATAAATTGTAAATGTTTTAAGAGTGCGATAAATAAATAAGTTCATGTTAACAGTTTCAAAAGTATTACTTGTATGAATAAATGCGAATACACTTGTGATGGAGACGCAGAGAATCCAGAGTACCCATAGTTTAATACAGTAAGTTAAACATTCCTAGCGCATATCGATATTTGTAACAATATTTTAAATTATAAAATAACTTATTCTTAATTAATAGATTATTAATTATTGTAATCTTATTATTATTAAAGATACATGTTGATGTTGATAGTTGGCTTTAGGGTCTAAGGTTAATAAAAACTCAGAGTTTTACATAATCAGACGTTTCGACTCTGATCGGAGTCCTCATCAGTGATTTATTTTGAATTTAAAAAATACAGAAAAAAAGGGGTTTGCTAACATAGGATTTTTTTCATAAAAAATTTAGAGTAATTATCATTTCGCTTCTACATGTAGGTAAAGAAACTTTGGAATTACTTCAAGGTAAATATTTTTTTCACATAACCTAAATCTTTGAATACCAAAAAGACATTTTGGAATGTTGGAATTAAATGTCTAAGTATAGAATTTTAATTGAAATTCGTTCATGAAATTGTAGATTGAACAGCATTTATATATTATGTTCAGCGATGTGTCAATATTCAGAATTTCATATTAAATCTTAGCAATATCCCATCTTTGAACTTTATTTTCTTAAGTGATTCATAGAAATTATACATTTTGCGTACTCAGAATTTTCACGGACTTTCTACTGAATCTTTTGAAAAGTTTTATACTTTTTCCAGGATTATTGATCTAATTGTACAAGAACGGTACTTCTAGTTTTGAGTAAATTTTGAACGTATCTGAAAGTCGAGCACTCTGTCATGTAAATTTCCCAGTACTTATTTTTTCCGTGTACACGATTAAATCCACTTTTTTCTCAGCCGTCCCCAATAATGTACATTCGAGTTAATTAAGTTTGATGACAGCATTTTGATCTCACGAAAACTAGTTGCAAATAGTTATTTACTCTATAAACCTGAAGCAGTGAAATAGTCACTGATTATATCAGTCAAAATATATCAACTGATGAATCAGTGCCCTGCTTTGATTTCACTGAGGAATCAGTAAATTAACAGGCCACGTGAACATAACTTTTGAATTTGCGAATTCAAAAGTTTCATCTACACGTGACTGCTTTATCGACCTTTAAGAAGAGGTTATATTTTCGTAAATGTAAATTTTTATTAAGATTTCATTCATTCAATAAGTGAGTTCAATCTATTTCACTGATTTATAAGTCGAATTTCACTGATTCTCAGTGAAAGACTTATAGCAGCTTCCATCAGTGAATAGTCACTAGGAATCAGTGGCCGTTTACTGATTCAGGTTTAGAGAGTACCCTATATTCGGTATACTAAGCAAACATTCTACTTATTAAAACTTTACACTTTTCTTCAAATTGTTCAAAATTCAATTTTAAACCTCCGAACACTTAGGAATTACGAACGAAAACTGCAGAGTACTAATTTTTTTAATGTGCATTTGTGTTTAGTGCATTTGATCCGATTGGGAACAATTGATACTCAGCTTGTCCCGATTGGCATTAATTTAAAACAATTCAACTTTAAATCATTCTCAGTCGTTACATATTGTGTCTAATCGATTATTATTCTAGAAAGGATAACTCACAACTGAAAACGATTAAAATCAATTAAAAAACCCTTATTCCGATTACCAATAATTCAAAACGATTAAACTTCTGATCATTCTAAATTGTGTCCAATCGATTATTTCTAGAATCAATTGATTCTATGCAAAGGTCTCTAGGTGATGAATACTTAAAGACTTGTCCAAGGAAGATGGCTTGCTTGGGACAATGGCCTGTCGGCGATTAGATGACCTCTTTGGGGGTCTGTGCCACCACCTTGTAAACCTCGTTGTGAGTATTTGGGAAACGCACAGGTTTCTGTGTGCAGATACAGGGGCCGGACCCACCTTGGAATGTGTGCTCACCTGTTTTCCTGTCTACGGTTCTACAGGCATAGGCATCTACAGGTACGAAAGCCACCTGTAATATGCACGTAACGGTACACGGATGGAAGGTGGCGCCACGTGGAGACAAAGGTAACTACCTCTTAGGCGAGGTCGACTACGACCGCATACTTCGATCCGATCGCGTCCGAAAGACAGTTAGTGTTCCTTTTTATCTTTCGGAATCCTAATTTTTACTCGAGGTACGGCTCCGAAAATAATTTAAGGAAACAGTGATTTTCAATTGGATAATAACGCCAACTATCAACTTTAAACATCAAGTTTATTGGGTAAAGAACATGTCTAAATGATTCAGTGATCCTTTTCTCCGATCTCAAGAGGTGACATTTCAATCAACTATCATTTTTGAGGTCCTTTGCGACAGACAATAAAAGTCACTTGACCATTCGGATATTTATGTTAATCGACAACTTCAAGCATCAAATCAACAAATTTTCATAACAATCGTATATAGAAAGTGCAATTTTCGGAACGTTTTCACTTTTTTTTATGCTCTTATGTGATTTTTAGTGCTGGATTTTGAATTTTGTGAAATATGTGCAAGGATTGAATTTTTTCAGTGTCCTGAGCTGTGGAAATCTTGAGTAAATTGCACGGTAGGTAGAAGAAAAATAAAAGTTGTACTTAAAGTCGTTGCGGGCCATGGAGATGTCGATGTCCGGTTAGACTATACCTGCATGGCCGGTTCAGGCTTCACCGAAGAACCTCAGGTTTGAATAAGAACCAACCAGAAGAATAGACATTAATAATATATACAAAAATCAATATTTTCAAACATTTTCAGATATTCTACACTCCGTAAGAGTCAATTTTTTGTGCTTGATATTTGAAAAGAAAAGAGATCTAAAGAAACAAATGAATAACTAATGCAATTTTTGTCGAAATTAATTTTAAATAGCTTACGATCACTATATTTGCCTCTGACTAACACAAAAATTAAGCAACAACTGTTCGTAAGACTTTATATTAAACTCCACAAGTCACAGCATCCTTCCCAAATATAATAATATATATATACATAAGAATTAACTACACCATCTTAGTTACACAGATCAAATTTATAGTAGCTTTCACTAAAAGCAATAAGCTGGAATGTATTAGTTAAAATTACCATAAAAATATTGGAAATCCGAAATATTCGAACGTCGCACTCCGATTTGTTTGGACCTCGGGCTTGGTCCCTTGGTCTTGTGTTCTTTGCATAGATTCAAGTTTATTTCTTGCAATTTGATACTAAAACTCCAGTCAATTTTATAATATTGTAAATGCAAATAAAATTTTCTCAAAGTTACTTCGACTTTGAGAAATACATTCTCATCACGACACTCGCGCTCAGGGTTCACAATCGAAAACAAGGAACTAAGACTCGTGATTTAAAACAAAAAAAAGAATATAATACCTTCTCATATCTGCCGAGAATGTGAATAATAGCAGTATAAGCCTATCTTGATTTCTCCGAAATATATATATTTTCCTAATTTTGTATTTTTTCGTATCTTTTTTTATTTTTATTTTTGGTTCCTGCGTTAACGGGGACAGACAGAATTGAAAAAACTTTTTTTCGAATTCAGGATATCATGAAACGTGGACATTCGTTTTAAAAAGTGGGGGTCAAATTTTACACAAATAAAATACCTTCTTATATGTGATGAGAATGTGAAAATGAAATCTGAATATATTCTAGTGCTATGGAAGTTTTAGCAACAGTATAAGATATAATAATAAACATTTCTATCTTTTAGTACAAATCATTATTCTGGAACTTGTGGAATTTTGAAGGAAAATTAAACTGCTTTCTCTTCCCATAACAGTTGGGTTCTCTCTCTATACTTTTCATAAACTTATGACTGCAATAATGGTAATAAGACTCAACTGAAATGTACGGCGTTTTTCTGCAACCAAAAATTTGATACATTATTTATTTTTAACAAAGAAGTTTTGGTTAAAAAACTAAAAGTGCGTGACATTGCAAAATTCAGTCAAATAATAATAATAATTGGCCTCTACTGCAATCTAATTCCGCTACCGAAAATTTAAAACGTATCAGTATAAACAGTATTTAAAAAGTCACTTTTATTTCATGAACTTCGAATATAGACAATTTATATATTATTTAAATATTCTAATATATTAAATTACAACTCTCGATTTGTTGTGATTTGTTGTGAAATTCATCGTATTTTATTGTAATAAGACATCTCCACTATACACTAAGCTAAATAATATATACATAATAATATTTATACATAATAAAATACAGTTTGTCCTTAGGGAAGACAATAAAATTGCATTAATTCTTTTTCAAAGAAAAAAATTATGTCCGATGGTTGAAAGCACGCGCATTGAAATAGCAGGTTGATAAATCATATTGCTTGGAACTTTACTATGACGGATCTTGAAGATCCAATGAAGGATCTGTTAAAGATTCCTTTCTCCACTTCGTGTGTCATGCGATTAGATCGTATAGACTGCGATCCTTCGCATGACATTACCGAGCAAGTTGTGTCCTTCATACTTGTAGACCAAGAATTCTTCTGACAAAACAATCATTTGATTATTTGCGGATTTTCTGGAAAAAGCTTTAACAAAAAGTTCTAAATTCGAAAAACAAACCATGAAATTTACATTTTTTATCAATTTGAATTGTTTTTAATTATCTCTTTCTCTAGCAAAAGTAACAGTTGATTTTAATTTTCGTTCAAGAAAAAAAACGTTGCGAACTTCGGTTAAATTTAATGAGACATTTTCAGAAACTTTTATTTTTAATTTCAGAGATAGCTAAAATATTGTTTTCTATCACTTGTATTTAAAAATTGAACGTGAATACCACTTTATAAGATCAATAATAATTTTTGTAGTGCATTAAAAATGAAACATATTTGAATCAATGAAATGCTCTTCTTATGTGCAGACAATATACTATATGAGATTAGTTTTCAAAAATTAATTCTCAAAGCAATTTGTATAGAAGATTAGATTTTCTCAAGGGCATGTGATATTTAATAAAAGTAGCTAGTTATTCATGAGATTAATTTGGTCCAGTTTCTACATGTTTACGATCAACATAAATAAAATTTTATTTTAAAAATTTTGAAACTGCTAGAGAGGATAAAAATAAACTGAGATAAACTATACTTTTGGTTTTGATCATGAAAAAATGTTTTCAATAGTTGTTGAAACTAAAATTTTTTTATTGTCCAAACTAAAAGTTGTCTATATAGGGTAGACCAGAGAAAACTGGTCAGGTTGACATTCAGACACTGAGAATTTAATCGTTAAATTTTACCAAAATATTTCAGTAAAGATGGGACAAAGAGACATTTCTTGAAGTTTTCGCGTGTTCCGTGGTAAAATAAATTACGTGAATACCTAATGAAAAAACATGATATTTTTATGAAAGACAAGAGATTATAAGCTACATTTCGCTGAAAAATGCTGAAATAGAACAGTGAAAGTTTAACGTGGACTTAGTGAAAACGTTACATTAAATGAAGCATACTCTCTAAATCTGAATCAGTCACTGATATTTGACTGATTCACAGTAACCTCTTTTTCACTATTTGAAGCAGTCAAATTTTACTAAAAATCGGTAGATTTTGACTGATTTAGATTTAGAGAGTAGGGTGACGAAGGAACATGTGAAACTTCAACATGATCTTCGAATACCCTAATCTGAAACAGAGAAAAATCGAAGTTGCTGGAAATTGAACTCGGGTATATTGATAAATGTAGATATTAGAAATAGTACTTTACATCAGCTAAAGACGCTAAAAATCAGTTACTACACTGAGAAAAAAATGCTATTGAATCCAAAGCATTTCATAAAAATTAAATTAATTCATAAAAATATGCTACAAGAAGCAATAAATATGTTACTAATTCTATGGGATATTGATTTGAATCCACGATATACATGCTTTTGGAAAGAAATGCTTTTGATTCAATAGCATTTTGTTCTCAGTGTACAACCGGCTTACGTTGCGACGCGAGGTGCAACGGCGTATCGCCTTCACGCATAGTCTCGTGTCCTTATATTTCTTCTAAATTAAAAGTAGCCCTTATAAGTTCGTAATTAAAATTTTCATGAATACATTGTAAATGTAAAATGACTACGGGGGCTTCATTCTCGCATACGATCCTAAAAGTTTCGTGACGTTAGGCAATTTTCCATTTTGTCGAGACTTTGGTAATTTCTTGCGAAGATCAGTGAAAACTTCACGATTGACTGCAGTAAAATTCCTTGGTTATTCATTTTATCAAACTTTCATGAAAAATTATATTAATCCACATTAATTTATAATTCTTTATATTCTTTATTTCATACCACACTTAAATTAATTCATAATGTACTAAATTTTTACTTAACTCGTCAACGTTTTTTACTAAGCTCTTCAAAGTTTCCGGAACTATTTTTGATTATTTATTAAAAAATTAAAAATTATGCTTAGTACGAGTATACAAGATATTTTTATGTGCAATTATTATTTCAGACAACTTATTTATAATTTAATTATTTCCAACCAGTTGCATGGAGACAGCTTTGTCCCATTTACCTGGGAAGAGTTGTTCGCAGTATTTTTATAGAAATAGTAACATCTCAGAATTGCATTGTAAAAGCAACGATTAATGTATTTATTCATTGAGTTTCGACTACATACGGATAACAAACGTAAATATCTGCCGTACAAGTAGAAAATATCCGCTTTATTTTTCATAAAAACATGAATTATTTATTTATTCCAGTTACCATCTGAGAATTTGTCAAATATATCTTTTTGACAACTTCAACTCAACCGTGAAGCCATAGGTATTCTCAAAATTTAAGATAGCTTGGAGTCAGATCAAGCCTAATTTTCATAATTAAGTGATAGAATAATGTTTCTTCTGTCAAAATACCAAGTTTCTATACTTTTAGTATATCGACTCATATCACAAAAATAATATTCCGGTCACCAAACCTCCATTTTTTCATCATCAAAAATATTTTTTCTATCAATTTTGGGAACAAAATTTTACGTATCTTGGACACAAACGTGTAGATATCATTATCAGGTGGAATGGAATTCAATATTTATTCAATTCAACATAATATTCACTCACATCAATTGTTCAAAACCTTCAAAATATATTTATAAAGACTTTAATTCTATCAAAAGCCTTTCTCACTTCTCCTCCCTCCACTTGACATATTTTACATATTCTTCATTCCCCTCTTTCAATGACACTAGCTTTAAAAGTAAATTTAATATTCATTTCGCATACAGCTTCACCTAAACTTGAGCCTACGAGTAAAATTATTATTTCTTGCATACCAGAAATCGAAACCTCAGACTCGCGAAGAATGCAAGAAAATCACGCTACACTACACTACGAAGCCATGTAACCTCACGCCTAATACCGTTTTCAGAAATTGAAGCATACTTTCATTAATACTTCAGTTGTACACTTTTAGAAAAATCTGTATTAGATTTCATATATAAGTGTGTGAAGCAGATATGCACTGCCGCTACTGAAATTTAACATACATTGATATGGTAAATTTAATATACATGTCGTTAAAAGAGCTTTTGTGAAAACTCATAGTGTTTTGTATTCCTTAAATTTTGGCAAATATTTGTAACTGAAATAATATAATCTAAAATTCATCGACTGGATTATTATTTATAATTAAAATGCAACGTACAGATGGTACTTTCCCCAAATTGATTCTAAATATTAGAATTTTAACGTGAGTGTAGCTGCTTGTATAATAAGTTTAATAATTATTCAATATAGTTTATTTATATTGGCATTGGGTCATAATTTTTCATTAAAAAACAATGTTCAAGCAAACATATCAAAAATTTTTTATTTTTAAAGGAGCAGAAAATATATTGTAGGGGTGAAAAAGGCAAACGTTTCGGCCACAAATGGGGGCCCTCTTCAGTGCCAAATTTAATGTATTTAGTGTCTAAGCTGTAAACGTGCAAGAAAAGTTATTAGCACTAACATTAGATTTTTTTTTTGTTTTTGTTTTTTTGGTATTTTTTAATGATATTTTATAAACATGCAAAACTTATGTGAGAAAGGAAGATGGTAAGCTCCAAGGCATCTAGGAACGAGACCGCTCCAAAACACAGCCTTAAAAAAGTGTGAGAACTCCTATCTTGCAGATCCGCGAAGAGTGAATCCGCAAACTGCCCCTCCTCAAAGGTACACACGAGAACCACCTATGGACACTGATATCTCCTACAAAATAAGCACAGATCCTGCAGAAAAAACATCACCATCCACAAGGGGGCTCACAACACCCACAAGAAGTAAGCACTTCACAAAATCACAAAACACGAACCCGGACGGAAACAGATTTTTCGTTGAAGGGCAAAATCAAAAATTGATAGTTTTTATTTCAATTTTTAATCTTCTATTTTCCTTTAAGACACAGAGGCGGCAGATAGAAGTAGCCACACACTCTGTTTGGTGTCAAAAAGGAAACTGATTTGAGAAGAGAGCAGTACCGTTTGAAAACTAGCATAAAATTTTAATATATACAGTGAAAATTTGTTGTGGAGGGTCAAGTTACAAACGCATAAACAAACCCCATACACGGTCTATGTCCTGGAAACTCGGGACCCGAGTACGCTTAAGTGTTCGGAGAGCGGAGAGAGAGAAAGAAGGGTTTCAGACCACATGTTGAGAGAGACCCTCGGAGGAAGTAATTTTGGAATAAAATAAAATGTGATGATTAAAAAACATATTCTTAGAAAGAGAGTTGCAAAACAATGAAAAGGGCTATGTCTTATTCAGTTAGTTTTTTAAAAATGCATTATTTTATATTTATAAAAATCTTATATTCATAAAAATTTTATATTTATAAAAATTTTATGTTCGGATTACAACAAAAATATCATATTTAAGATGGTAAGAACACGTATAAAAATCGCATTTCTTTTAAAGGTACCACTCGCGTGTGTACGTTATTATGTAGCGTTAATTAAGTAAAGAATGTATTCATAATTTTAAACCGGCGTTGAATCAAAATAATTCTCAATTGCTTTAAATCAGCGAGAAGTATTAGCGTATGTAATATAGTGAACGCTTCGCGGCTTGTTAATGCGATTTAATATTCGCATCGAACTAACGTTGAGCAATCTCACATAAGATACGTTAACTGTTAATAAAAGTCGTATTTATTTCATAAGTAAAACTCGCGTGTATAAATTTTATGTAGCGTTGAGAATGTGTTTAAAGAATCCATCATTTGATAAACGACACGGGGCGCGAAATTCAAAATTCTCAGAGATTATATTCCGCGAGAAATATTCGCGTATGTAATATATTGAACGCTTCGCGGCCTGTTAATGCGATTTAATATTCGCATCGAACTAACGTTGAGCAATCTCACATAAGATACGTTAACTGTTAATAAAAGTCGTATTTATTTCATAAGTAAAACTCGAGTGTATAAATTTTATGTAGCGTTGAGAATGTGTTTAAAGAATCCATCATGTGATAAACGACACGGGGCGCGAAATTCAAAATTCTCAGAGATTATATTCCGCGAGAAATATTCGCGTATGTAATATATTGAACGCTTCGCGGCTTGTTTATGCGAATATATGTTCACATAGGACTAATCCTGACGAATCTCATATATGAGACGTTAAATATACATAAAAATCGTATTTATTTCCCAAAAGTAAACTCGCGTGTAAAAATTTTAATGTAGCGTTGAGTACCTGTTGAAAGAATCCATCATTCGGTAAACGGCACGGGGCGCGAAACTCAAAAATCTCGGAGATTATATTCCGCGAAAAGTATTCGCGTATTTAATATATAGAATGCTTTGCGGCTTGTTTATGCAAATTGATGTTCACATAGGACCAATTCTGATGAATCTTATATGTAAGACGTTAAAAATAGATAAAAATCGTATTTATTTCCAAAAGTAAACTCGCGTGTATAAATTTTATGTAGCGTTGAGAACGTGTTTAGAGAATCCATCATTTGATAAACGACACAGGGCGCGAAATTAAAAATTCTCAGAGATAATATTCCGCGAGAAATATTCGCGTATGTAATATATTGAACGCTTCGCGGCTTGTTTATGCGAATATATGTTCACATAGGACTCATCCTCACGAATCTCATATATGAGACGTTAAATATACATAAAAATCGTATTTATTTCCCAAAAGTAAACTCGCGTGTGAAAATTTTAATGTAGCGTTAAGTACCTGTTGAAAGAATCCATCATTCGGTAAACGGCACGGGGCGCGAAACTCAAAAATCTCGGAGATTATATTCCGCGAAAAGTATTCGCGTATTTAATATATAGAATGCTTTGCGGCTTGTTTATGCAAATTGATGTTCAGATAGGACCAATTCTGATGAATCTCATATGTAAGACGTTAAAAATAGATAAAAATCGTATTTATTTCCAAAGGTAAACTCGAGTGTATAAATTTTATGTAGCGTTGAGAACATGTTTAGAGAATCCATCATGTGATAAACGACACGGGGCGCGAAATTCAAAATTCTCCGAGATTATATTCTGCGAGAAATATTCGCGTCTGTAATATATTGAACGCTTCGCGGCTTGTTTATGCGAATATATGTTCATATAGGACCAATTCTGATGAATCTCATATGTAAGACGTTAAATATAGATAAAAATCGTATTAATTTCGAAAGTAAACTCGCGTGTATAAATTTTATGTAGCGTTGAGGAACGTGTTTAGAGAATCCATCATTTGATAAACGACACAGGGCGCGAATTCAAAATTCTCAGAGATTATATTCCGCGAGAAATATTATATATTGAATAATAATAATATAATAATAATATATTGAACGCTTCGCGGCTTGTTTATGCGAATATATGTTCACATAGGACTAATCCTGACGAATCTCATATATGAGACGTTAAATATACATAAAAATCGTATTTATTTCCCAAAAGTAAACTCGCGTGTAAAAATTTTAATGTAGCGTTGAGTACCTGTTGAAAGAATCCATCATTCGGTAAACGGCACGGGGCGCGAAACTCAAAAATCTCGGAGATTATATTCCGCGAAAAGTATTCGCGTATTTAATATATAGAATGCTTTGCGGCTTGTTTATGCAAATTGATGTTCACATAGGACCAATTCTGATGAATCTCATATGTAAGACGTTAAAAATAGATAAAAATCGTATTTATTTCCAAAAGTAAACTCGCGTGTATAAATTTTATGTAGCGTTGAGAATGTGTTTGGAGAATCCATCATTTGATAAACGACACGGGGCGCGAAATTCAAAATTCACAGAGATTATATTCCGCGAGAAATATTCGCGTATGTAACATGTAACATATGTCTCATATGTAAGACGTTAAAAATAGATAAAAATCGTATTTATTTCCAAAAGTAAACTCGCGTGTATAAATTTTATGTAGCGTTGAGAACGTGTTTGGAGAATCCATCATTTGATAAACGACACAGGGCGCGAAATTAAAAATGCTCAGAGATAATATTCCGCGAGAAATATTCGCGTATGTAATATATTGAACGCTTCGCGGCTTGTTTATGCGAATATATGTTCACATAGGACTAATCCTGACGAATCTCATATGTAAGACGTTAATTATCAAATGATGGATTCTTTCAACAGGTACTCAGCGCTTAATAATATTTATTCACGCGAGTTTACTTTTGCAAATAAATACGATTTTTATCTATATTTAACGTGTGACATATGAGATTCATCAGGATTGGTCCTATGTGAACATCAATTTGCATAAACAAGCCGCAAAGCATTCTATATATTAAATACGCGAATACTTTTCGCGGAATATAATCTCCGAGATTTTTGAGTTTCGCGCCCCGTGCCGTTTACCGAATGATGGATTCTTTCAACAGGTACTTAACGCTACATTAAAATTTTTACACGCGAGTTTACTTTTGGGAAATAAATACGATTTTTATGTATATTTAACGTCTCATATATGAGATTCGTCAGGATTAGTCCTATGTGAACATATATTCGCATAAACAAGCCGCGAAGCGTTCAATATATTATTATTATATTATTATTATTCAATATATAATATTTCTCGCGGAATATAATCTCTGAGAATTTTGAATTCGCGCCCTGTGTCGTTTATCAAATGATGGATTCTCTAAACACGTTCCTCAACGCTACATAAAATTTATACACGCGAGTTTACTTTCGAAATTAATACGATTTTTATCTATATTTAACGTCTTACATATGAGATTCATCAGAATTGGTCCTATATGAACATCAATTTGCATAAAAAAGCCGCAAAGCATTCTACATATTAAATACGCGAATACTTTTCGCGGAATATAATCTCCGAGATTTTTGAGTTTCGCGCCCCGTGCCGTTTACCGAATGATGGATTCTTTCAACAGGTACTCAACGCTACATAAAATTTATACACGCGAGTTTATTTTCGGAAATAAATACGATTTTCATGTATATTTAACGTCTTACATATGAGATTCATCAGGATTGGTCCTATGTGAACATCAATTTGCATAAACAAGCCGCAAAGCATTCTATTTATTAAATACGCGAATTCTTTTCGCGGAATATAATCTCCGAGATTTTTGAGTTTCGCGCCCCGTGCCGTTTACCGAATGATGGATTCTTTCAACAGGTACTCAACGCTACATTAAAATTTTTACACGCGAGTTTACTTTTGGGAAATAAATACGATTTTTATGTATATTTAACGTCTCATATATGAGATTCGTCAGGATTAGTCCTATGTGAACATATATTCGCATAAACAAGCCGCGAAGCGTTCAATATATTACATACGCGAATATTTCTCGCGGAATATAATCTCTGAGAATTTTGAATTCGCGCCCTGTGTCGTTTATCAAATGATGGATTCTCTAAACACGTTCCTCAACGCTACATAAAATTTATACACGCGAGTTTACTTTCGAAATTAATACGATTTTTATCTATATTTAACGTCTTACATATGAGATTCATCAGAATTGGTCCTATATGAACATCAATTTGCATAAACAAGCCGCAAAGCATTCTACATATTAAATACGCGAATACTTTTCGCGGAATATAATCTCCGAGATTTTTGAGTTTCGCGCCCCGTGCCGTTTACCGAATGATGGATTCTTTCAACAGGTACTCAACGCTACATAAAATTTATACACGCGAGTTTACTTTCGAAATTAATACGATTTTAATGTATATTTAACGTCTCATATATGAGATTCATCAGGATTGGTCCTATGTGAACATCAATTTGCATAAACAAGCCGCAAAGCATTCTATATATTAAATACGCGAATACTTTTCGCGGAATATAATCTCCGAGATTTTTGAGTTTCGCGCCCCGTGCCGTTTACCGAATGATGGATTCTTTCAACAGGTACTCAACGCTACATTAAAATTTTTACACGCGAGTTTACTTTTGGGAAATAAATACGATTTTTATGTATATTTAACGTCTCATATATGAGATTCGTCAGGATTAGTCCTATGTGAACATATATTCGCATAAACAAGCCGCGAAGCGTTCAATATATTACATACGCGAATATTTCTCGCGGAATATAATCTCTGAGAATTTTGAATTCGCGCCCTGTGTCGTTTATCAAATGATGGATTCTCTAAACACGTTCCTCAACGCTACATAAAATTTATACACGCGAGTTTACTTTCGAAATTAATACGATTTTTATCTATATTTAACGTCTTACATATGAGATTCATCAGAATTGGTCCTATATGAACATCAATTTGCATAAACAAGCCGCAAAGCATTCTACATATTAAATACGCGAATACTTTTCGCGGAATATAATCTCCGAGATTTTTGAGTTTCGCGCCCCGTGCCGTTTACCGAATGATGGATTCTTTCAACAGGTACTCAACGCTACATAAAATTTATACACGCGAGTTTACTTTCGAAATTAATACGATTTTAATGTATATTTAACGTCTTACATATGAGATTCATCAGGATTGGTCCTATGTGAACATCAATTTGCATAAACAAGCCGCAAAGCATTCTATATATTAAATACGCGAATACTTTTCGCGGAATATAATCTCCGAGATTTTTGAGTTTCGCGCCCCGTGCCGTTTACCGAATGATGGATTCTTTCAACAGGTACTCAACGCTACATTAAAATTTTTACACGCGAGTTTACTTTTGGGAAATAAATACGATTTTTATGTATATTTAACGTCTCATATATGAGATTCGTCAGGATTAGTCCTATGTGAACATATATTCGCATAAACAAGCCGCGAAGCGTTCAATATATTACATACGCGAATATTTCTCGCGGAATATAATCTCTGAGAATTTTGAATTCGCGCCCTGTGTCGTTTATCAAATGATGGATTCTCTAAACACGTTCCTCAACGCTACATAAAATTTATACACGCGAGTTTACTTTCGAAATTAATACGATTTTTATCTATATTTAACGTCTTACATATGAGATTCATCAGAATTGGTCCTATATGAACATCAATTTGCATAAACAAGCCGCAAAGCATTCTACATATTAAATACGCGAATACTTTTCGCGGAATATAATCTCCGAGATTTTTGAGTTTCGCGCCCCGTGCCGTTTACCGAATGATGGATTCTTTCAACAGGTACTCAACGCTACATAAAATTTATACACGCGAGTTTACTTTCGAAATTAATACGATTTTAATGTATATTTAACGTCTCATATATGAGATTCGTCAGGATTAGTCCTATGTGAACATATATTCGCATAAACAAGCCGCGAAGCGTTCAATATATTACATACGCGAATATTTCTCGCGGAATATAATCTCTGAGAATTTTGAATTTCGCGCCCCGTGTCGTTTATCACATGATGGATTCTTTAAACACATTCTGAACGCTACATAAAATTTATACACTCGAGTTTTACTTATGAAATAAATACGACTTTTATTAACAGTTAACGTATCTTATGTGAGATTGCTCAACGTTAGTTCGATGCGAATATTAAATCGCATTAACAGGCCGCGAAGCGTTCAATATATTACATACGCGAATATTTCTCGCGGAATATAATCTATGAGAATTTTGAATTTCGCGCCCCGTGTCGTTTATCAAATGATGGATTCTTTAAACACATTCTCAACGCTACATAAAATTTATACACGCGAGTTTTACTTATGAAATAAATACGACTTTTATTAACAGTTAACGTATCTTATGTGAGATTGCTCAACGTTAGTTCGATGCGAATATTAAATCGCATTAACAAGCCGCGAAGCGTTCACTATATTACATACGCTAATACTTCTCGCTGATTTAAAGCAATTGAGAATTATTTTGATTCAACGCCGGTTTAAAATTATGAATACATTCTTTACTTAATTAACGCTACATAATAATGTACACACGCGAGTGGTACCTTTAAAAGAAATGCGATTTCCATACGTATTCTTACCATCTTAAATATGATATTTTTGTTTTAATCCGAACATAAAATTTTTATAAATATAAAATTTTTATGAATATAAGATTTTTATAAATATAAAATAATGCATTTTTAAAAAACTAACTGAATAAGACATAGCCCTTGATATGGTTCGTGTTTCGCTGATTGTTATGGGTGGTTGGGGAGGTGGATCGGAGGTGGGGTAGGACAACAGCAACAACAAAAAAAAAAGTCTTGCGGGTTAACTTGTATGCATAGATCTGTATTCACTCCTTTCTACAGATTTCTAAAGGGTTACACTCGGTGACCGTGCTTGCTCCTTTTAATATCGCAACTTGGCGCTGACCTGGGCTTGGCCGGGCTCCCAATGATCCTTGTTGTGGGCCCTCGTGGCTTGGTAGGTGGCTTGCTGGGACGGGTAGCTCTCCGGCGTATCCCTGGATCCTCCTGGGGTGGAGGAATGAGGGGAATCCTTTTCACTGGCGCTGGTCTGGCCCCAGCCTGGCGGGCCGCCTTTTCCGGGCCCGCGATTTTCCGGCGTTGTTCCTTGGGAAACAGGCGGCGAGGGCTAATCGTGGACCGACGTAGGATAGACTCCCGAGGGCTCCTCTCTGGGGTCAGCCTAATGGGGGAACAAGTGAGCTCAAGCTCCCAGATCGGGGATTGTAGAAGCTCCTCGAAGCTCCTTCCGCTTTCCTGTGCGGGCTGTGTGGTGGCGGTTTGGGACCGGGCGGCACACTGGTTCACTACTCGGTCAAACAGGGCGGTGAATTGGCGTTGCGGCGTGCCTGGGTCTGTTATGACCCCGGAGCGTTTAGTGGGGCTCGTTGGGGTTGACGTCGCCGGTGCGGTAGGCGTCGGGGTTGTTGGTGATGCGGCTGGTACGGCCGGCAGCGAGGCGGTCGTCGTGGTCGGCGGCGTTCGCTGCTGTAGCGACCCCTGTAACAGGGACTTCGGCGTCGGGTCGTATTCGGGTACCTCGACGGTGGCTATGGCGTCCGTGGTTTCCCCAGCCTCATAGCTGGGTCACTGGGGATCGTAGGCCTGGGGAGCGTTGGCGGCCTCTCTTTTCGCCTTCAGGAAGGCTTCAATCCTGGCCTTCGCCCGGCGCTGGTAGGACGGGCACTTCTTATTCTTCGGCTTCCGAACCTGTGAGGGAAGACAGGTGGGGATTAGCTCGAAGAAGGTCTTTCGTGGGGGGGGGGGGTGTACGTCCGAGGAATCCCGGGCGTTTACGCGACCCCCTAGGACTCCAGGGAGTGGGTGGTTAAAGTGGGCGGTCACGGGGGGTGGGGGGTGATGACGGGAACGCCCGAGAAATCCCGAGCGTGTGCGCGACTCCCTAGGGATCCAGAGAGTGGGTGGTTAGTGGGTAGTCACGGGGGGGGGGGGGGTGAGGACGAGTACGCCCGAGGAATCCCGAGCGTGTACGCGACTCTCTAGGGATCCAGAGAGTGGGTGGTTAGTGGGTGGTCACGGGGGGGTGGGGTGATGAAGAGTACGCCCGAGAAATCCCGAGCGTGTGCGCGACTCCCTAGGGATCCAGAGAGTGGGTGGTTAAAGTGAGCTGTCACGGGGGGTGGGGGGTGATGACGGGAACGCCCGAGAAATCCCGAGCGTGTGCGCGACTACCTAGGCATCCAGAGAGGGGGTGGTTAGTGGGTAGTCACGGGGGGGGGGGGGGGGTGAGGACGAGTACGCCCGAGGAATCCCGAGCGTGTACGCGACACCCTAGGGATCCAGAGAGTGGGTGGTTAGTGGGTGGTCGCGGGGGGGGGGGGGGGGGGTGACTATTACGCCCGAGAAATCCCGAGCGTGTACGCGACTCCCTAGGAATCCAGAGAGTGGGTGGTTAGTGGGTGGTTGCGGGGGGGGGGGGGTGACTAGTACGCCCGAGAAATCCCGAGCGTGTACGCGACTCCCTAGGAATCCAGAGAGCCGTAAGGAGGAAGAATTGCGAGTCTAAATGTGCAACGCACTTACCCTTGGTGGTTGAAAATTCTCCGCCTGGGGAAATAATGGTCGAGGCTTCGAGTAAAACATCTTTATTGAGACTAAGTTGCTCTACACTGGCTAGCTTAAACTCTCTAACTTACACTGGACACTTGAATTCTTAGGCGGTGAGATACTCGGTACTTCCAGAGTGTCTCGTGAAGTCTTGGCTGTGCCTAGACGCGACTGACTAATTGTGACTTCGAAGGCCCTTTTTATAATCAGGGAAATTGAGGGGAAAATCGCAGTAGAGGGAGTACTCGTTTTTTTATTATAGGTTTTTCCTATTACTTTTCCTTCCCTTAACTCTGTACTTGAGTTAGTACGTCCTTGAGGGATGGGTCAGCGTCGTTTTTCCTCCTCACTCCTATCAGAAACTCTCCCTCACCCTTTCTATCTAGTTGGTACTGGATGGGTTGGGAAGGGGTAGGCGTGAAGAGCGCTTTAGTTTTCTCCGCTGTTCGAGCTTTCTCTTAGCTTCTCTGTAGCCTGTGAGTTTGCATCTTGGGCCCAGCGGTGAGGGAGGGGAGAGGGCTGCGTAGGTACTGCTACTTACCGCCTAGGAGAGAGCGAGAAAGCATGCGTGAGAGAAGGAGAGGGTAGACGCTGACGTGTATACTCAGGACTTTCTCTTTCTGCTATTCCAAAGGGTTTCGAAGCGGCTTAAGCTTATGGCCAGGACAGGCGGCTTCATAATATTTACCGCCTAGAAGAGGCGCGTATAACAAATTCCCCCTTCCTTTTCGAGACGCTTATCCTGCCGTATTTTATTACTAGACCCTAATTTCTATACCTAGGTATACCTACTATTTACTATGTTTGCCTTAAGCTAGGAGTGTTTTGAAATGCTCTATTACAAAAATTTCTAACTACTAGAATATTTTCTTACTTGTTTGCCTTTAACCAAAAAAAAAAAAGAAAGGTTCAATGATTAATCTCTAATACTATTCCGTACATATAATATTATTTAGGCTTAATTTCTAATTCTTCTTCTCCGAGGTGTGTAGAGTCTCCGCTCTCTGTAAAACGGCGTCTGGTCTGCTCTCAGTCCATAGCGCCTTCCAGCAACCCTTGCTGAATTATCTTCTTCCTGATGATCCTTATCCGAGGAATCAGAGAAAGAAAACTTTCTATTCCTACTGTGCTGTGGCTGTTCGTCATCTTTAGTTTTCCTTGTGGTTGGGCACCTCTGTGCCTCAACGTTGAAGGGCATGGATTTTTCCAAATTGTCTCTTTATTTCTATGGTGGTTGGATGTCAGTGGTTGTCCACTACCGCAGGGTGGCGGATCTGGATTTGCATAGGCATTATGTAGTATGCCGCTTGCAGTTAAACACGGCGGTGCTGTGTTAGTATTGTATTCTTCTACCGGTGTGCGTGGTTGTGCGCTGGTACGCGTATGATTGGATGGCCATGCCTGCTGACCACTGCTAGGTGGTGGGGGTAGATCCCTGCTCAGTGTGCTGCTAGGCGTTGAGCGGGTCGGTGCTCTTGACTGCCGTTCGTCGCTTGTGGATGCGCAGGGCTCTGCGCCGGTGAGTCCATGATTGGTCGGCCTTGGCAGGCGACCGTTGCTTGGTGGTGGGGGTAGGTCCCCGCTTAGTGTGTCGCGTGACGCTGGACGAGCTGGAGCTCCATCGCTATGATTGTCACGTGTGGATGCGCATGGCTGTGTGCCTGTGTGCTCGTGATTGGTCGGCCGTGGCTGGCGACCGTTGCTTGGTGGTGGGTGTAGGCCCCTTCTCAGTGTACTGCTTGCCTTCGAACACGTCGGTGTTTCGTCACAGTGGTTATGGTTTCCCTGCGGTTGTTCACCGTCAGGTAAGTCGCTGTCATCGCTCGTCGGTAAGTATGCTTGCTTCTTACCTTGCGTCGATAATCGTGTTTCCTCCCTATCTTGTGATGGTAATTGTGTTTTACTTTTATCTTGTATCGGTAAGCCTGCTCGGTACAGTTGATTTGCGTGTAATTTGACAGGTCTTCCTTCTAGGTCAACTATGTAAACGTCTCCGGCTATTTTCTCGAGAATAGTGTGTGGTCCGGTACGTTTCGGCACAAAACCGGCATTGAAATTATCGTTTTTTTTTTAAAGGAAGTGCCTTGCCATGTATATTCGTTCTCCAGGGTGAAATTGTGGCATCGGGACCTGGTTTGCATAACGCTGCTGGTACATTTGTTGATTCTGCCTGGAACGTTCTTCTCGTTCGTGCCGTTCTTCTATCCTCTGTTCGTCATCTTCCTGGAATCTCCAATCACCGGGTCTTGGTAATGTCCATCCCAGCAGCAGGTGGCTTGGTGTCTGCTTGGTCGCTGCGTTCTGTCGCTGTCTCAGGCTGAACAAAATTTTTGGTAAGTCTGTTCCATGTACGATGATTTCCATTGTTGATTCTTAGCCTTATATTTATTTTAATGTCTTGGTTCCTCCTCTCCGTAGGGTTTGCTCGAGGGTGATAATTTGGAGTTGTCCATAGGTCGCAATCCCAACGCTGGCAAGCGTTGGCCCAGTGCTGGCTGATGATCAGCATTCTTTCTAGGTCGGGTTCTCCTGGGGTCGGCCCATTTGGGGCTGGGTGGCGAGATAAAGCGTCTGGGAGCTCATTGTCTTTACCTGCACAGTGTTCGATGGTGAAAGAGAATTCATCGAGTAGGCAGGCCCAACGAGCCAGTTTGGATTTCTCGTCCTTCATCCTCTTCAGCCAGGTTAGCGCCTTGCTGTCTGTTCGAAGTGTGAAATGGCTATCTTCTAGATACGGGCGGTACCGTTTTATCGCCCAGATTACTGCAAGGCATTCTTGTTCATTGCAGTGATAACGAGCCTCGGCTGGGCTGAATTTCGCGCTAGCGTATGAGATGATGTGTCGTTTCCCTATCTGGTCTTCTTGATAAAGAACTGCTCCCATTCCCTTGGCGCTTGCATCTGTTTGTAGGATAAATGGGAGTTCTGAGTTCGGCCGACTAAGGTCCAAGGGCTGCTTCATTGCTTCTTTTATTTTTTTAAAAGATTCTTCGGCTGCTGCTGACCATTTATATGGTCGGTTTGTTGTGAGGAGGTCGGTCAGGGGTGCTGCTATTATCGCGAAATGCGGTATATATTCGCGCAGCCAGCCACAGGTGCCATGGAAGCTACGCAGTTCTTTCCGTGTTCGTGGTTGCTTAGCGTCCAAGATGGCCTGTATATGCTCCGGTTGGGCCTGGTTTCCTTCCGAAGTCACAATGTGTCCCAGATATTCCAACTTCGTCTTTCCGAAGTGGCATTTCTTCAGGTTGCATGTCAGTCCATATATCTCCAGTCGTTCAAAAATCAGGGCTAGATGATTGAGATGATCCTCTGTGGTGTGTGAGTACACTATGAGGTCGTCTAGATAGGCGATCACGAACTTTCTCCATAAAGTTCCCAGGACTTCCTTCATAATATTTTGAAAAGTGCAGGGTGCGTTTTTCAAGCCGAAAGGCATTACCCGAAATTGATATTGGCCTCCGTCGGGGGTGGCGAAGGCTGGATAGTTTCTCGAATTTGGGTGGAGCGGTATTAGCCAATATCCACTCTTTAATTCAATAGTTGAAAAGATCGTTGCTTGTCCTAGATCTTTCAAAGTATGGTGTATTACTGGGAGGGGTTATGCCGCGTCGATGGTGAGGTCGTTTAATCTTCTGTAATCAACACAGAACCTCATGGTGCCGTCTTTTTTTGTTTGTATGGATGGCTGTGAGCTGTATGGAGAGCTGACTGGCTCTATGACCTTTTCTGCCAACATTTCAGGTATTTGCTCTTCAATGGCTTTCTTCTTTGCCTCCGAAAATGCCTCTGTGCTTCCCGAAACGGTTGATTTGTTTTTAGGTGAATTTCGTGGCTTGAGGTGTGTGCTTGACGACGTAGACCCCCTTGATGAAAGATTTGTTTGTGCCTTTGCACTAACCTGAGAAAACTGTCTGCTGCTTCGCCCGTGAAGTCATGAGACAGTCCTCCAAAACATCTGTGATTTCCTCGTTAGTTTTGTCGACTCCTGGAGTTGTGAAGATTTGTTGCCTTTGCTTTGTTCCAATAAAGAGGCAGTTATTAAAGTGGTCATGTACCACTTTATGCCGGACGAGCCAGTTTCTTCCTAGTAGCATTTCTTCACCGAGTTTGTCGGTTACGGCAAATGATGCTGGGTAAGATTTGCCATTTATGAAAACTTCGAGATCAATTACCCCTCGTAACTGGAGTGTGGCTCCACCTGCGGCGAGGTTCGCTTCGAGCGGGCCGGGTCGTATTTCTTGTAATTGTTTGTCTGTCAAGAGCATGGTCCTGACTGCGCTATCTGAGGAACCAGAGTCGATAAGAGCCTCTATCTCTCCCCTTTAATTGTCGTCAGGAGGTGAGGCAAATTGTTTCGGGAGATTCGGGCGGCGGTTACTGTTGGTCGTTCTGCCTTTCGCGGACTTGGGTTGATTCCTCGTTGTCCGCCACCCAGCGCCAGTTTTCCGCCGGGTTTCCGCCGTTTTTCCGCCAGTTTTCCGCGGAGGCTGCGGATCTTTGAGCCAGAACTGGGCAGTCCCTATGGAGGTGACGTCCTGGGCAGTAATGGCAGGCTGGTAGTCGCACTTCCTCTCTGCTTTGTGGTGCGTTGTGTGAGGCTGGTTTTCTGGTGCTTTCATCCTTTGTCTTTACTGGCTGTAACTCTGCTTCGTCGTCTTCAGCCTGTGTTGCTCTGTCCATGAGCTCGGTGAACGTCCTTGGGTCTGCTGTCCTGATGCCACGTTTTATTGATGGTTTCAGAGTTTCTAAAACCGTGCTTACGAGCTCTGCTTCGGTATTTTGAGGGCAGAGCCGCCTGGCTAGTAGATATTTCTTTTGCAAGAAAACGGCTGTTGGCTCTTTTTCTCCTTGTTTTCTCGAGTATAGGCTAACTCGAAGTCCGTTTTCCACGGTTTAGCTGGCGTATTTGTTTCTGAAAAGTTCCTTGAACTTTTCCCATGGCAGACCAAATGATTGATTCAAATGGGCTCCACCATTTCCCTGCCTCGTCTAACAGGCATCTTCCTGCAGTTCTGGTCCAATGCGGAAATTCTGTGCCTGACTGCTCAAAGTAAGATTCACATTCTTTGAGGAATGCTTCTGGGTCTTCGTGGTTCAGCCCTGAAAATTCTGGTAGTGGTGGGGCTGGTGCTCTTAGAGCGCGAATTATGTGCCGCAAGTCTTGGATGGAATAAAACTGAGATTCTCTTGACTTTCCATGGTGCTTGTAGAGATGGTTTCTTGTGTGGGCGCTGCCCTGGCAATTGAATCTCCTCTCTCTAATTCTGTGGATACTCTCGTTGATGCTGTGTCCGCAATGCTTTCGTCGTCTTGAATTTCTACCTGCTCTTCTGGGTTGGGCGCCACCGGATTTTGTTGTCCACTTCCGGAAGTGGTGAGTGGGTTGCTACGTGTTGGGATGGTTCTTTCCAGCTGCTTCTTGTTCTTCGGAGAGCGTGGTGTCATCTCCTGTGTTTTGGAGTTTCAGGGCCGTTTGTTCCCGTGATTTCGATCACGACAGTGGCCACACGTTGGGCCGCCAATTGATACGATCCGTGTTTCGCTGATTGTTATGGGTGGTTGGGGAGGTGGATCGGAGGTGGGGTAGGACAACAGCAACAACAAAAAAAAAAGTCTTGCGGGTTAACTTGTATGCATAGATCTGTATTCACTCCTTTCTACAGATTTCTAAAGGGTTACACTCGGTGACCGTGCTTGCTCCTTTTAATATCGCAACTTGGCGCTGACCTGGGCTTGGCCGGGCTCCCAATGATCCTTGTTGTGGGCCCTCGTGGCTTGGTAGGTGGCTTGCTGGGACGGGTAGCTCTCCGGCGTATCCCTGGATCCTCCTGGGGTGGAGGAATGAGGGGAATCCTTTTCACTGGCGCTGGTCTGGCCCCAGCCTGGCGGGCCGCCTTTTCCGGGCCCGCGATTTTCCGGCGTTGTTCCTTGGGAAACAGGCGGCGAGGGCTAATCGTGGACCGACGTAGGATAGACTCCCGAGGGCTCCTCTCTGGGGTCAGCCTAATGGGGGAACAAGTGAGCTCAAGCTCCCAGATCGGGGATTGTAGAAGCTCCTCGAAGCTCCTTCCGCTTTCCTGTGCGGGCTGTGTGGTGGCGGTTTGGGACCGGGCGGCACACTGGTTCACTACTCGGTCAAACAGGGCGGTGAATTGGCGTTGCGGCGTGCCTGGGTCTGTTATGACCCCGGAGCGTTTAGTGGGGCTCGTTGGGGTTGACGTCGCCGGTGCGGTAGGCGTCGGGGTTGTTGGTGATGCGGCTGGTACGGCCGGCAGCGAGGCGGTCGTCGTGGTCGGCGGCGTTCGCTGCTGTAGCGACCCCTGTAACAGGGACTTCGGCGTCGGGTCGTATTCGGGTACCTCGACGGTGGCTATGGCGTCCGTGGTTTCCCCAGCCTCATAGCTGGGCCACTGGGGATCGTAGGCCTGGGGAGCGATGGCGGCCTCTCTTTTCGCCTTCAGGAAGGCTTCAGGCCTGGCCTTCGCCCGGCGGTGGTAGGACGGGCACTTCTTATTCTTCGGCTTCCGAACCTGTGAGGGAAGACAGGTGGGGATTAGCTCGAAGAAGGTCTTTCGTGGGGTGGGGGTACGTCCGAGGAATCCCGAGCGTGTACGCGACTCTCTAGGGATCCAGGGAGTGGGTGGTTAAAGTGGGCGGTCACGGGGGGTGGGGTGATGACGAGTACGCCCGAGAAATCCCGAGCGTGTACGCGGCTCTCTAGGGATCCAGAGAGTGTGTGGTTAGTGGGTGGTCGCGGGGGGGGGTGACTAGTACGCCCGAGAAATCCCGAGCGTGTACGCGACTCCCTAGGAATCCAGAGAGTGGGTGGTTAGTGGGTGGTCGCGGGGGGGGGGGGGTGACTAGTACGCCCGAGAAATCCCGAGCGTGTACGCGACTCCCTAGGAATCCAGAGAGCCGTAAGGAGGAAGAATTGCGAGTCTAAATGTGCAACGCACTTACCCTTGGTGGTTGAAAATTCTCCGCCTGGGGAAATAATGGTCGAGGCTTCGAGTAAAACATCTTTATTGAGACTAAGTTGCTCTACACTGGCTAGCTTAAACTCTCTAACTTACACTGGACACTTGAATTCTTAGGCGGTGAGATACTCGGTACTTCCAGAGTGTCTCGTGAAGTCTTGGCTGTGCCTAGACGCGACTGACTAATTGTGACTTCGAAGGCCCTTTTTATAATCAGGGAAATTGAGGGGAAAATCGCAGTAGAGGGAGTACTCGTTTTTTTATTATAGGTTTTTCCTATTACTTTTCCTTCCCTTAACTCTGTACTTGAGTTAGTACGTCCTTGAGGGATGGGTCAGCGTCGTTTTTCCTCCTCACTCCTATCAGAAACTCTCCCTCACCCTTTCTATCTAGTTGGTACTGGATGGGTTGGGAAGGGGTAGGCGTGAAGAGCGCTTTAGTTTTCTCCGCTGTTCGAGCTTTCTCTTAGCTTCTCTGTAGCCTGTGAGTTTGCATCTTGGGCCCAGCGGTGAGGGAGGGGAGAGGGCTGCGTAGGTACTGCTACTTACCGCCTAGGAGAGAGCGAGAAAGCATGCGTGAGAGAAGGAGAGGGTAGACGCTGACGTGTATACTCAGGACTTTCTCTTTCTGCTATTCCAAAGGGTTTCGAAGCGGCTTAAGCTTATGGCCAGGACAGGCGGCTTCATAATATTTACCGCCTAGAAGAGGCGCGTATAACACCCTTTTCATTGTTTTGCAACTCTCTTTCTAAGAATATGTTTTTTAATCATCACATTTTATTTTATTCCAAAATTACTTTTTCCGAGGGACTCTCTCAACATGTGGTCTGAAACCCTTCTTTCTCTCTCTCCGCTCTCCGAACACTTAAGCGTACTCGGGTCCCGAGTTTCCAGGACATAGACCGTGTATGGGGTTTGTTTATGCGTTTGTAACTTGACCCTCCACAACAAATTTTCACTGTATATATTAAAATTTTATGCTAGTTTTCAAACGGTACTGCTCTCTTCTCAAATCAGTTTCCTTTTTGACACCTAACAGAGTGTGTGGCTACTTCTATCTGCCGCCTCTGTGTCTTAAAGGAAAATAGAAGATTAAAAATTGAAATAAAAACTATCAATTTTTGATTTTGCCCTTCAACGAAAAATCTGTTTCCGTCCGGGTTCGTGTTTTGTGATTTTGTGAAGTGCTTACTTCTTGTGGGTGTTGTGAGCCCCCTTGTGGATGGTGATGTTTTTTCTGCAGGATCTGTGCTTATTTTGTAGGAGATATCAGTGTCCATAGGTGGTTCTCGTTTGTACCTTTGAGGAGGGGCAGTTTGCGGATTCACTCTTCGCGGATCTGCAAGATAGGAGTTCTCACACTTTTTTAAGGCTGTGTTTTGGAGCGGTCTCGTTCCTAGATGCCTTGGAGCTTACCATCTTCCTTTCTCACATAAGTTTTGCATGTTTATAAAATATCATTAAAAAATACCAAAAAAACAAAAACAAAAAAAAAAAAAAAATCTAATGTTATTTCTAATAACTTTTCTTGCACGTTTACAGCTTAGACACTAAATACATTAAATTTGGCACTGAAGAGGGCCCCCATTTGTGGCCGAAACGTTTGCCTTTTTCACCCCTACAATATATTTTCTGCTCCTTTAAAAATAAAAAATTTTTGATATGTTTGCTTGAACATTGTTTTTTAATGAAAAATTATGACCCAATGCCAATATAAATAAACTATATTGAATTTATTTTTGGGTCAAGATAAAAACTGAAGACATTAATACAAACATGTCTCGAAATTATTTTAATAATTATTCTCTTAATAGAGCTTTTTCAGTCAAGAAACTGTTTAATTTATCTTTTATAAAAAGAAAATATCATGATTTATTATTGAGAATCCAAAAATTCCCCCAAGCATATTTCTAATTCGTAAAAATGGCATTATCTGATTTTTTAAACAAATGATTAGTAGGAATGGTATATGAAATTTAATATACACTCTCTCTAATACACTTGAGCTGTTAAATTTAATTTACCAATGAATATTAAAATTGCAAACATTTCTAACAGTGCATTTAAAGAATATACGTGTATAAAGCAAGACATTTGAGAATTAAATTGTGAGAAATATTTTTTATGAAAAATGACGTAAGAGTACCAGTTATTGGCACTGTTACCTGTCGTTTGTACCCCCCTATAATTGGCTTTAATTAGTAGAAAAATGCAATTATTTCATGTATTATCTTCGAATTACTCTCGTGTGAACAAAATGTATTACATAGTTGCATTTTCCTATCGTATGAAGCAAATCAAAAGTGTCTACATATGCCTTTATCTAATGCAAAATTCTACAATTCACACATGAATAAGAAATTATTTAAATTATTAAATTATCAGAAAATATTTATATAACATTCGATATAAAATATTGATAAAACATGATTAATTTCATAACATGAAGAAATTATTATTACCATTTAAGATTTCAAAAGCCTTGGAGATTTTCAACACAGCTCTAAATTTGCAGCAGAGTTCAAAAGGTGTGATAATTATCATGCAAACTGACAATATTCTTATTCTACAGCTCTAGTGATGATCAAAACCGGTTCTTCTCGGTACTTTTTCTAACGGGACATTCTTACAAGAAAAAAAAATGAATTCGCCTACTAAAAAACATTTAGAAAATTCCAAGCAATTGATTCATTTACAGATTTTTCATTTTAAAAAATTTCAGTTTAGTGTTATTCAATAAAACATGCAATCATACATGCACTAGCCTCAAGAGCATCAAAACCTCCAAACTATTTTTATCAACAAAATGTAGATTAAGCTGAATATGTTAAATCCTTATAAAAAAAATATTATTTTCAGGAACATGTGAATAGTTGATCAATTTTTTTGCTCCATCTGCTTAAAAATATATAAACAGATGATATTAACTTATTTTAAAACATTTTTGAGTCTTTTAGTCTGCAACATTTTATGTGTGTATGTCAATTTAGAAATGTAGGCTTTATTTTTCACACGTTCACGAAACCTATTTTCTGTACAAGGTTAAAAAACAGTCCTGGCTGACTGACATGTTTTTGTTTAAACATGTTTTTTACGTGCTCTGAATCAGACAAGACTGGGTGAAAGTATCAGTACGAGGGCAATGAATCGTGTGACCTCTTAGCATTGTCTGTCGCGAGAAACATAATTCGTTATCAGTATCCTTTTTCTTTAATTTTTAATCAAGAATAATTACATCACAAACACGGAAACGCATCAAAAACAATGTTTATCTTCTTCAAATAACTAAGTAGAACTTACTCAACTTTATTTTCATTAAATAAAAGTAGATATTTTACGCATTAATGTGATAATAAAAAAATCAAAGAGGTAATTATGTTAAATTAAGAGATAGTAATAGATTCAATAAATTGATAAAAGAAGGTTAAATTGTTGAATTATATTGTCTTCGGATAAAAAACATCATAAAAACTACAATTCTTCATGTAAAAATAAAATAAAATGGATTTTTACTTAGTATAAAAAATACGAATAATTTGAAAGCGATAGAGAGACTCATTCATCTATGTAAAACTAACTTTAGTGAAAAATAAAGATAACTATATGAATAATGAATCAGTATTATAATATCTCGGATAACGCAAACTTATGCTGAGAATCAAAATATTTCGCAAACCAATTAATTCAATCTAGGCACAATATTAGTAAAACAGACATTTGCAAGCAAAATTTACTATTAAAAATTCCATAATAAATTATCATTACATTATGTTCAATGTAATGTGCCTTTTCAATTTGAAGCCATGGATTAACCAGACCGCATGACAAAAAAATATATATTAATTCATTCATGTAAGTATACTTTTTTAATTTACAAAACATCTTTCTGAAAATT
This sequence comes from Diplolepis rosae, assembly GCA_030998225.1. Lineage (NCBI taxonomy): Eukaryota > Metazoa > Arthropoda > Insecta > Hymenoptera > Diplolepididae > Diplolepis > Diplolepis rosae. Next base: position 171,726 of record JAPYXD010000630.1, read on the forward strand.
TGGGAAACATTAAAAAACAGTAAATTACGTCTGTAAAAAAATAATACTGGGAGAGTTATTGACATCAATTACAGTGTATTGTATAATTTTGTATAAAATTTTCAGTAAAACGAAATTAACAGACATTCTTTACTATCTTCAATTCTATTATATTTCTGAAAGTCTCAGAAAGATATTTAGTAAACTAAAAAAGTTATCTTACAGGAACCTCCACAGGAATTTGGTCACATTGTCTAGTTAATCCATGGCCTTAAAGGAATTTTCCCAGATCAAAGGAAATTTTTTGAAATATAGATACTTATTTTTACGGTGAGAATCTAAAAAGGATTACTCAGCATAAAAAATTATCACTTTATTATAATAAAATCACATTAATATCACAGATAAATGCCTTAATCAGAATGTCATGATATTTAACTTTCTCATACTTACATGTTTTCTGGATTCGTAAGAGTAGCATCGCAAACTTGTGATATGAAAACACAATCCTGTCTAGATAATAAGTTGCTTACAAACGAATTACCGAACTGTGCGAATGTAAACACTGGAAAACGGAATGAAATCGAAAACTTAATATCACCGTATCAGATCTCTGGAGATGTTCTTTTTTATTTTATCAAATTTAATGATATGTTACAATTGTGAAATAAACATTATATTTAAAAAGTATGATACTGATATTTTTTTCAATTTTTTAGCTTTTGCTAACTGCAAAGGTAACTGAGAAGACTAACTGCCTTCTCTTGTAAAACGGTTAGAATTTATTTATTATCTTTTCTAATGAATTTAAAATTAGCTACCTTGGTCTTATTAAATTTACAATATATTTGTGGACGTCCGCATGAAAAGGGCCCTTATGGCCGGTATGGAGTTACAAATGGGGCCACATATCCTGATGAAGTCCCAACATTTTAAGCACAAGATAAACATTTTATGTTGAAAAACGTGTCACCGGGGCACCTTTAAAGTTGGAGATTCATAAAATCTCATTTCGAGAAAATCAAAATTAAAGTTTAGGTAAGCAAAAAATACACTTACAGTCGGAAGTTAAATAGGTTTTAAATTAAATCAAACAATAGCATCACAAATATTAAACAATTACAGGAGTGATATTATCATAGCGTATAATAACAATTATAACAGTGCTTCTATAATGACCGTCCATAAGGGCCCTTTTACCAAAACAAATTTTTTTTAAGGTTCTACTTTTTTATTATGGAGTTCGGTTCGGCGTCGCAAACCTGGCGCCCTTTTGATTAATTAAAAAAAAAAAATACATTTCGAAGATGGAATTTCAGAAAAAACGTTTGAAAAAATTTACCCTAATGAAAATATTTAAATTAAATAAATAAATTACAAATAGAGAAATCATTTTCAATCATTTTTATTTACGACAAATTAAAGTTATTGTTATTTTAATTTAGCCAAGAATAATATTTTCAGTTTAACAGATATTAAAAGTCTTATGAATAATTAACATTCTTAAAATTTGAAATAAGTCAACATCAATATTTTTATTTAAATTGAAATTATACCACTTATGTACAATATTATTACAATCTGAATTCAGACAATAATAAAATTTTCATTTAAATAAAAATTATAACGAAAAAGTTGATTATTTATGGAAACTTTCACGTCAAATTAAAAATAGTATATTAAAACGAATAATTATGAGGAAAAATTAAAACAAATATTTAAAACACGATAGGCTTTGTCTTTGTCAGATCTCCTTTTTGAACTTACTTTTTTTGATCCATGTTCCTGATTGTTGTATCCAAATTGTTTCAAAACATCAGCTGACGTGTTTATAAGGGAAAAGAAACCCAATGTACACCGCTGAATTGCATAATGCTGCACTTTTTATGACCACCAGCCATGAAGGCCCTTTTCATTTTTTTTTAAACTGAGAATGTGCCCACTTCTGCTTGCATTTGAGGCATAAGTATAATGTTGATAGATTCAGTCCCAGCCATAGTATCATTCCCCACACAAATCTGAAAATGGTTATTTTAGATCCTAAAATAGAAAAACGCGAATATCTCCTAAACTAGAACCGGCCATTGGCGTATTTTCTCAGATTCGAAAAAAAATTGAACTGCTGTCTGAAGCTCTGAAACCATCCTAAATTGTGAAAAATTATAACTCTCAATTTTTATACAATAAATATAAATACTTCACGCAGAAGTTGAAAAAACACGAGAATAGTACATTCGTGAGATTTGCACTCTCGCTTCACTCGGGCGGCCAACTTCAAATTCATCTAGAATCACCTATACTACTATATTTTTTGCACCGCGCCTTCATGGGAACTGAGTTTTCGAAAAGTCGAAAAAAAACTAACCTGATACAACACGAAAACAAAAGACATCTGATGATGGATTCATTACGTCTTGTATCACCATGGAAACATGCAGAAATAACCAAATTATGCGAGAATCCGAGTACCACCCCCCTTTTCTCGCACGATGCATGGGAAATTCGACTTCCCAGCCCTGTATACCATGCACAAAACAACTGATTCCCGAATCACGCGAGAATCATACAAATCGTGCGAGAAACGTAGGATGGTACTCGAATTCTCGCATAATTTGAGCATTTCTGCATGTTCCCATAGTAACTAAAAACAAGGCGTAATGAATCGATTATCAGATGAGGGGCGGAAATTCTATTGATTCCAGGCGGAAAAAATAACTGATCCAAAAAATGGAAAAAGTTTGTGAAATTTTGATAAACTAGAATGTCACTTTTGGACAGAGCTAAAATTTATCAGAAATTAGAAGAGTTAGTTTTGTAATGTTTGATATGCAATTTTGTTAAAATATGAGATAAATTAACGAATAATAAGAAAAATTTCAAAAATGCTAAACCCCAAAATCTAAAATCTCGAAAACCACATATCAAAAGATGAAATGACTTTTTATGAAAATTTAAATAAAAAGGAAAAGAACTAGTGTAACACTTATGTATGAAAGTTCCGAAAACAGTTTGTGGAATTTTATGAAAGTACTTATCGAAATTTTTATAAAGTGTGTTGCCGATTCCAAAAAAAAAACTTTATATGTTTTTGTTTACGTCATGCATATACAAGTATATATACACACAAGCCTTATAATGCCTAATCTCGAATACGAATACATACTCATATAATATCCTACACATAACAATAACTAATACGAGTACATATATATCGCTATTCATTCACGCAAGCTGACGCACGCTACACGCTGTCTACTTTTTCGAATCGCTCTTATATACTAAATTCATGAAGCGATCACTACTTGTGAGAAACTGATCAGTGATGGGTCGAAATTTTTCGAGGCCCAGATCAAAAGATGAGATTGCTGAAATTGTTTTGAAACATTTTCTACACTCAATTATTTATGAAAATGTAACAGATGGTTATATTTATACATTAGATAATTAACTAATATATATGTATATTGAAGACAAACACGAACATAATTCTAGAAAGTTTAAACAGGTTTTCATGAAAATTATTAATAAAATAAATTTTATGATTATATTTTTTACATAATTTTTAATAACTATAGTGATTTAAAGGGATTTCAAAAGATTATAAGAGTTTTCAAGTGATCTCAAAGAATTTGAAAAAATTTCAAATGGTTTCAAGGGATTTCAATAAATTTGACCAGATATTTCAAGAGATTTTAAAGATTTTAAAGAATTCAAAACTATTTTATTGTTTTTAACTTACTTTAACATCTTAAAACATTTTTGAATTTGTTGAAATTCCTTAAAAACTCTTTAAAATCACTTGAAATCTCACAAGATCACTTTAAGTTTCTTAAAACCGTTTAAAATCTCTTAAAATCCTTCAGAAAATCTTGATATCTTTAAAATCTTGTAAAATCTCTTGAAATCTCTTGAAATCCTTTAAAATGTCTTGAAATTTCAAAACTTCTGTGAAAATTATTGAAAACTCTTCAATTCTTGGAGTTCTTTCAAAGTTCTTTAATATTATTTAAAATCCCTTGAAATACTTAACAAAATTTTTTAAGTATTTGGAAATCTTATGCCCGATTTATTTTCACGAGCAATGTGTTCTCCACGTTTTAATTTTTGCGATTAATTTTTCTGCCATATCAACACTCGTGTACCAGTTGTCTGTGCAGACAGTATGCCCTTTATCCAATATTAAGTATTAAGCATTAATCCAAAAAATCTTTTTATTTCATTTGGATTTGTTTCAATCCATTTATCAAGACGACGTGATCACTGTTCTGATTCTATTTTCGTAGCATATATATTTGTTTGGTTTGCAATAATTTCAAATATTTCATTTTAAACAAAGAGACAATAAAAACTTTGCGGTTCAGTATAGTAAAAAAATTCAAAATGACGTGAATTGATTCCCGATGAATTAGAAAATTTGATCTTTGGTTGATTACACGAAGAAATATGCCAATTTGTATCACTAACCTCTTGTGTATTATTTTCGTCATTATTAGAGTCATTTTCAAATTCGCTATTACTATCTGATTCAATTCGACGTCGACATACTGAAGATGGTATTATCAAACCAGACAAACTGCTCGAAGAACTTTCCTCACTATCTGACAACACTCGGCATCGTTTGGAAGGACTTTGGCAAAAATATATCGTCAGTTGAATTGCTTGTCGCAGAATCTTCATTTGAAATCATAACTTTATGGGCTGACTAAAAAATTAAATAGGAGATACGAAATGCAAAAATTTGTGTAGTATATAATAGTAAAATAGAGGCTCTTACCTGATTGTTTAACACTCTCGAAAAGAATAAAACCGTGAAACTATTACTGAACAACGCGAAGAAACATAAAAAACAAATGAGATAATTGACGATTGCAAATTTTCAATCATCAATGCTTGAGATATTTTTAGAAGTCGCGCGAAATCGCACTCCAGCGCCACGGGGGCCACCGGTGACGCCCATCGCAATTAACATGTCAAACATGGTTATACACTGTAACTCATCTATTGAAAATAATATTTCATCATTATATGTATCGCATAATAGAAAATTCATCGTGGCGCCACGGACAATCCCTGTAAAATTGGCGTGGCATTCAACGTGTTAAAAAAATATTATAATACTGGTGTGGAAATTGAGTGATTCTCGATGACTCGTGAGTGATATCAAGAATTGTGAATCACCACCTTGCACCTCATGTACTCTTCTTTGTAAAGCTGTACGGAGAATTAGCACTTTTTGAATCTGCCATTTCGTGCACATTCTCCGTTACCCAAAGTGCAAACTTTTACGAAAATATTTATTGATGACAATCACTGAAACGCAAATATAATGGTGTTAGCAGTCAGTAGAAACTTAAGTAGTCTGGACTCGTTATAAATTATATAAACTTTTTTCTCACTTTAGAGTTTTGAAAAAAATAGTATTTCCATAACAACTAAAAAAGTAGAAAAAAAATATTCTTTATTTATTGCAATAAAATAAGAATTTTGACTCTTTTATGCTTTCGATTTTTTAGTCTTTTACAGCACAAATTATTTACGAGAGTGAAACACTATCGCCGCAATCCTTTTATTTGAGCGGTATTAGAATTCTTGAGAGCATGTGATACTTCGGAAATTAACAAATTTGATTGATTTTAGGTTTCTACATGTTTGTGTTCAAAGTACATAAAATTTTCTTTCCAAAATTTGGGAAATGGTAGAGAAGATAAAAAAAAGACGTAGATCCTTTGAAAAAAAGTTAAATTTTAGCAAAATATATCGAAAAACTTTTTTTCATCGTCAAAACCAAAAGTAGTCTATCAACGTCCGTTTCAATCTTTTCTACCATATCCCAAATTCAAAAAGGTAATTTTATCTATTTTGGACACAAACATATAGAGACTGGACCAAATTGTCCACATAAACTTGATACTTTTTTTAAATATCACATGCCCTTAAGTAACAGTTCAATTTCCCTTTTACAAGGGGAAAATATCATGATTTTTTATTGAGAATCCAAAACTACCTTCAACGATATTTCTAATTTATGAAAATGGCATTATCTGATTTTTCTAACAAGTGATTGGTATGAATGGTATATGAAATTTAATATACGGGTCATTCCATATTAGATTGTTATGGAATTTTGAAGAGCCTCGCGCGGCCTCGCGCGCAATCCGGGCGCTTTCACACGCGGCAAGCGTTTACCTTTACTTTTAGCGCTAATAACTTACGCCCGGTAAAACGCTCGCCGCGTGTGAAAGCGCCCGGATTGCGCCCGAGGCCGCGCAAGGCTCTTCAAAATTCCATAACTTCCGAATCAATGATCCAGCCATTTTGATTCAATCGTCATATTTTATAACAGACTTCAAAGAATCTAAATCCACGAGAAAAAAAATTTCAAAAGGGGCCAAATTTGGAAAAAACGATTTTGCGTTTATTTCTTTACTTTTGTATGATAAAAAATATTTAAACAATTTTCTCGCAACAATCTCTGTGAAGAAGAGTCAAAACCCTAATTTTCGTAATTTGGAAAAATTTTCGTGCGAACAATTGTTTTCAAGATAAACAGGCTTGAAAGTGCGCTTGCTATGACGAAAATATCATTTCTTAGAAAATTCGAAAAATCGTATACTTGTAAAAAAAATTTTTTTGGCCAAACAAAAAAATACGTGTCTATTTATTGTTGATAAAGAACCGAAAAAAAATTATCTTGCTCAAATCTGCGACATCGACTGTCAATCTAATATGGAATGTGACCCATACACTCTCTGTAATACACTTGAGTTGTTAAATTTAATATACCAATATGTATTAAAATTACAAAAATTTCTAACAATGATATTTGAAAAAGTGAAGTTACTATAAAGTGACATAAAGTCGAAATGGAGCAGCAATATTGCTTTCCGTAATTTGCATCGATCAGTAATTCGACGCGAGCAAGGCGATCTTATATTCCGCAGGTAACAGATGACAGGCTACTGTTGTATTTATGGTGATTTTATTCCTTAACTGCAAACACAGCACTGACTAGCGAGTGGAGTTTTGAAAAAGCAAAATAGCTAAGGAGATAAATATATGCAGTGTACCATTTTAACTCAGACGCCTAGATTCCTAAAAACAAGACATTTTTGGGGAAAAAAGTATTTCCGATAAAAGTTGTAGGGCTTGGAGGAGTAACATTTTTAAAATAAAAATGTCTACTTTTCATCGTGGATAGGAATCCTATATGGTTCTGGAAATAAGAGGCTTTTATCCTTGATCATTTATTCTCGAACCTCTCCTAATGGGCCAAAAAATTAATCAAGCAATTACAATCTTCTCTTTAAATCTGAATCAGTTTGAATTTTTAGTAATTTTAGTGCGAGTGACTAACTTCTTGCTATCCAATCAGTCAAATGTGATTGATTGTCAATCAACAATGATTGATTATTATCAATCAGTAATGATTGATTGTAAAGCAAGAAGTCAGTCACTGATTGAAATTATTAAGATTGCTAACTAATTCAGGTTTAGAGAGTTAACTTCTTGAATTATACATTTTTGGCTCGTTGTAAGGGATTTAGAGAAAAATGAATAAACAAAAGTATCTTGCTCTGAGCCGCAAAATTAGAGTTTTTGATAAAAATGGATGTTTTTGTATTTGAGACCCGATTAAATTTCTTTTATGAAAACCAATTTTCACTGGCTTTTCATTTTAATAAGGTTATGAATAACATTTTTTTGAATTATTAGACCCGACGTAGGTTTTAGGCACAAAATGTAAATATATCATCAGGTGAGCTCTTTTATGCCCTACACAGAAAAAAATAGTTTACTATACTAAAGTTTATAGAACTTTATAGAGTTCTGTAAAATTGACAGAACTCTATGCCGTAAATGCCTGTATCTCCAACTATTGGAAAGTTCTATAAACTGTATTGAACTATTTTTTCCGTCTACAATTTTTATCCGGAACATAGATTTTGAAAATACCTTGTTTTTAAGATATTACATGTATTCGTGTTGAATTGTTTTAATAAATTTAGGTCTTATTTACAATTACAAAAAACATGAAGGAAAATTTAACATTGCATTTTAAGATAAATTTCTATTTGGATCTTATATAATAATTTATTTAAGAAAACAAAATAGAAGGACAAAACTTCAAATTTTCCCAGAGAAACTCTTATCAGTCTTAATTTATTAATGATTGAAAATCAAAACTGAAATATAGATTCGGTAATAGAAATTAGAAAGCTTGTCTGAAGCGTTGAGTCATTTGAAACTGCTGGTAATTAATAAACTCATAAAATTATATAACAACTTTGCGTATTATTTAGCAATAAAGAGGTAGAGTACCCGCTTGGGCAGTTATCAGAAACATACAGGACTGTGCTGGAAAGTAAAGGCATTTAAAGTCATTGCAAGCCTTGGTGCGTTCGTGAACCCCGAGGATATAAATGGGTTTACACGGTCGTTATGCATTCCTCTGGAAGAAGATCTTACACACCGATCGCTATAGATTTCAGCCATACCACCTCGAAAGTATCCTCTTCTCATGTATTGTACCGAATAACGCCCAAAAAACCTCATGGCCTAGACACCAAATGGTATAATTTCAAGAGTTGAATGAACCCTGCGATTACACTCTAAAAACAAGTGTGTTACTTTTACACGTGAATCACGATAGTAACTTTTTAGGCGTTTAAAGTGTGTATTTTCAATACAGATTACAAACGGAACGTTTAATTTTCAAACACTTTAACGTTTTGTACCCGAAAAATTGAATTGGCAATGTTTAGTAAGTACACACTTCGCTCAATTACGCACACTTGAAAGTTTATATTTCACAAACTAATATCACAGTCTGACAAAATTTACATACATTTTTTTCTGGTGAATGTGACTAAAATGTTATGCTATTTACGAATCCGACGTCTAGAGGAAAATTTTATTACGAGAGAATTTTCAGAAAATTGATTTAAAGAGTGACAAAACTACTATATTGACCATTTTTATATGCTTCAAATTCTGAACGCTGAGATGAACGAAGTGTTTTTTTTTCTCCAAATTATAATGATGGATGATCCTCACTGCGTATACTTGGAGTATTAAATACATAATTTTCGATCCCTGGAAACGCATCGATTTTCATATTAAAAAAAAAATGTCTTCAGAATCTTGGTGTTATGTTAACTTGATTTTATCCGCAAGCGTATTGTCCGAAAGGTAACTTGGTTGGAAGTTGTCCATCGGTACTGGCGCGGTACTGGACATCGGTACCATGCCAGCACCGAAATCTGTACTGGTGTTCAGTACTGGCATTACTCAGAAGTCGGTTGTTAGCCGACACTTGATCTCAGGACTGGGGCTGTGCTATGCCAGTACCGCGCCAACCCTCGGCCCGGTACCAAATGTCCAGTACAGGCATTGCTCCTTGTTTACAACTGGCGCGGTACACTGCCGTTTGTAAATACTGGCATGATCCGACTTTTCCAGCTGGGGTAGAGCTATATTCATATAGTTATAATATACCACTTGTTGAATATAATGTTGCCGAAAACAACTCTCCTGGACCCTCGTTTTAAGAAAGTTCATCTGTAACCTTTTACATGAGTCTAATTACAAAGAGGCATGGAACCTGAAATGAATGTTCTGTGTTAATCGCAAGGCCGGGCAAACTCATAAAAGAATATGAAAAATGATAAAAATGGCAATTTTTTAGATTGATACAGTTTAACTTCCGACAGGGAAATTCGTATTTGGAAAGTGGTTAAGCTTAATGACTGATAAACAGCTGTTTTCAAAGTTAAGTCAATGAAAAATAAAAGCGAATTGTGCAATTAATTAGATTGAATTTTGGTGTAAATGAAGAACGTTACTTTCCATGAATGAGTCTTTAAGCAGGCTCAGTAAGAATGGCTGGTAGTTGTTGACTATATGTACCATCGTTAGAGAATGAGGATTTCATCGAGAAAATATCGTATCTAGGTCAGACAGAGAAAGCTGCAGCTCAACCGCGCCACGGTGATACAAGCTGCGCTTATGTAATTCATAATCGCGTCCCTCATATCAAAATAAAATATTTTGACGGAAGCAAACTTCTTGAGGTTCGAGAGACTTGTTAACTTAGTTCCACTCACTGAATCCCTATCAGTTGACACATCGAAAAAAAGAAATATGTGTATATACGAACGAATTTATTTATGCTTAATAAATACTTTCTCTGAAAAGTGATAAAAATAAAGTTGAAAATTGAGTTTTCTAATAATCCTTATCATTTTGAATTAATCATTTCCGCAACATTTTTCCGCAATTCAGAAAGTTTCATTTAACCAAATTTTTAATTAACTCCAACCAAACTGTTCGCTGATCTTGAAACCTTATGAAATATATTAAAATTCCTTGACATTCTTATTACTTCAGAGCTCGACCAATCTTGAAATTGAGTGTACGCAACATAGAAGTTAAAAAAAATTTAACTTCTCAAGTCGTAATCCCTCATTCTGTATTATTTGAAGAAAATATGTTTACCTAAATCTCTAGATACAAAAAAATATGTAATTTTGAATGATGTTATGTGAAATGATTGATTGATTGACTGATTATATAATATGGCTGTCCCATAATTGAATATGTTTGTGTAGAACAATTTTTTATATTATTTACAATACTATTGGAGTTTTCATTCCACTTTAATGTAATTCGAAAAATACACTTTAAAATTGTCTCTTAAGAGTAAGTAATTTTTTAGCGTAACATCATTTTGAACACAGCAATCGGAATATAATATGGGAAGGCGAACAATAAATATTGCTATAGCAACTAGTAATATGGTTGATGCTTTCATATTTATTCAGTTATAATCTGATGGTCAAAATACACATCCCATATTGCTGTATGTATGCCAGCAATAAAGTAAGATTAAATTAATCATAAATATGGTTGCAATGACCATTATTTTCTATTAATGTAAATGTACAAGTCGTTGCACACGTCCCAGTCCTTGCACAGATGAGCACATTTTTCAAGAAATTAAAAACTTTGCAATATATTTATTTTTGTGTGAAAGGTATAAGAATCGTCGAAAACAAGTTTATTATTCGTTAATTATTTCAAGTTGTTTACATTCAAAATTGGTGATCAACCCTTGACTTGAATTGAATTTAATTTTGACCTAAAATAGTAGTTTTTCATTGTTGTGGATAAAAAATATAAGTTCTTTTATTTTCCAAATTGAGAAAATATGGAAAATAATATGCTCTAATTGGAGATGATGGTGTGGTAGCATCTTGACAAAAGGGGAAAAATCAATACGAAAGAGACATATTGACCATGGATCTGACAAATTGTTTTGTAAGTGATTTTTGTTTGACACAGAGAAAAATCTTATCACATAGGAAAATCAACAATAGGACAATTGTCGATTACGAAACTTCCAATTACCAGTGGCTATTGTTTTGAAACTTTTTCAACTGACAGTAAAATTTTATTCCTACGTCTGCCCCACGCACCGATCGAGGGTGACTAACTAAATTAGCATAAAGTTACAAAATGCATTCCTAAGCGAATGCAATGCCTCAGTCATTATAAATTATGAAAACATATCTTGTAAGTATATTTTAAGCTACTCACATTTATTAAATAGCAACTTCCGAAATCCGCATGTGCGCATGTCAACAACCATTTTGTTGCAGGATATAGACAACAACTTTTCTAGGGTAATTTGGGCACACTGAATCTAAAAATGACCATCGTGTCGCTTAATCAGTTCTTGTTTTTGCGATTTTGCAAAAAACCGTTTTATCGATATGCAAACATTGAAATCCGTATATTTTTTTTTATCAAATAATTCAACCAAATATCATTCTTAATGTAGCTATGGGTCCTAATTGAACTAAAAACCTTACATTATACACAATTATAAAGTTATTACCTGCGAAAATCATGTTTAAGGCCATGGGCCATACAAGTCACGTGACCAGTTCAGTCACTGACTATAGATTTTTTCTCCATATATAAAATTTTGAATAAAAATAAATTGGTCAAAATTTGGGAAATGATAAATAATAGCATGGAAGGAATGGGGGAAAGCATAGTGTATTAAAATAATTTTTTTTTTCAATTTTATTGATATTACCAACTGAGTGTATTGAGTTCTGCTGCACTGGTCTAACATTGTCGGCAATATACACCGCAAATTTGCTAAAATTACTTATTTTTATCAACATTTTTTTATATAATTATGAATATTCAAGATATAACAGACTTGTCTCAATAATTTTTGATCCGTTTCCCAAAATTTTAAGATGATATTTCGTTCTTTGTGAAAATGTAGTTATAAAACTGTAATTGCCGATAACACTTCAGTCTTATATTTTAAAATAAAAGATTGCAGATTTTTTACTAAAACAAAGTTAACAAACGTTTCTTATCATCTTCTGACACATTTACATTTTGTATACAAAAAAAGTTATCTTACGCATGGTTGAATTAACATATCATTTTTTTCACGTGACCTACTTGGTCCATGGCCTTAAAAAAATAAAAAACGCTATTATACAAACAATTTTTGTCAAATTTTAATAAAATTTACTGAATTTTCAGCTTCATCTATCTTCTTTATTGTGTTAAAATTTTACCATGATCGAATAAAAAATGGCGAAATGCTACTAAATATTTTTAAAAAACGGTTTGTTTGCAATATCGCAAAAACAAGAGCTGATTGAGCGAAATGATGGTCATTTTTGGATTCAGCGTGCCCAAATTACCCTAAAAAAGTTGTTGTCTCACAGATGGAAATTTCGGATTCATGCCAGTATTTACAAACGGCACAGTACCGCGCCAATTGTAAACAAGGAGCAATGCCTGTACTGGACAGTTGGTACCGGGCCGAGGTTAGGCGCGGTACTGGCATAGTACAGCCCCAGTCCTGAGACTGAGTGTCGTCTAACAACCGACTACGGAGTAATGCCATTACTGAACCAATCAGCTTTCAGTGCTGGCATGGTACCGTTGTCTAGTACCGCGCCAGTACCGATGTACAACTTCCAACCAAGTTACCTTTCGGAGCCGCGCCGGTGGTAGACCGTGCTTATGCCAGTACCGCGCCAGTACTGAAAATCCTTCTGCGGTACTGGCGCGGTACCAAGTCGGTTGTAAATTTCCACCTGGGCCGCCCTGCATCAAACAGAAAATTAGTTTTTGTCGACCAGTGTTATTTTTCAGGTTTAATTTAAAATAAAGGATTTTATAAAAAGTGCACCCTGCAATTTTCAGCTGGAATTTCCACATGGAATTTTCCATATTTTTTTAATGAAAGTTCTTTACCAAATTTCTTAATAGAATTTGACATGGGAAATAGCATTGGAAATTTTTTTAAAGGAATAACACATTGGAATTTATGTCAGATTCGAGATTGGAATTTTAATTAAATAGATAGCACATTGGAATTTGTTCTGGATTTGACTGGAATTTGGGTCAGATTTAACATAAGAAATTACATCGAAAATTTTAGTAGAGGACACAACTTGAAAATTTATACAGGATTATACATAGAAAAAAATGTTGGCGCTAACATGAGTTTTCTCCCTGATACTTGATAGTGGAAGTTACTAAAAAAAACTGCTTGGATTTCACTTTGGTCAATTATTTCTCCCAGGAAGACAACCAATACATTTTTCATAATGATTTCCAATAAATTTCCCTGTCTATAATTTCACTATGGTCGTGACGTTGGCTCCAACATTGATACCAACATTGGGATTTTCAGTAAGGATGAAATAATCCTATTTCATTTTGCAAACGTGAAAAAAAGTATTTTTTATATAAAAGCTCTTGAAGTTTGAGAATTTAAAATATTTTTACCCGTATTTTTTCTTAAATAGTTTTATAATTATATATGTTCTTAAATGAAGGCTTTTCTGAAATATCAATGTGAAAACTCTAGTTTTATAGGCGATTTCACCTTACAGTTAAACCAAATTTTATGTTTAAATAAAAAATGTGGCCGACTCAACTGAAATATTAGTTTGATGTTGAATAAAACAATTTCTTTGTTTTGAATCTTCATACATGTCAAGTGGATTGAATGTCACTAGGTCAAGATCCTACTGTAAAAGTATAATGTATAAATTATATATAATATGCAGTTTTGGTAAAACTTGTGCTTTACCGGAGTGTGAAACAAATCGTTGTGAATTTAAAGTAAAGAGGTCAATTTTCAAAGTTTTAAGTGATAATGATCATGATCCTGATAATAATAATAATAATAATAGTAATTGTAGCAATACGTTTAAATGAGGAACTCAATATTACCTGAGGCTGATCAGACGTTTTGGCTCTTATCTAAAACGAAAATTTTTTTTTAATAAATCAAAAGTATAAATGGAGAAAGGAGAATAGATAATAGTATAGTTGAAAACTATAATAGTATACAAATGAAATTATCAAAAGCCAGTAAAAATCTTCGATTGTGAATAATAATTATTATACTTTCTAAAAGTTTTAGACCAAGAATAAAAACTGAATAAATTAATTCAATGTAAGAATTTAATTTAAATTTTCACCTAAAATGTTTAGCTGTGTCAATAAATGCTTTTTAAAAATTCATAGATCTTGATTGACCAGTATTCTGCTATCACCGTCACATGTCCAGTCGATATTCTTAAACTGGCAGGATCCACATTCCACTTGAAAGTCAAGGTCGCGTTGAAAGTACGAATGAATATTAGCAAACCTAAAATGCTTTCTTGTAATAATATCATTTTGTAATACATCCATTTTTACGTCACAAACGTGAATTTCAACTTCGATTCAAATCTCTGTTATACTTATCATAAAGAAGCTGTTATTTAAAAATTAAAATCCCAATCTCTGTTCCTAGCGTCCAATCAAAAATAAATTTAGATTAGTTTTCATAAATTTTAATTACAGACATAAATTTATTTGCTGTACTCTTAGTTAGAATTAGTATAAAACTACTGCCAGAATTCTAATCGTAGTATTCAATTTAAAAAAAAAATGAAGTAGTTTACTTGCTTCAAGTTCACAAACAAACAACAATTCACAAATGTTTTACCGGAATAGAATATACTGCTTTTACTGATAACTATATTATTGTTGATTAAGGGCATGTGATACTTGAAAAAAGTAGTAAGTTTGTGTGAACAATTTGGTTCAGTTTCTACGTGTTTGTGTCCAAAATAGATAAAATTATCTTTTCGAATTTGGGATATGATAGAAAAGATTAAAACGGACGTAGATAGACTACTATTAATTTCGACAATGAAAAAAAACTTTCTGATATATTTTGCTAAACCTGAAATTTTTTTCAATTTTAGAACCAAAAATAGTCTATCTACTCGTACATCCGTTTTTATCTTCTCTTCCATATCCCAAATTTTTAACAGAAAATTTTATGTACTTTAGACACAAATATGTTGCAAACTAAAATCAATAAAATTTGTTAATTTCCGAAGTATCACATTCTCTCAAGAATTCTAATACCGTTCAAATAAAAGGATTGCAGCGATAGTGTTTCACTCTCGTAAATAATTTGTGCTGTAAAAGACTAAACAAATTTAACGAATTCTCCTGGTGCAGGTTTCGGATTGGATTTCATTCACCCGAGTCCGCGCCATTCCTAAATCTGAAATTTTTGAAGCAAATCCCTATCATTTCCTGTCATTCCGAATCAGCATTTTAAACCGAACCTATTTGTGCATTCCGAAGAAGTTCAATCCGAATCGACCCATACAACCCAATGAAGTTTAAACCGAATCAATCTGAACCCTTTTCGATCGAGATGTTTTGAATTTTTGAAGAAAATTGTGTTTTTTGTAGTTTTTTACGGAATTAGTTAGGAGGTTAAGAGTAACTCCCCTTTTCGAAAAACCTTGAAATTTTTCAGATTTTGTATGCGTTTCACAATACTTGAGTTATTTTAAATTTTTGAAAAAAATTTGATTTGCAGATTTATTTGGTCTGCTGACTTCGGATTGAGTCGAATTAAGATGGATAGGATTTCTCGGAATTTCGGGTTGAATTTCCGTCAGCGAGCATTGGTTCAGAAAGAGATTTCACAATTGGGCGGAATGGAACGGATAGAAACTCGTACAATCCAGAACTTGGACTTGGGCTATCTATAGTTCTTCATGTTCTTTTCATTAAAGAGATGAAAGTCTGAATGTTTGACGATGTTTTTTCTCCAATTTACATCTAAATAATTGTTTACATTAACCTGAAATTATACCTTATTTACTAACTGTTATTTCAACAGATATCTACATAATAATTTGTAGATCATGCGTACTGACAAGCAATAACCGAGATTCCAAATAGTCTCGCAGAGAGTGGTTATTAAATTCTTAGAATGTGTAAATCCTTGACACTAATGTATATCGCCTTTTCTATTTCCAATCTTCGAAACAAAACTATAATATGGAATAATCATTTTAATCGTTATTGATGTTATAAATTGAGTTTCAGTTTTTGAAATAATGAAAGTCACAATTACATTTTATCAGACGTCTTAACTCGAAACATTTATTTACACGTGCATTATTTTCAGCTATGCCCATTTGTATATTGTAACATTAACAACGATTTGAATTTATTATTGAAGGTCGATATGAGTTTTACTTATGATTAATAGTAATAAGAAGAAATAACTGGGTATAACATCACAGTAACACGCGATAACAAAAATAATTAAATATTTTTATTTTTGTCTACTTTTCTTTTTATTTGTTTAGGAAACAATATTACCAAGTTTGTCAACTCCTTTGCTTACAATAAAATATGGATATCAAGTTCATAACTGTTTTCTATAGTCATGAATGCGTTTCACATCAGGGGGGTAACTTACGACGTGACCAGAAACCATCAAATCGCTTATGGCTTTCGTCGCCAGACAGGTTCGATATAACGGAAGTGTACAGCTCTGTATTTAATTACTCTTTTACTTCCGGAATTGCACTATAAATAATCTTTAATATTATTTTAAAACTCAAGTATCTAAAATGGAAGTTTTTTTATCGATTATCGTAAACATTTTGCATGCACCTGACAAATGATTTTTCTCATAATTGTGTCCCAAAGAAATTCTACAGATTTATAGGCAATTAATTTAACTATTATATAATGTTATATATTTTATTAACATTGACGAACAACGAAGCAGAAAAATACGAAAGGGCAGTCTGGTTCAAACGGAGATATTTTATAACAAGGAAAAACATTTATTTTTTTATTGTAGATGATTAATAGTTATAATCATAATTATAACAGACAGAAGTTTCTTTCATGATTTCATTGATATGAAAAATCATTTTTTGTCAGAATGTCACGTATGATTTTCCGTCGTAAGACAGTATATTTCATTAGATAATAGCATAAATTAAGAATTTTTATTTAAAATACGAAAAGCTATTTAAATTGATGTAATAAATCTAATTGAAAGTATTTTTACAGGAAGGAAAGGAGAAGAATCAAAATGAGGTCCTTTTCATTTCAAGGAGTATTTTAAGGATATTTCAAGATGCATACCGAGTGGCAAAAGGTAAGAACATACTTCAATATTATTGAATATTTGAACATACTTCAAATTTCAATTCACGAATTCTCATATGAATATACAGGGTTGAAAAATGTGTAGTTGGAATAATTTATATAAAAACTAGAACTTGAAAAATCCATGTCGTTTATGTATTGCGAAAGCGAGAGCTTTGAGATCTGAAATGAATATTTATCTACACAAAAAACCTTATGTTGGAAATATTACTAAAAAAAGTTCCAAACTAGGGATATTGTACTCACTATATTAAAATTATTGTAATGGTATAGTAAAGGAATACTATTTTCGTATAAAATTGTTCAATTTGAGACTAGTAAATTTCAATATTTTCTATTATAAAATGTGAAATAAGAAAAATCAGTAGAAAAAATATTATATTTTACAAAAATAATATAAGTAATAGTGAAAAGAAATTAAAAAACTACTATTGTCTATAGATTCATTTTTCTTTACTTCTGGGTATTTTCTTGTGTTTCTTTTCACAATTGTCATTGTGAAAAAGTAAAATTGTGATACTGCATTGTAAAGTGGAGATATCAAAACCGAAAATCGTAAGTGTTTCAAAACTATAATTAAGGGTATGTGATACTTTAGGAAGTTATGAAATTTTATCGTTTTCAGGTTTCTACATATTTATGTCCAAAATAATTAAAAATTTATTCTTAAAGATTTGCAAAATTCAAGAAAACATGAAAACGGATGTAAATAGACTATTTTCGGATTGGATAATGAAGCATTTTTTATTTGAGCAATTTATCAACTTTACGAAATGTAAACTTTTTGCCATTATCACAACTAAAAATAGGCTATCTGCATCCGTGTTCGTATGCTATACCTTCTCCCAAAATTGTATTTAATAATTTCAATTATTTTGGAAACAAACATGTAATTATATTTTTAACTCGACCCTGGCGATTATGAAACATAGCTTACATTTTTATATGAGATCCCATGAGTCGGGTTAGTCGAATGATTAGGTCGGGTAGTTATAGATATATTGGGTTGGATTCGAATCCAGAAGCGTTTTAAGGGCATGTGATACCTAAAAAATTAGAAAATTTGATTGATTTATGGGTTTTCAAATGTTTGCGCCTGGAATACATAGAATTTCATCTTCAAATTTTAGGAAATGGTAGAGATGATAAAAACGGACGTAGATACACAAGTTTTTATCTGGAAAATGAGAAAAAGTTCAATTTTAGCAAAATTGATCGACATTTTTCTTGATCACCAAAACCAAAACTAGTCTATCTACGTCTGTTTATATTTTCTCTACCACTTCCAAAGTTTTGAAAACAAATTTTTTTATATTTTTAACGTAAATATGTAGAAACTGGGTCAAGTTGTTTACATAAAGTTATTACTTTTCTCTAGTATCACATGCCCTTAAGTGGTTGTGTAAATAATGTTTGTGAGTTGAGTAATATGTAAATTAATAAATAAGTGTAATGGTGTATAATTATAACAATTCCTCAATTTAGTTTTCTTCCCATACCACAACTATAGAACTTTTTACAAAAACCATAGTAATTCTGTTCGCACGTGGTTTTTCCAGTTCACTATAGTCGTTTAGAAAAACTGTTAACTCTTTCAGGTAATAATACAAAAAATTGAGGATTTTTCCTATCGAAAATAGTAAATGGCTGTAATTATGAGCTTACAATTTCACCAAATTTTTTAACAAATATTACAAAAGAAGGTTTCTTCATGCAGAAAAGAGAAATGGAAACGGGACAACATTTTGCATAGAATGATGAAATGTAAGGAACTTTGCATAGAGGAACGCAAGTTTGAGATTACTGAGTGGTTGTTGGTTGACACCAATCATCCAGCTGAAGCTAAATACCTCGTGAAAACTTTCACCGAAGAACCAGCATCAAGAGGTATTTGACCGTACGACATTGCGATGCTGGGATTGCTGAGCATTGCTGGATGCCGTTGCTCGTAATCGCGTGTTCCGTGTCGACGTGTCGTCCACTTGTCACGTGGCAGTAAACAAGCGTGTTGTGGTCATGGACTTACAGACTTGTAATGATACCTTGTTGGAAGTCAATGATCTGCATGCTTACTTCTTAAGTTCTTTACGTTCTTTGATATAAGTTGATGCGCGTTAACACGCACTGGGAATTGCATCGCCTTGCCGACAACTTTCCAATTACTCTTGTGCGACAATTACATTGCTTAGAAGTAGCAACGTTGCCGATATTACGTGCAGAGGTATAACAAGCAAATTCCTAGCGGACACGCCGTTACAAGAAATGCGCACTCCCACCACCATCACTTTTCCAAACCACAAGAATCATTCCAATCTTAAACTCTTACTAAGCGCTCTCGTAAAATAGGCTTCGCTCACTTTTCTCTAAACGGAACAAATCTGGATATCAAGCATTGAGACCTCATAAATTCTCTTTAAAGATAAACTTGAATAGAATTCTAGTTTTAAAATTATGGAAGCAATATTAAACTAAAGCTGGAACAACGATAGACTTATGGTAAAATTACCAAAAAGGAATAAGAGCTGGATTGTATGTGAAGTGTTGAAAAATAATTAGATCTTTAGGCTGTTAAACAAACAAATTTTGCAATTTAGTAATTTGGAGAATTAATTTGTGGCTCATCATCCAGAATAATTGAGATCTTAAAGTGGGATTGAAATTCTAGAATTCAGTGTAAACTATTAACATTATTTACTTGAACATGTAGAAAATAGAACTATGTTCTAAATTGTATTTAAACAACATGAAAATCAAATTTGAATTTGAAGCTTTTTGTACTAGCAAAGAATGGATAATATCAATCAGATTCGCGTGGATCACGGTCGATTAAATTCAAAAATATTTTATTAGTCATTGAATTACAATAAACTCAATTTGATTGTTTATTTCAAATCTGACATCAAATATTATTCCATTTTCATCTTCGATAGTACATTAAAAAATACTACTTATTTTTAGAGTTATAAAATAACAATAATTAGATTTTGCTTTCACGTGAAACAATAAAATAAAGCGTTCATTGAGTCTAAGAGAAAGTCATAAAAACGTCAAAGATTGTATAAATCAATTCTTAAAGACCATTCAATGAAAGTAAGTATAGAAGACAAGATGTCTTTATTGTGGTATATTTATATTTAGCGTTTTTAGTCCTAGTTTTTACAAATATAGCCATTTTAGATTAATCATCGAGACGCTTTTTCCAGCATGGAAAAGGGGGAAAATTAATCTTGAATATTGCTTTTACTATTTATTGGTAAGACTATTTATCATTGATAATTGTAATATCTTAACTAAGCATTTAAATACTCAAAGATGAAGATAGTAAAAAATAGTCAGCTCCATAGAAGAGCATTTTAGTCGACGGGTGTGTCTTTAAAGATAATAAACCAATTGAAAAGTCCTAATTATAATACCAATCGTAAAATTGCAATTGACTATGGATTGCATTGATGATGTCCGGTTTAGAAGCCTCGTTAAAGTCACTTCCCGTTCTTACATAGCGCAACCTGCACTATCCCTCCTATATCTATGATGCATTGCGTCTACATGCATGCGCGTATTTTATATAAGAAGAGGCACGCTTGGTTCCACCCCAAAGCACTTCGATTCACTGGCGCCTCCAAAGCGTGATTTTAAAAACTTCCACAATCACTAATTTTTCATAGAGCTTTTAAGGATTCTCATCTTATAGAATCACCGATTCTCGCTACTTCAAAACTAATCGCCTTCGAAACTTATCCTCCCATCGATGTTTCATATTTACAATACCAATTACTAATAGGAAAGTTAATTTACAATTAACGCTAAATTACATTAAAAGCATACGCCACTGTGCGGAGGCAGCAATTGTTGCGAAGACAGACTAGACTTGCAGTGTTCCATCGAACATCTTCGAGTTCAGATCGACTGTGTTTTATTATTTATGTTTTTTCCCTATTAATTTTGTTTAATTAGCTCATTTATTAGTCTAAATTGTTATTTTTTGATTATTTAGTTCTTGTGCGGGCATTAAAGTGTCAGTGTCCTTTCAGGCTGCAGCCTTTCACCTGTGACCTTAGGTGTGGTTGCCGAAGAACCTGAAGAATCATCTTTATGAATTCCAATTTCACTTCTGTATTCCTTGACCCAAAGAATACTTGAATATATTTAACAGATGTCTATGAACTCTAACGGATTGGAGACAACACGAAAACTTTTTCGTGTGACCCGTTGATCCCGATATCGAGTGACAGTCCGGTCCCCTAACTTTCTTTGGATGCTCCGTGTGAAACTTAACATGCACGACGTTATTCATCGGCAACCTCGAGTCACCGATACCTGGTCGAGTTTTCGTTGAAGTAGTGCAGGTATACCTGTTAGAGTTCCAAGCATATCGTAAATCAAGGAGATGATATACTGCATGTTAAAAACCCTACAATCCCCGAAGACGTTACGAGACGAGGATTCTTGTCAGTACATAAAGTCTAGTTAGACTGCGGGTTGTAAAATACTGACGGCCTTCAATACTTTCTAGCAAGAGAACCTATCTACGTGCGCCAGGATACAAATGCATTTCTCAAAAGACGAAACGTGGGTCGCGCCTTCGATGGATGTTTCTCTGCGATGCTTGCGCACTCATGCGAACTCAGATCTCTCGAAAAATCGAGTCGACTACTTGCAGAAACAGCGCTGTGAGTCGACCTCGAAAGCAGAAAATCAATTTCATTCGAAAACCTGAGCTTTCCATTTATAACTGTTTCTTACTGTAGAGTTGCATGATTTAGGATCTGGACCAGAGCTCTGTGAACTTGAAAAGATGCTTATATTGAGACCTTGGTTCAATCTTAGATCTTTATTTACAAAGGAGAATCCTTGAGGTAGAAAATAATTCCAACTATTTGGTTCTTAAGGATTAGTATTTTTAAGTAAACGGTCAGGAATCACTAATTCCTGTTATACGATAAAACAATTTTATATTAATTATAGGTTCACTGGTGAACAATTGATATGTAGAAAGCAAACATAATCAAAATATTAACCAAAGAAAAATCAACCAAAGGTCCATCTTCCAAGAAATAATTACCTCAATAGCTTAGTTTAATCGAGGAATATTCTTAAAAATTCCAAGCCTGGAAGCAATTCCAAAATTATGAAGTATAATTATTTGTTCTAAAATGAAAAAAAGAAGTTTGAAATACAGTTAAAGAATAGAAAGCTTCAAGGTATTATGGAAGTTTAATCAAAATATTCCTGAAAAAGCTTTGCCAGGTCTTTTCTATATCAAAAATCCACTTTAACTCTAACAATGAGATCATCAAGAACCCACAATTCTGGGTCCCAAAAGGATCTGTCCCATTACCATCGCCCCCAATTAGAAACCTACTCAACCACTTCCGAATCCCCTCAACCGATTCTTGTTCAAAGGCTTCCCATCTCTCGGAGAGAGATAATTAGACGCTGTTCTAAAACAGAAGAAGACTCTGTTACCAAATACAATGGATCTTTTCGAAGTCGCTGGAGACAATCTCCTGCACTTCAAGAAAACTCTCAATCACATCTTAATCAGATTTCATCCTTCTGTCGACCTACGACCTTGCCCTCAGTTCGTAAGAGATTGAGCAACAAAGAAAGTTCCGGATATCCAAGAAAGGTATCTAGACATGAGATCATCAAGCGCAAATCCGGCTCCGATGATCTTGAGGGATCTCATCGGAAGAAAAGCTACAGTGGCTTAGATGGTGAATTTCGAGATAATCCTAGAACACCGTTCGTGAAGAATGTTTCTGGATTTTCTAGATCAAGAATTTTGGCCAGGAGTAGAGAGAAGACAGAAGTCGATGACTCAAGGTCTGTTTGTGATTTTGGAAACTCACGAAGGCATGATGTTGAGACTTTAGTACCGCGACCTTCTACCTTACCGAAGACCTCA
The DNA here is from genome assembly GCA_030998225.1 of Diplolepis rosae. Taxonomy (NCBI): domain Eukaryota; kingdom Metazoa; phylum Arthropoda; class Insecta; order Hymenoptera; family Diplolepididae; genus Diplolepis; species Diplolepis rosae. The sequence goes on from JAPYXD010000630.1 coordinate 195,145, forward strand.
CATTCAAGTAAATGTTCGAGGTACAAAGAAGATCAGAGCCTCGCAAGGTCTAACATGGAACTGGGGATTAAGGAAGCTCCTATCTATGGTAGAATCAGACGGAAGAAGGCTTCGCTGCCAAACGTGTCTCGTTATCAGAATGTTTCACGAAAAGCATCAAGTAGATATAGCGAAGATACGAGGAAACAAGTGACTGAATCCAGGGACAGCTTTTCGACTTCAGAGATATCTTTTCAAAGAAAGACTTATAGATCTATTCGAGATCCTGTGAGTAATCCAGTTTACAAGCCCAGGTCATTACTGGACATGAAAGAGGTGGATCGAAAGGAAAACTTTATTCACAGAACCGCGACTTCCTCTAGAGACTTTCAGGGTAAGGACGACGGAAGAAAGAGGCAGGATATTGACAACGAAATAAGCAATCCAGACGATGTTTGCACTGTTCATCGGACAATGTCTCGGAGGAGGATCATCAGCAACATTGAGAACGTTCGGGATTCAAAAAATCTGAGTAGAATGAAGCCGAAGAATTTTCTGCAACCAGAAAACGAAGATGAGGTTCACGCTCACACGCTTCCTGGTACCTCATGTGACCTTGAACGAGTCAAGCGTCGTAGATCCTTGTTATCCGAAAAGAATTGTAGAAATTTCTCTGGAGATAATGCTACGAAAGAAATTTATTCAAAATCTAAAAGCTCACGGATATCGGGATGCACTCTAAAGGCTAAGAATCCTGATAGATTTAGTTGGTCAAGGTCGATTATGAGTGATCTAGACAGTAAAACCTCTTTTCTTGAGTTCACTGGTAATCATGGAGAGAAGGCAGCTTCTAGGACTTTGCCTACTTATATGAAGAAATCAAGGGCTTCTCATATTCCGCTGAGAATTGACTCAAGAACTCAAAATATTGGTCACAATTCTACAGCATTGAAGCTAACAAAAGAGCGAACCAATCAAGTGGGAAAGTCAGTAAATTCTCTTGCAAGAACTTGTAATGACGGGAAAGGTGTACGTTCGAATTCGCCAGGGATATCAACGTCGATCTTTTCATTCTGCACCGGGAAAAGAAAAGTTTTATCGAGGATCCCATCCAAGATCAAGGATAATTTGTACAGAGGTCACACTTTAAGAACGGTGCGATGAATATTCAATTTGTATGATTTTTATTTTCAGTTACAAAAAATTGAACCTTCAGCGATCATAAGGGGATACGCCCGAAACGCCGTCGTTTTCCTTAGCCCCTGAAAGGTTTTATTTCCATTTCGAATTTTAATTATTTTTTATTACATATCCCAATATGTAAAATTAGTTGATTCTGTTAGTTTTTGACTTTTGAGATCTCGAAAACTAACAGAATCAACTAAATTTTTAATGGGACTTAAAATGTGCTCGTTTAAATTTCCCATTGGGATATGTAAAAAATAGTGTTAAAATTCGAAATGGAGAAAATCCTTCCAGAGGCCAAAGAAAATTATGATAGAATTGAATTATTTTCTGATATTAAATGTTCACTAATGATTTAAGGAAATGGGATTAGTGAATTCGCATTTGTTTCTGTATGGATGGACTTTTTAGTACGCTATTATATGTGATCATCAAGTATATACTTGCAAGCAATTATTCTGAATAAGCGTAACCGTGAAAGGATACTTATTTTGTCGTAAAAGCAGTTTGATTTTTACGATAATCTACACTATAATATGCAATATTTCATTATTCCTTTTTAGAAACAGATTTTTTAAGTTTAAGGAACATTTTATTTGTGTTTGAATGTTAAAAGTTCCTTCATGATTTGTTATTAATATCATATGGCAAGAATAAGGATCTACAACATTTATTTTAGTACAAAGACACTTGATAATGTAATAATTAATCTTTTTAAATATTATTGTGATAAAAATCTTACATATCAGACTTTTACAAACATATATTCTTATTTTCCAATTAAAATATTTATAATTCGTCTCAGTTTTATTTTATTATGAAATCTAAATAATAAAATCTCTGGATGTATAAATATTGTGCTCTAGAAATTTTAAGATAATTATAGATTTCAACTTTTTAAATCTTGAAAATTCTATTTCTTCTCTTTGAAATTTTTGATATTCCTTAGTTGTTAAATTCCTTACATTGATAATATTCTAATCTTAAAACGGTCTAATTGTTAAATTTGCAACAATTTATTACGTACGAATATTCAAGTTAAGAGATTCTTCTGAAATGATTTTTAAAAATATATAAAATTACAAAGCTTTGAAATTTAAAAAAATAGAATCTAAAAAGACACTGAAATTTAAAGTTTAATGAATTCAATTTTGGAAAGCTAGAAGATTTGGGAAGAATTCAAACATGAATATATTTCAAATCGTCAATTAGTTTATTTAAGTATATTTTTTACCATAATGTTTAAGTGGACACCCTGTTTTCTAAACTTTTTATTTAACTTCAAACTTCTTTAGATCAAAAACTACTTTTCTAACAAAATTTAGCAAAGGGACTTTCTTGTTTGCTTTCTTTTCTCCATCGCATACTTCCGGCTGTTCTATAGGTGTTAGGATAGGACATCCTATACTTTTTTAAAATAGATATGGCACCTGAATCAGGAAACCGGTAACTAATCAAGAGTTTCTATAAGCCAGGAGAAGCTATAGGGAATGACGGAATACTTCTGTTGACCGGAAATTTAAAAAAAAATTTTAAATTCAATTTTAAAACCTATAGGTAATCTTTTTTTATCAGTGTCAAAAGTAACGAAGTTACTCAAAAAGTTACGTTACTTGTAACTTTTGCAGTAACTTAATTACTATTCATCCGGTAACTTGTACCTTTTTTTCAAGTTACTTTGTATTTTTGTATCTATCTCTTCGATTTGCTGTTATAGCTACGAACAAATTCTAAAGAACGTTTTTCAAATGTATTATGAGTTGTTGAACTTGATTAGATACATATAATTAGAATATATATATTATCCATTTTGACACAGAGAAAAGTGGATGTTTAGAATTAACATCTAGATGTTCAACTATGGGACAGCCATCTTATATATTTAGTTGTAATATCTAGATATTCAGCTGTAATATCTAAGATGTTAAAATATGCAGAGATTAATATCTTAGATATTACAGTTGAAAATCTAGATAATACAATTGAACATATGAAATAGCTGTCCCATAGTTGAACATCCATTTTTCTCCGTGCAATCTTTCCAAATTGAAAAATTAGCGTGATGAATATGAACAGTAACTTTCAAAGTACCTTTTTCTACTAGCGGGCCATAAAGTGGACTTTATTGCCCCGTGCGGGGCAAACAAATCCACTTTCTGACCCGCTAGTAGAAAAAAAATCGTGTGCAACACGGGATAAACATTTATTTTACTCGTGTGGTTGTTACCTTCGTTTTGCTCGGGCATCAAACTTCACACTCGCAAAATAAATTTTTTTTTTCCTAGTTGCACAATGTACTATTAGTTACTTTCACTAGTAATTGTAACTGTAACGAGTTATTTTTACAAAAAAGTAACTGTAACGATATTAAGTTACTTTTGTGCAGAATAACGTTAATTTAACGAGTCACTTTTTAGAGAATAACCTACCCAACACTGCTGTTTATTCACCTTGTCTACACGGAAAAAAATTAATAGTTGAACAAACGATATTAATCCCTGATTTCACCGTTAATATCCTCAAAAACGAACAAAGGATATTGAGAATATAGTGAAAGCGGTGATGTTTTAGAATTACTTGTTCTGACTATTATTATCGACCGAGCACATTTCGAAGTATTCAAATCAGAGATATAATATAGTTGAAAATAAAAATGTGAAAATCTGGAATTTAACTGTGTGGGTTTTGTAATTGTAATGACATAGTGGAAATAAGGTTAAAGAAGATGAATACGGAAATATGGAAACATACATATAGGTTATGTATCATTAAAAATAATTCGTTATTGTAAATCTTTTAATGTTAATTAATTGTTTTGTATAGATATTGTATACACGGAGGAAAAAATGCTATTGAATCAAAAGCATTTCTTTCCAAAAGCACGTATACTATGAATTCATAAAAATATACTACAAGAACCAATAAATATGTTACTAATTCTATAGCATATTGATTTGAAAAAAAATTAATTAAGAGAAAGATAATTATAGGAAATGGAATTCGTTATTGTGAAGTTTTTGTTATAACTAAGCTGGTTAACGATTTTTTTACATTCTCATCATGGATGAGAAGGTATTGGTTTTATGTGAAAAATGACTTTCGGAATTTTCATCAAATCTTTACGTTTTGAGACCCCCTGAGTCAGAAAAAGGGTTTTTACGAAAGTGTCTGTCTGTCTGTCTGTCTGTCTGTAGGTCGTGTGCGGCATAACTCTCGACAGAATTATCAGATTGAATTGAGCTTTGGTACACTTTATCGGAGCCGAAAAAGCAAGGACAAGTTCGTTAACCAGCCGCACCCAATCAAAATTGAGGGATTGAGCACTACTTTTGTGTTTTTGAAAATAATTTTTTTTCAAAATAAAAAATTTCAATACTGTTTTTTGATTGTGCTCATAAATCTCTAAAAATTATCCAGATAACATTTTTTGATTAAATAAAAATTAGAAATGTTACAGCATATTCAAATTCGAAAAAAGTCAATATCAAAATTCCATTTTCAAGTTAAATTATACGAGATACGAAAAAACGTTATGATACAATATTATTAAATAAATAAAGACCTACAAATTTGAATCGTAACATTTTTTCATAAGATGCATATTTTTCTTTTTAATTTAAAAAAAAACTATTGAAAATCCAAAATTCAATTTTTTAACAATAATATGTGAAATACGAAAAAAACGTAAGAATACAAAGTTGTTTGTTTCGAAAAGATCTACAAATTTTTTCCCATACAGTTTCTGAAAAAACATATATTTTTCGTTTCAATTCCAAAAAATACGATTAAAATTCAAAAATTCTATTTTTTAGACAAAATATGTGAGATACAAAAAAAACGTTTAGAAGGAAAATTGTTTGCCTAAATAAGGTCTACGAATTCTCATTGAGACATTTCGGGACAGGATGTATATTTTATGTTTTGATTTTTAATATTTAAAAAATTCCATATTTTTCATCAAAATATGTAATATACGAAATAAGCGTTGTTCTGCAAAATCGTTTCCTTAAATAAAGTCTACGATTGTTTTTTCTTTTTTTGAAAGATTTGGAAGAAAATGAATTATTTTAACCATGTAATTTATTAAAAAGTTACTGAAATGTATATAGAAAATCGAGCGCGAAGCGCGAGCGTCATGATGAGAATGTGTTCCTTAAGGCTGATAGAGCCTTAAGTAAATTGAATTTCCTGTTTCACTTAAGTTCAAAAAGAAATTGAGTGACTTTTAGAAAATGTGTAATTCACATAATCTATAATATTATTATAAAATTGGTTTGAGCTTTAGTATCAAATTATAAGAAATAAACTTAAATGTATGCGAAGAGCATAAGACCGAGCGCGAAGCGCGAGGTCCAGAAAGAACGGAGCGCGAAGCGCGACGATCAAATTGCGCGCTCAAACTTGCGAGCGAAGCGAGCTGCGCGCGAAGCGCGCGATGAGAATGTGCCCGCGAAGCGGGCAGATTTTTTAGATCAGAAATACAATGATATTTATGTTGAAATTATTCTTTTCGTATTCCATGGAAGAAATAGTATTATCTTAAAGGAATATAAAATTTCAAATAAAGTTAGGTGGCCTTTCTGTTTGGTATAATCTTGAAAATAAATAAATTATTGTTTAAGTTACTAAAATTCTGGATGAATGTCGCTATTATTCTCGGATAATATTATAAACTTCAAATTAATTTATATGGTCACAAGAGCATAGAAAATAATATGATAAATATCTTCAGTTCAAACTTTTTCAAATGAAAAGGTTAGATTGTAGTCAGGGTACATGTCACTTTCATTTCGTCCGACATTTTCAATTTGCGATGTTGCCTATTTCATTAGGCATTTCGAGTTTAGATAATATTTGATCCAACGATATCAATATCCTAAAGCTGGACATACACGTAGCTGGTTTAAATAGACAATTGGCTGTATTATGAATACATTGCACTATTTTAAGTAAATTCTATGTGCCATTCAATGATATTATGAATTTGAATAATTTAAGCAAATAATCATTTGTCTCAATTAGTAACATACAAAATAAAGCTAATTGCAGTATTACTATTAGAATTAGGTGTGGGAGTTTTAGATTAAAAATCAGATGAAGTCAATATGTTTTCACTAAGACTTTTATTCTCAATAGCATGAGGAAGGTACGTCTATCCTAGAGGACTTCTACTGAAACACTAAACTAAAAAGAAAACTCTACAAGAAAAATGACTAACTTAAGAATGAGTTTATGGACCTAGAGAACAGAGTTTTTACTCATCTGTCCAGCATGCCTTTTGGATTTTACAGGCTCCTGAGTTCGGCGCCTGCCCTGTCGTAAATTATGATTTTCTATGAAAGGAAATTTAAAGTGCCCTTAATATATTACAATATTTTAACTCGCATTTCTTCGTTCTCTCAGTCTAACTAAATTTCTATGTCGAGTGATTTTTGACAGTTTATTATATTGTTGAGCGTACACATTTCAACACGCCCCCTCAAAAATTAATCGACTCATAATAAAAGTACCTTATTTGAATTAACTATTCTAAATAATTGAAGATATATGTTGATGTTGGTAATTGGCTTTAGGGTCCAAGGTTGATAAAAACTCTGAGTGTTGACCTCTGAACACTCTGAACACTCTTCTAAAAACTCTGACCTTGGACCCTAAAGCCAATTACCAACATCAACATATATCTTCAATTATTAATTAAGGGTCAATGTAAGTCCAGAATATGAATTCTAAATAATATCAATTTAAACCCTAACTTTCCTTCCTCATGCAATCTGGGGAATTACATATGGTCCAACATCCGTTGCAAGGAACAGGGAAACCCAGAAAAACCTGCTCAGACCATCTCTGCGATCAATTAATACAATATTTTGTTTTCTTAATAATATATTGATCTTTATCGGCGCTTCCATTACTCAATACCCATTCCTTTTCTAAATTCCAGAAATTTTGCTGATGGTAATGGTTTAGTCAGTGCGTCTGCTATCTGGTCACCTGTTGAAACATGTTCAAGTGTGATTACCTTTTTTTCTATTTGCTCCCTAGAGAAATGATATTTAATGTCTATATGTTTCGATCTCTTATGATTAGTTGGGTTATTTGCTATACTTATACAGCCCATATTATCTTCATAGATTGTTATTGGTTTCAAGAACTTAATATTTATACTTTTCGCTAGAGATTTAAGCCATAATGCTTCTTTCACAGCTTCAAAAAGAGCCATATACTCAGCTTCTGTAGAAGAAACAGCTACCGATGCTTGTCTTTTTGTATTCCAGCAAATTGTACATCGTTCAAATAATTTAAATAGATAGCCAGTAGTGCTTTTTCTATCTGTTCCTTCATCACCACCCCAATTAGAATCAACATAGCCAATTAAAATTTGGTCGTAATTACCTTTTCTATAAGTTAATTTCAAATTCATTGAGCCCTTCAAATATCTTAGGACTCTTTTTAAACATTGCCATAGTTCTCTATTATTTTTATTACAATATCTACTTAGAATATTTATTGCTGTACTCAAGTCGGGCCGTGTACAAACCATTATGTACATTAAGCATCCAATGAGATTCCTACACGGAGCATTATATTTCTCATCAGAATTTAAATCCACATAATTCATTTTATTTGGAAGAGGTGTGCTTACAGCATTGCAATCATTCATGTTGAACTTATTCAAAACTGTTTTAATGTAAGAATTTTGATCTAGAGTAATTATATTGTTATTTCTTTCAATTCTTATTCCAAGAAATAGTTTGATCTCTTTTAAATCTGTCATACGAAATCTATTCATTAAATAAGTTTTGAAACTATTCATTGTTTGAATGTTAGCTGTAGCAATCACCAAATCATCGACATAGAGTACAACATATATATTCTTCGATATATCTCCATTATCTAAGAAATAAATGCATCGATCTACTGATGAATTTTGGAATCCCTTATCTAGCAAAGCTTTTTCAAAGGTCTCAAACCAACATCTTGCTGCCTGTTTTAGACCATAAAGTGCTTTATTTAATTTACAAACTTGATTTGAATTACATTTTACACCTTCTGGAACTCTCATATAAATTTCTTCTTTTAATGTTCCATTCAAAAAAGCAGTTTTAACATCCATATGATGAATAAGTAAGTCATGTTGATTTGCAAAAACTACAATAAAACGAAAACTAGAGATTCTTGCTACAGGAGCAAAAGTTTCATTGTAGTCGATTAAATATTCCTGACTGAAACCACGGGCAACAAGACGAGCCTTATATTTATTTGGATTCCCAAATTCATCGTTCTTTATAGTGAAAACCCATTTATAAGCTACAATATTTTTATATGCTGGTCTTGACACTAAAGTCCAAGTATTATTAATCGAAAGTGAATTTATTTCATCTTTGATTGCTTCTTCCCATTTTTCTCTATCATCTCTCTTTTTAATTTCATGAAAAGAATTTGGAACTTTGCAAACTATAGATTCTGCACACAACAGATAACTAGTTTCCTCGTATGAAACATGAGGTTTATGTTTGTTCCTGTCACTCCTTCTTAAATTTGTTACTTCTTGATTTTTATTTAGATTATCATGAGATTTTGACTGGTTGTGTTTATCTGTTTCAATTACAGATTTATTTGACTTATCCAATTTTTCATTTGGATTTACGTCATTTCTTGGTTCTAGCTCATCTGATTCAGTTTCTTCAGATTCAGTACCCAGAAATATATCTGATTTCTTGTTATCAGATTTTCGAGACTCAACTGATTTACTAAAAACATTATGTTCATCAGTTTTATTGAAGTTTTCAATTTCAACTTCTTGAAGTCCCATTTCTGGTCTAGATACCAAGAAGTTAAATTCATCAACTATCACGTCTCGCACTACAACAAACCTTCCAGATTCCACATTCCATACTTTATAACCGTTCGTTTCGTAACCAACTAATACTCCTTTCGAAGATTTATCATCGAATTTAGTTTTTCTAATTTTATTATGCATATAAACTGTACTACCAAAAATTTTCAAATATTTCAACTGTGGCTTTTTACTGTGCCATAATTCGTATGGTGTTTTATTTTGTTTCAGAGCATTTGTTGGGGTTCTATTTATTAGATACGTAGCAGTTAAAACTGTTTCTCCCCAAAATACTTTTTTTTTTTTTTTTTTTTTTTTGGTGAGGAGGAAAAATGGCAAAATCTTTTATAGACGTTGTACAGGACTCTCCTAGGACGGGTCTAGGCATACCTGTTAAAACCAAAAAACCCCCTCTCTCGAACCAATACACCACCCACGGAACCGCCTTTCGGCTTTAAACTTCACGGGTGGTTGGTTCCATTAAAGTCGCGTACGACTCTTCCGTCATCCGTTCGCTCGGAACTTCCACCCGCGGCCACACGCCCACTAGGATAACCGACTAGCCGCGCCACCCAGGGGAGAAACAAACAGATTCCTTCCCCGAACGACGCGGACAGCCAAGTCTACCCGAGACGCAGGACCGCGGGTGCCGGCCCCGATGCGATTTCTACTGGCCCTCCCCGTTGTTTCGCTCTCGACGCCCATCAAGTTCTCTCGTCTTCATCACAAGTGTGACGAATGACTCGATGAGCGTCCAGAACCGTTTAGACTGGAGCATGAGGGGGACCATCGTGTCAGGAGTAAGTTCGAAACCCACCGCCTGACCGAGGACCCCCCTAGCCACACCCCATTTTGCGCAGACGAAGAGTGCGTGCTCTGCGTTATCCACCGGGGAATCGCAGTAGCAACACGTCTCCTCGTCTCTCTTCTTAAAGCGCCTCAGGTACGCGTTAAAACAGCCATGGCCCGAGAGCGCTTGTGCCAAGTAAAAGCCGACTTCCCCGTGCTTTCTGTTCAGCCAGGTGGCGAGCTCCGGGATCAGGCGGTAGGTCCATCTCCCTGTCTGCTCACCATGCCATCTCATCTGCCATTTCTCGACGAGTCTGCGCCTTCCATCCTTGCGGATGGCCTCCTTCGCGCGAGCGATTTCCTGCAGGTCGGCGCAGGTAAGCTCCTTGCGAAGCTGAAAGGTTTCCTGCCTTTCCTCCGCCAATAAATCTATTGGCGGGACGCTCGCCAGGACCAGCACAGCGCTCGTCGAGATAGTTCTATATGCCGAAACTATTCTCAGCGCGACAAGTCTCTGCGCCGAGAACAGCTTCTTCTGGATAGCATGGTTTTGCAAGGCATTGGCCCAGACCGGAGCTGCATAAAGCAGCTTCGAATGGACCACGCTCGCCACCAATCTTCTTTTCGCTTCCCTGGGTCCACCAATGTTTGGCATAAGCCGGGCCAAGTTTGCTCCACATTGGATAGCTTTGGCGGCTGCGATCTTTAGGTGTTCGCCAAAGCTAAGCCTACGATCCAGCTGCACCCCAGGTACTTAATGCTTGTTTTCCACTCGACTTCATGCTCTCCGAGAACGATCCTCGGGTATTGGAAGGATCTCCTGTCCGTAACGAGCAAAGCCTCGGTTTTCTCAGGGGCCATTTTAAGACCTCTGCCATCCAACCAGCGCTTCGCTCGCCACAGACTTTCATTGATCCTCAGCTCTAGGATTCCGACGTCGTCAGCGGCGCACACGACTAGTGCGTCATCCGCGAAGCCGACGATGCTCGTTCCAGCAGGCAGGTCCATGCGCAGGAAATCGTCGTACATGACGTTCCAAACGAGTGGACCCACCCGCGACCCTTGAGGGGCGCCACATGTCATCTCCTCCTTGAGAGACCATTTGTCGCCCTCATATATCACCCACCTGTCGCTCAGATAGTCATCTATCATTCGCAACAGGTAGTCTGGAACCTTTTTCCGCACCATCGCCTCGATGCAAATGTTCCATCTCGCGGTATTGAACGCATTGCGTATGTCGACGCTAATCAACGCACAGAATCCCTTACGCTTACCAGTTCCTTTTCTTGCATTTGTGGCGATGTTAACCACAGCTTGGATGGCGTCCACAGTGGACCTGCCTTTCCTGAATCCGAACTGGTTTTCCGAGAGCCCGTTCTCCCCGACCAAGAGAGCCTGAAGCCGTTGTAGAATCAACTCCTCCAGAAGCTTCCCCATCGTATCCAATAAGCATATTGGTCTATACGACGAGGCAACCCCTAGAGGTTTGTTGCCCTTCCTCAGCAGGACCAACCTCTGTTTCTTCCAGTCTGCGAAGAACCTCTCCCACCCGAAGACAGGAATTAAAGGCTTCTAGGAGGATCTCTGGGTACGCCCCGATCACCTCTTTGAGGATCTCGTTCGGCACCCCGTCGATACCCGGCGCTGTATTTGCCTTAAGCCTTCCACCCGCCCTCTTTAGTTCTTCGAGAGTGAAGAGTTCTTCGCGCCGGACCACGCAGGAACTTCGGTCCTGTCTTTGGAACGGCTCCACGTGTGGAAACAAGCTACGCACAATGTACTGGACTCGATCGGGATTATCCAGGCCCGGGGTCTTTCTTCTAGCCACCAATCTCTTGGTGACTATTTTGAAGGCGAGACCCGATGGGTCCTTCTCGACCTCACCGGTCAAGTCTTTCCAGGATTGAAGTCGGCTTTTCTTTATGCCTCGCCTCAAAGGTGTTTTTGCCCCTTTCCATGCCTCGTGCAGCGTAGCATCCCCCTTTGAACGGGTGAATTTTCGCCGCGCTGCGAGGCATTCTCGACGTAGGGCTGCCAACTGGTCGTTCCACCAGTACATCGAACCCTTGGCTTGCCTGCGCTCACGGCGAGGCATCGAGTAGTCGCAAGCCGCGACCACCTTCTGCCTCACCGAGCGCACAGCAGCTTCAAACGACCCAGCAGGGCAGACCCAACCAAGCTCATCGATGAGCCTGGTTTCTTCGAGGTGTTCGCGAAGTCTTTCCCTGCTGAGTCGTCTCGTGTTCCAGGAGGGGCTCCTTCCTTCGCCGCCCCTACCCTTATCTACCGTCTGACACCGTTGTTCTAGTGTGAATTCGATGCACTGGTGGTCACTCAAGGTTATTAAATCGAGGTCCGACCAGTCGCTTATCCTTGAAGCGAGGCGAGGTGCGGCAATAGTGAGATCAATTATTGACCCCCCCGCTCCTCGTCTGAACGTAAATTCCCCGCCCTGATTCAAGACGATCAGTTCGTTTCTAGCGACCATCTCGCCAACCAAGATTCCCCTCCTATCTAGGCGGGCTTCACCCCACTCGGGCGACTTACTGTTGAAGTCACCCCCTATGAGGGATCGCCCGATGGCCTCACGGAGGCTTTCCTCAAGGAGGAGGATCTGGGTCTCAAAGACATCAAAGGGATCGCCGGGGGAGAAGTAGCAGCTGTACACACGCACATCCGCCACCTCCACCCAGACGAACCCTGCGTCGGTCTCCAGGAAGCCCAAATCAGGGTTACAAACAAGGATGCCGGCCTTCCTTGATGCATCCTGATACCAAGCAGAGTTATCGGACCACTTGTACTGCTCACTAATGAGCAGCACATCAGCCCCCCTCTCCCTGGCAGTCTGCATCAGGAGGTCCTGGGCATCCCTCCCCCTTCCGAGGTTGAGCTGCAGGAACTTCAATTCCTGCCTCTCAACCTCCGAAGCTCTTCCCGGAAGACCGGGCAGGAGCCGCTCCCCGACACATGGGCGACATCTTTGTCGCCCCTGTCTGCGCATGACAGGCACCTTGGTGGCGCCTTACAGGTCCTGGCCAAGTGTCCCGTGGCGCCGCATCTCCAACAGGCGTTTTTCCTGTCGGGGTTGCTGCAGCCCCGGGACCCGTGGCCGTACCCAAGGCACCTGAAGCAGCGGGCGACTTCCAGGTGTTCGCGAATGCGGCACTCTACCCACCCGATCCTCAACTTGCCTAGCTGAAGCAGACGCGCGGCGTCTGCCTCAGCCAGCCGGATGACTGCAGTCTTCACCCCACCAAAGCGGGTGAAGAGCCTGCAGGACCCCTCAAAAGCTGGTCTGCCCAATGCCAAGCACAGGGCAGACACAACCTCCTCTTTTTCAACGGTCTCGTCGAGGTCCCTAATTTCGAGGGACCTCGTCGAGACCAGGGCCGAAATCTCTGCCCTCTCCACGACCGCCAGGTCGAGCTCCTTCCGGAAGGCCGAAACGTCTCCCCCCTTTTTGAGGACCAGAAGGACTTCTTCCTTCCTGGTCCTCCGGATAGACAGGACCTCAAGTCCTGCCTTCCGGGGGTCGACTTTCGCCTTCATCTCCTTCAAGATCTCGGCGTAGGACTGGCCGTCCTTCGCCGAAACCTTGATGGCGTCGCCCGACCTGGCGGGCGAGGAGCGCTTCGAAGTTCTCTTGGCGTTTGTACCCTGTGCTTCCTGCACAGGGTCCTTCGCCCTTCTCTCCGTATCCACTTTTTTCTCTTCCTTTTTTTTTCTTTTTGGTGACCACTTGCCAGTCCCCATCTTTAATCGGGGCCTGGCTCTTGGCCACCTGTGCATACGACGGTGACGGGCCGCCCTTCCCCCTCTTAGGAGTTCTTTCCTGAGGGGGGGAGGGGGCTGCCCTCTTCTCACCTTTATTTTGAAGTTTTGGGGTGTCTCCCAGAGACGCAGAGCGCGGTCTCCGGAAGATACCTCGGCAGAGCTAGGCTCACAGCAGCCTCGCCTCCTCGTGGGCCGGGGAAGACACCACTCGGCGACGAAGCACTCCCAGTGGGGCGCCATGCGGAAACGATCGTTTGGACTGCTCTTGGTCACAGACTGCGGAGGCCTTGCAGTGTCCCCCAGGAGATTCCATACACCAATTCGCTCTTAGCCTCTTTCAAGAGGGAGACCGTCTATAGGTTCTCCTCTCACATTCGAAGGACACATATCACAGTCATGCGGCGCTGACATTCGTTCAGTTCACTCATTCCTCACAAGCACTCTCAGACTCTCTCTCAGCGCCGCTACCTGGGGCATACATCCTTCTCCATGCATGGGTATGGACGCGTTTATAGCGTCCCCCACTCTCAACCTGGGATAGACCCGTTTATAGGGCACCCTTCACGCAATGGGAAGATGCCCGTCTATAGAGCCCCCTGCATTTGTTCACCGATTCATCGGGACACTACAACCTCCATGACCCGAGGGCCGTCTGCTAAGCCTCCCCACCCGTCCTTTTTTGGCATAGCCAAGAGAAGGACTTCGTCAAGGTACCAGTCCGACTCCCCAAAATACTTTATTTATCTTTGCACCGTTTATTAATGTACGTGCTTTCTCGGTAATTGTTCGAACCATTCTCTCTGAAACTCCATTTAATGCTGGAGTATGTGGAACTGTTAAGTGATAGCTGATGCCTTTAATTACACAATAGTCTTTCATCTCATTTGATAAATATTCTCTACCATTATCACAATATAAATTCGATACTTTTAAATTAAAATGAGCTTCACTTTTTGCAATAAAGTCTTTAAAAACATGAAATACATCTGATTTATAAGTTATCAGATATGTAACACAATAGTGCGTATATTCATCAATAAAAATTACGAAGTAATTCTTATTGTCAATTGTAGAAGGAGTGACTGGACCACACACATCAGAATGAACAATAAACAGTGGTCGTTTGATATAGTCCTTATTCTTTTTCTTTTGAAAAAGGTAATCGTGCTTGTTTTCCAAAAATACAAGCTTCACATAATTTATCATTTGGCATGATATTATCAATTAAATTAATATCATCGACCATCCGTTTATTCTTCAACTCTAAAAATTTTGATTTACCCATATGACCTAATCGCTGATGCCATATATCATAATTATTGCCTATTGCATTATAAATTCTCTTATTATTAATTATATTTGCATCAACGATAAATTCAATAGAAATTAAATTATTCATGGGCTTACCGGTCATTATTATTTTACCGTGTTTACTTATTTCAACCGCATTTGGATTGAAACATATACTCATCTGGGCTTGCTGCATCTTTGGAACTGATAGAAGATTATTCGGCACTTCTGGGCAGTAGAGAACATCCTCCAAAACTCCTTGGACACCGATATTACTCGTGAAGTTGATAATTCCTTTTTTCGTAGCCGTAATAAAAGTTCCGCTCTTTGCCACAGAGATTTTGACAGGTGGATTCAATTCATTCGAGCTAGAGTTTAATTCTTCATTGTTGATGAGATGATCCGAAGCTCCCGAATCCAGAAGAAAAATGATTTTATTGCTGCTTTTATCATACTGATTATTTCCAGTCATGAAAGCAAAACCTGAAGTATTTGAATATGATGTTGTAGGTTGACTTGTATCTATTGTCTGCACCGTACTATCTCTCTCTGCTGAATACTGTTTACTCCTCTTGTAAAAGATGCAATCTTTAATTACGTGATTATTTCTACCACAATGGTAACACTTTATATTTCCTGAATTCTTCCTATTGGACTTGAAGTTCCGTCTATTGTGATTCTTCTTGAATTTTCCTTTGAACTTTGAATTGGTTAAGTTATTCTGCTTTCTTTTTATTTGGCCATTTTCTTGAGAAGCTTGAAGGACTTTTACACTCGTGTCACTACTCTCTGTCTTCAATTTGACTTCATGATCTAACAATCTAGTTTTCACAAACGCTAAAGTCAAATTATCCTCTGACAACGTTTCAATGGCTGTGATGACTCCATCATACACTGCTGGGAGTGTTAGTAATAAATGTGACACTTTGTCAGTCTCTTCTAAGCGTGCACCTGCGGCTGATAACTCTGTTATTAGATCATCGAAAATTGTGAAGTGTTTAATTAAAGGAATATCTCCTTTCAATTTCAGACTGAGCAATTTCTTTCGAATTGCCAGCTGTGTAGCCAAACTCTTTCGTTCATAAATGGCATCTAAGCTCAGCAAAACTTCTTTTGCAGAAATGTCCGTTTTCACGAAGCCAAGGAATGAATCAGACAAATATTCAACTAATACACTTTTAGCAACTTTCTCTGCCTTCTTCCACACATCGGTCATTTCAGTTGGAACTGGTTCATCTATCACTTTTAATACATCTAATTCAGTTAATAGTGAACGAACTCTAAACTTCCACACATTATATTTCTCACCATCAAAAGGCTTGATGTTCCTTTTGATTTTGGAATTTTCCATTGTCACTTTTATTTTGAAACACATCACAATTTCGCACTTTCACACAATTTATCACAGATTACACTTTATCGGAATGTTCACTCGTTAATCGCGTAATCTGGGCCCAAAACCTATTAGAATTAGGTGTGGGAGTTTTAGATTAAAAATCAGATGAAGTCAATATGTTTTCACTAAGACTTTTATTCTCAATAGCATGAGGAAGGTACGTCTATTCTAGAGGACTTCTACTGAAACACTAAACTAAAAAGAAAACTCTACAAGAAAAATGACTAAATTAAGAATGAGTTTATGGACCTAGAGAACAGAGTTTTTATTCATCTGTCCAGCATGCGTTTTGGATTTTACAGGCTCTTGAGTTCGGCGCCTGCCCTGTCGTAAATTATGATTTTCTATGAAAGGAAATTTAAAGTGCCCTTAATATATTACAATATTTTAACTCGCATTTCTTCGTTCTCTCAGTCTAACTAAATTTCTATGTCGAGTGATTTTTGACAGTTTATTATATTGTTGAGCGTACACATTTCAACAATTACGATTGACTGAATGCAAAGGGAATTTGCAGTCATTTTAGTAAATATGATACGTAAATAAAATATTTTACTTCTTTGACTAATTCGTTTCTTATGTATTTTATTGAAATAGTTATTAATTTGTTTCCTTGTATTTATTATATTACAAACTCTTTTAATTTTACTTTTGGTAAAAATTGAAATTCATATTCAGAATTTTTATTGAATAAATACAAAAAATCCTTATCTACTGTTCTTATATTTTTCATACACTGAGAAAAAAATGCTATTGAATCAGAAGCATTTTTTTCCAAAACCATGTATACTATGAATTCATAAAAATATACTAACAGAACCAATAAATATGTTACTAATTCTATAGCATATTGATTTGAATTCGCGATATACATGTTTTTGGAAAGAAATGCTATTGATTCAATAGCATTTTTTTCTCAGTGTAAGTATTATCAGGAAAAGAATTCGCAATGAAATGTTTTTTCTTGAAAAAGTAATCGTTTGAGCGGTTATAAGCGAATATGAAAAGACATTGTACTAACTTTTATTCATCAAAAACTATTTATGTATAGCTGGGAAATTTTTTTGCTGATTTAACTGACTAGCTTGAAAATCTTCTAGACTAAAACTAATGAAATAAATGTTTTCAGGGTGAGCTGGTGTGGTTTGACCCAGGCGTTGGTCATGTTCTACCAGGAGAGGTTCTGGAATACCACAAGGCTGCAAACGTCCTATCAGTGCAAGCAGTCATCGCTGGCAAGGTATGGGCTTTTTTTGCATCTTGATCTAGAAGTCTTCAGTTCAACTGCTATGAATCCAAGTTGATGAATGGTGAACGTTTATGCAGTCGAACTAACCATACCAAGTAAATGTAGCTCAATGGGATGGTAAAAAAGCACCGTTTCCTAGGTTACGCTGATCTAGCAACGCGACTTTTACCTTCAGGCTAAGGAACAACCGGTTAATCTGCATTTTCTCAAACCAACGCCGTCGCTAGCACGGCTGGAGGCGAATGCTTGTTGCTTATGTCGTCACCAACATTCACGATATTACCTATCAATCAATTACTACACTATTCATAAGCAAATCTTCATTATCTAAATCTGGTTAGACCTCAAAAGAATATTAATTAAACCATCACTATCTTGACTGATGTGTTTACAAATTTTTATAATTCAACACTCAAACGGAATTTGCACGCTCTAATTGGTAGTTTTAATCGGCTGCTCGCATTGTTAAATTGCAACTTTCTTCTATGAGTTAACTTTTCTGTAACTTTCCATGCACTAATTTTGATCAATGAAACCTTAAGCAAATGTATTTCATTTGTTAAGTTAAATTCTTCAGAATTTACCTCATAAACTTTTTACATTTAATTTTTCAAGAATTATCGTAAAAACAATCTTGTAACAGGGATTAAAAATGCGTGCCACAATCTTATTTAATCAACCGTTCCGAGAAAAAGTAAATGAACAGCTTATAATTAATGATGTTCATTTGTTATCTCTTACTTAAAATCAAGTATTTTTTAAAATGATTTATAAAGTCGAGGAAAATATTCTCATCGTTGAATGTAACTAATTTTGGAAGAAAACTTAAAGCGAACTTTAGAATAAAATATTTTAAATTAACATTTTTACATTCTCATCATATGAGAGGGTATTGGTTTTATGTGAAAAATCACTCGGAATTTTTTTATTAAATAATTTTTATTTTAGTTTTGTGTGTGTTTTCCTGTTTTAGCTATAAAATATGTAATACTCATTTCATTCTAATGGTCCAGAGATAGTTTTATTTCTTAAACGTTTTCTATCACTCTTTTTGGATGGTTTCTATCAAAATTAAAATTTTTTGGAAAAATCTTGTTAAACTATCTACAAAATTTTTAATTCGCAATGAAATACAAAATGGCAGCTTTCAATTCAATCCACTGCAAAATATGAATTATTTAAACTAATGGACTTTGTATCAATTAACAAATACGTTTTTATAGTTTTACAAAGTTAATGCCCGGAATTATTAATTATTTATTGTTTAGAATATTTTAATGGTTAGCATATTTATTATATCCAATACAATACTGATGGTAAAATGAAGGTAAATATTATCCCTTGTAATGCAATATACTATTTTTTCACTACATTGACCTTAAAAGTAACGAAAGATTCAGATGGAATGGGAATAAAAATTCTTCTTATGTCACTGTAGGCATTGTAGGAGTGAAATTTAAAAAAAAATCATTGACGAATTCAATAATTCCGTACACCTTTCAATGAAAGTTTCTAAAAAAGTTGTTGAAATTCCCATTGACTAGTCATATCCGAAAGTTGATGACCATTAAGGTAGTTCATCCACGAAAATTAGACCTCAAGCAAAAATAGATAATTTTGCTTTCAAGAATACACTGAGAAAAAATCCTGGGCATAGTGACGTGATATATGTAGTTGAAAATGTCTTTAACTACTTTTTGTGACTGAATTCAAGCAATGGTTGACCCGTCAATGTAGGTACTAAAAGTGGTCGCAGTGACTAAGTAATGTAGTCAACAGCGACTATGTAATGTTGTCACAGTCACTATATGTAAGTGTCAACTATAAAGTTATGTAAAATCAAATTCCTAAAATTAAATGCATGAAATCACTACGTGGAACATTGTATTTTTCATAGCACCTCTTTTGAAAATCTGTTTGTCGGCATCTGTAGAGCGGGTTAAAACTTTAAAAGTAGTAGGATTTAAAATCACAGTTTCGAGCCGCTCGACACTTCAAATCAAATTCTCAAAAGAGTTGCTATCAGTTGCTATGAAAAATAATATGCATTACTCGAAACAATACACAGCGAATTCAACGAGTGTGAAGTTTGCTCCACTGGTTATAGCGACTACGTTATTCTAGCTATGACAACTCAATGTTTCAAGTTCACATAGCTAGGTTTAAAAGTTAAGGACAATTTCAACGATGTTAACTAGTCGCCACGACCAGGTATTCAGAATATGGCTACCATGGCTACAAATCATGTTACTGTAGCCATGGGTCAAGTAGCGACAACAAGTCTCCCTCTTTACAGTCACTTTTTTATTTCCAACTACATTATTCCTAGTCATTATGACCAGATGCTATTTTTCTCTGTGTAGCAATATTATTATTGAAGGACTAACCCAGGCGGAAAAGTCGGACTTATGCCGGATCTTACGAACGGCATTGTACCGCGCCAGTTGTAAATAAGGAACAATGCCAGTACTGAGGATTGGTACCGCGCCGAGCGTTGGCGCGGTACTGGTATAGTGCTGCCCCAGTATGGAGTCAAATGCTGGCTAGAAGCCGACTTAGGGATTTATGCCGAGCGTTGGTGCGGTACTGGTTCAGTACTGCCCCAGTATGGAGTCAAATGCTGGCTAGAAGCCGACTTAGGGATTTATGCCGAGCGTTGGTGCGGTACTGGTTCAGTACTGCCCCAGTATGGAGTCCAAACGCTGGCTAGAAGCCGACTTAGGGATTTATGCCGAGCGTTGGCGCGGTACTGGTTCAGTACTGCCCCTGTATGGTGTCCAAATGCTGGCTAGATACCGACTCAAGGATTTATGCCGAGCGTTGGCGCGGTACTGGTTCAGTACTGCCCCAGTACAGATATAGATAAATTGATTTATCTCACAATAATTAATAGTTTAATATATTTGACTAATTAATTATAGTAATTTTATTTTTACTAATGTTTCTGTAACGTTTTCTACTAAAAATTACTTAAATTTAACTAACAATTAGTCAGTTTTGACTAATTCGGATTTAAAGAATGTAATTTAAGAATTAAATTTATTTATTATCAAAATATTGGAAATATACAAAGTTCATCTTGAGCTGCTTCTGCGTTTTAAAACCAACGTCTTTAAGACGTTCCTTAGTTTCGACTTGATATTATTATTCTGATTTAAGTAAACGAGTGTACCCAGCCGGAAATGTCGGATCTTACGAACGGCATGGTACCGCGCCAGTTATAAATGAGGAGCAATGCCAGTCCTGATCATTAGTACCGCGCCGAGCGTTGGCGCGGTACTGGTATAGTACTGTCCCAGTATGGAGTCCATGTGTACTATTTTTTTTAATAGTACTTCATAAGTTGGAATAACTTATTGCGAACTTGAATGCATAATTTCGTTATGAGATAATTTTCTTGATTCCAAAGTTTCATCATATTTTTGGAATTGAATAAACTCAAATTTTTAGATTCTGAACATACGTTGATTTTACTCTTGAGAACAAAAATTAAAGGAATCATAACCTGTATAAAGTATCACTAATATACAATAATCAAAGTTAATAATTCTAAAATGTATATAAATCTTTTTATTATGTAATGTTCTTTAATAAATTCAAAAATTTGATCGCTTTCCTTCAAAAATATTTTATTTTATAGAAAATCGACTTAATAATTAAAAATCTTAAAAATTTTAATCTGAATCGTAAATTGGGATAAAATCTAAAAATTCCCGATTACACGGGGCCTATACACTTCTTACACAGCCCTGCAGTAGTTGAAGGTTATAAGCGCTATTTTCTTCCTTGTATTCCAAGCGTGCGCAGCCGAGAGGCTTAGTCGTTAGGTTAGTAATGCGTTAATTACAAGTAGAGAGGGTTCGAACCCGCAGCGTTAAGAATAATTTTTAATACTACCCAAACGAGCGTTTGTGTAGTGTAGAGGGGGGGAATGTGTGTTTGTAGGTAGGTTTGTATATAAAAATAGTAAATTAAAGACTGCTTGAAAGTAAATAAAGTTTTGAAATGTACTAAGAATATTCATCGATTCAACTACTGATCTTGTTTGATTTACCTATGTTCCTGCAGTTCACTTAACTTCAAAAATGACACTGGGGCCTTTACAAACTACGGAATGTAAGTTAAAAAGTAGTCAAACCTATTGAGATTTTTTTTCGGTGTACGTGTAACGAAAAAGTATTGTCAATTTACTCAGAAAAAATTTTCTAGTTTGAAAACAGATATTTTACCTTGAAAACAGTGAACTTAACCTACCAAGCGAATATCCCTCCGTTGCCGTTCAAAACGGTAAATATTAGTCTTAACTCAAACTTTCCCTGTATTTTTTATCTTAGTACAATACAGATTTTCGGTACATTTCCCAGTACCGCCCCAGTACTAAAAGACAACTCCCAGCCGAGTGACATTTTGTACTAATGCCAGTACCGCGCCAGTACAGTCCTTCGGTACAGGCATACTACTATTTCCAGTACAGCGCCGGTACAGATATTTGGTACTGGCGCGGTACCAAGCCAGTTGTAAATTTCCACCTGGGAATTTGAAAGAGAAAAATTTATTCTCCAAGGAAAAAATTTGAAATGCTGAAAAATAATGCATTTAACCAATTTTATTTTTACCTGATCTTTTTTTCTTATCGCTTCATATCAAATTTTAAAAAATTATGTGATTCCAATAAATCACGGATCATTTATTCTGGAAAAAGATTGTCTACAACTTAACCGTTTCCAATTTTTTTAAATTAATAAATTATTACCAAATTCAGCAATTTGTTTATAAGAATTTTGTTTTCGAAAATTGACTTTTAATGGTTTCAGCGATTAAAGAATTTATTTCCAAAAAGTGGGAACGGTAATGTTGCGAAGATTCTTTTCCCTGAAAAAATGATTCATGATTTATTAGAATCGCACCATTTTGTAAAATTTGGTATGAAGCGATAAGGAAAAGTTCGGCAAAAATAAAAATTTGTTAAATACATTATTTTTATGCATTTCCAATTTAATACTTTTCTAGAATTATAAAATTCTTATGTGTGCCTAAGGCACGTTACTTTCATTTGTTCCTGCGTAAATAGATACTTGTATAGCTGATGGAAGGAGTCTTGCTACTCATGGTTTGCCGAACTCTCGAGTGAAACTTCGAGTAGAATAAATGGAAGGCTCAAGTATTTTTGTGATTAAATAAAAGATTGGTTTTTTTAATAATTATACTACGAGTAATAATATATATTTTTAGAAATTTTTAATGCAGGCTTTCATACTTTACTTCAAACTTCTGAATTTTAATCGACTGTGATTCATTCTTGAACAATTTAATAGATCAAAAATGATTACAGTGATACTAAATAATTTCTAACTTGTCTATATGTCCCAACTTTGATCGAAAGTTGAGTAAAATTACTCGAATTATTTTTCTCCGTGCCGAACAATATTTTATTCCTAGAATAGGGATAAGCATCTCCGTGGAATCCAGAAGCACATTTCTATCGTCGTGTAATCGTAAAAAAATGTTACGTTTAAGCCGTAAAAAATATGTTTGAATCTAATGAAGTGAAAGAATTTTAACGAGCCTAAAAATAAGGATGACGAATAATAAAATGACTAGGTGATTGAGTTTGAGACTTTTTCAGCCATTTACATGCATCCTGCAGTGATATACGGTATCATAACGTTCGATCCAAGAAGGGAACATAAAATTAATTTTGGTTGTTCAAAATAGCCCCCCGACTACTTTTACAATTTCTTAGAAATTTATAACTTGAAATTAACATTTTCGTAGGGAATTTAATTGTGTATCTGTTTTCTTTACGAAGAAAGTTGTAGATATTACAATTTTCAAAATATTTAAACATGCTATTTATAAACAAATTTTTTAAAAATCTTTCTTAATTTTAACTGGTTTTAAACCAGAAAATAGTTAGAGTTTTTGTTTCTAATTTTCACTGATTATTAATAAAACTGTTTTGACGATAAATCATAGTATTCAAAGTTTTATCTTTTTACATTCGCATCATGGATGAGAAGGTATTGGTTTTATGTGAAAAATGACTTTCGAAATTTTCATCAAATCTTTACGTTTTGAGACCCCCTGAGTCAGAAGAAAGTGTCTGTCTGTCTGTCTCTCGATAGAATTATCAGATTGAATTGAGCTTTGGTACACTTTATCGGAGCCGAAAAAGTAAGGACAAGTTCGTTAACCAGCCACATCCAATCAAAATTGAGGGGTTGAGCACTACTTTTGTGTTTTTGAAAATGATTTTTTGAAAAAATCAAAAATTTCAATACTGGTTTTAGATAGTGCTCACAAATCTCTAAAATTTATCCTGATAACATTTTTTGATTAAATCAAAATTAGAAATGTTACAGCATATTCAAATTCGAAAAAAGTCAATATCAAAATTCCATTTTCCAGTTAAATTATACGAGATACGAAAAAACGTTATGATACAATATTATTTTCTACATAAAGTCCTACAAATTTGAATTGTAACATTTTTTCATAAGATGCATATTTTTCTTTTTAATTCAAAAAAAATATATTGAAAATCCAAAATTCAATTTTTTAACAATAATATGTAAAATAAGAAAAAAACGTAAGAATACAAAGTTGTTAGTTTCAAAAAGATCTACAAATTTTGTCTCACACAGTTTCTGATAAAACATATATTTTTCGTTTCAATTAAAAAAAAAACGATTAAAATTCAAAAAATCCATTTTTTTCACCAAAATATGTGAGATACGAAATAAGCGTTGTTCTGCAAAATCGTTCCCTTAAATAAAGTCTACGATTGTTTTTCCTTTTTGAGATATTTGGAAGAAAATAAATTTATCAATAATCATGTAATTTATTAAAAAGTTACAAAAATGCATACAGAAAATCGAGCGCGAAGCGCGAGTGTCATGATGAGAATGTGTTCCTTAAGGCCGATAGAGCCTTAAGTAAATTGAATTTCCTGTTTCATTTAAACTGAAAAATAAACTTAGTGAATTTGAGAAAAAGACTAATTTACATTATCTTTAATATCATTAAATTGGTTTGAGCTTCACTATTAAATTATAAGAAATAAACTTATACTTATGCTATGAGCACAAGACCTAGCGCGAAGCGGGAGGTCCAGAAATAACGGAGCGCAAAGCGCGACGATCGATTCGCGCGCCCTTGGCGCGCTCAAACTTGGGAGCGAAGCGAGCTGCGCGCAAAGCGAGCTGCGCGCAAAGCGCGCAATGAGAATGTGCCCGCGAAGCGGGCAGATTTTTTTATTTAAAAAAATGTATATATTTTTGTGTGAGGCATTAGGTGTATTGAAAATTACTATTTACAATTGTTCTGTTATAACGAAGGAATTTTGAGGTAGAACAAATTTCTTAAGGAGGAAATGGTCATGAAGATTAGACATTGCAAACTGTGGCCTCGTCCACTAGAATGTCCATATAATGGTACATAAACAATAGCACTGAACTTCATAAACTAGTGCAATTCAAATAAAACATTTTCAAAATATTTCTTTTGATCTTCTATTTTTGCTGTGAAAAATTCAATGTGTTAATGAAATTAACTGATGGAAAATATTTACTTGAAATTTTCGTAGAGCAACAAATAATAGCAGTTTAAATAAAAATAATAGTGAAAAAATCTAATAATTTGTTTATTCATAGTCGAGTTGAAAATGAAAACATTCAAAATTGTCCTATATCAAGATTCTAATTTTTACATTCTTTTTATTGGTGAGAAAGTATTATTTTAATTTAAATTAATTTTGAGGACAATAAAAGCTGTAACTTATTTGATATAAAGGGAAAGATGACCAATGAATTAGCCAGGGTCTATCTCGAACGGTAGAAATAATTATATGTTCCTTTTTTTTATCTGATATACAAAAGCTCATTCAAAGAAAATTTCATCTTTTCTAACGGTGCATCAAACGAGGATGTCTCGGTTGTGTAGAAAGTCGTAACGAGTCTCGAATTATTGGAATACCATACACACTTGATGAAATACATTGGCACTTCCGCGAAAGTAGCCGGTCTCTATAATACCGAACTTCGTATGTTTACAACTTACGAGTAAGATACCGATACGTCTGCGAAAGTACATTATACACGTAATATTGATTTGCAATACTTTCTTACACGCATAATATGAGGATTCGAGAGTGAGATTCTTGATAATCCTCATCACCTCAATCCCAAATTTAATTTATTTGTTTTTTAACAATCATTTTACTTCTTAGGTTTTTTATATATTTATACTATTGCATAAAATTAATTGCTGCATCTTTTTCTCCTTAAAAAAAGTTGTATTTTTTACAGTTTTTAAACAAATGATTGAAAACGCGTTTTTTCAAAATTAATTTTATTTTATTTTTACATTGAACGTTAATCTTTAAATAATAATAAATATGTCACAGTTCATCATAAAATAATTGAGCAGACTAATTCTCTCTTCAAATTGTACATTATAAAATATTTTCAGGGACCTTGAGAAATTTGTTTTATCCTTTATTCGATAAAACAGATTGTTCAATTTTTATTTGTTCATTGTCACTATGTTATTAAAATTACCAAAATCTGATGCTTTTAGTGCGAGTTAAAGAGACAAAAAATAAAATTAAAATAGATATCTAAAAATTTGTTTTTAAAAATTTTTTTAAGAACTATAAAAAATAAAACTTTTTGAAGAGAAAGAAAGATCTATCATTTAATTTTCTACAATAATATTCATTTAACAGCATGTGATACTCAGGAAATTAGAAATTTGATTGATTTTAGGTTTCTATATGTTTCTATCTAAGGTACATAAAATTTTCTGTTCAAAACTTGGGATAGAGAACATAAAAGCGTACATAAATAAACTACATTTGGTTTTAAAATTGAAAAAAAGTTCAGTTTTAGCAAAATATATCGGAAAGTTTTTTTTCATTGTAGGAATAAAAATAACAAGTAAAATTGTATAGTAAAAATTACCAAATTAAAATTTAAAAAATTCAATTCAATGGCTTTTGTCATACGGTTTCCATTGTTCAAATTCGATTATTATTTGCATACTTTCCACAAGATTTTTTTACGCAGGGTATAATTTTGAAAGGAAAATTGCGTTAGAAAACAATTAGCGGTGGGCTTCTTGTTTCAATCATTAAAAAATTTAGTAGTCTCTTCCCTCAATACCAAATATATAGACGAATATATTCGTGTAAAATAATTTTTTTCTGAACAAAATATCTCTGAAAATTTGAAAATTATCATAGAATATAATAACGTTTCTTATTGTATCCTATCATATTTTACAAATTTTCAGGAAAAAATGTTGTGTACAAAAAACGTTATTTTGAATTAATATGAACTATAATTAAGCCATGTGGCCAAAAGACATGAAGATTATGAGAATATGAAATAAGATATAGTTTTAAAAAGGAATTACTTGATTAAATATTTTGATACTAGTATATTAACAAATGATTCTATAAACTTGAACAAAACTACAAAATCTTTGCAGAATTATAAAGTTATTATTTTATTCATACATAAAAATAAAAAATATGAAACTACACATAGGACAAGCTTAAATACATTTCATTTAACCAGGAATTTGGAGAAAAAAAATTAGCAAACATAGTGATCTATGTAATTTTTCAAACCAGGATCTTTCATTAGTTTTATTTTACAAGACAAATAATATTTGAACTGAGAGAGATTAATTTGCCTTTATCTATCATCTATTCCTTGCCATGATAAATCATTGACCGTTTCCCTGTTTTGAAAGAAGCACGCGATCGCTAGAAACGAGATGAATCTATTCGCTTCCTGCGATTGGGAAATTGTGGAAACCGTTATTGCTGCAACATGCTTTGGCAAATGAGATACATACACTTTGTTATTAAAAAAGTTCAGTGAATAAGCTTGGACAGATGAGAAGTTTCCTAACCGGTTTCGACGAAATTGATCAAATCGAGGGCACTGAAGGTATTACGTGTGCATAATTGATCGACTGCGAAGAAGGGCCTCACGACAATCCATTTAAGTTTTGTTTCTCCGTGTTTCTTATTGCTGCATCAAGGTTCGTTTTCTCAGTGCAGATATTATTGTGTATGGGTGCTGCCGCCGGCTGCGTGGCAGAACTGTAGTTGGGGCGGTGTCCTATTATAGATGACGGTACACAAGAGCGTAGGACAAGTTATATATCGAATTGTCTTATGTTGTCTGTGACCCTAACAAATATACCAATTGATCTTCTTTAAACTTAAGGATATGATACTCTCTGACCCTTTACATGAAATAACAATTTATTATCCAAAAAGGAAATTGATTTCAACATTTTATGGCATAGAATTTTATTTTTAGTTTTTTTATGAATATAAATAAAATTTTCTTTAGAATAATAATAAATTGAACTCTAAAGTTTTAATTTATTTGAATTATAGTACTTTTAAAATAATTTATGAGAAGATGAGTCATAGTTTATTTAATGTAAAAACTTAAACGTTGTATAATTATACTCAGTTGAAAATATTTTCAACTACTAAAAATAATAGACTGGTTTAATTTAACTGTTAATTTCTGAACCTATTTGAAAATTGGCAAAATAGAGCAAATTCTGCGCCTATGGGATTGTAAGACGGTATCCGGTTCGTTCTCCAAGTAAGTGGTTCTCGAGTCTTATGTGCTCGTGGATTCTCGCGATAGATCATTTTTTTCGCTGGAAATTCTCTGGAGTCGCATTCACAAGCCACTGAGAAAGCTGCGGAAAAAACCGGAAAAGCGAGATAGCGAATCGTCATGCGAAAATTTTTTTAGATTAAGTGTTTCAAACTTTCAGAGAAAGCCTTATAAAAATGCTCCAGTTTTCTTTCAGTAAAAGAATTTCATGAATATTATAAATAATAAGCAATGATTTTTTATAGTGGTTGTAAACTGAAACAAATTATTAACATTCTTGTACTTTCTGTATTATTCTTTCTTTGAACATAAAAGTAATTTTGATTAAAATGATCTTATTTCAGCCTCAGATCTTTACTCTCACAAATCTCAGTGGGGTCAAACCAAGGCAAGACCTGGGACAAAATGGTGTTGAAGATATGATTCAACTTTCGTAAGTATAAAAAATTTTTTAAATTGTACATTGAATCAATATTATTTACAATTTCAATGATATTTTACAGGGACCTAAACGAAGCGTCTTTACTATGGAACTTGAAAATACGTTACGACAAAGAATTAATTTACGTGAGTAATTTCAATAAAAATAATAACTAAGAGAATTATTTTTTTTGCACGGAAGAAATATAATCTTTAATATTTATTTTAGACCTACACTGGTAGCATCCTAGTCGCCGTCAATCCGTACAAAATGTTCGACATTTATGGCCTTGACCAAGTCAAACTATACGAAGGAAGGATCCTGGGAACATTGCCGCCGTAAATTTTTATCATGAACATTTTTTATCAGTCCAAACTTTAGAGTCTAATTTCATTTTTATTTTATATAGGCACCTTTTTGCGGTTGGGTCTTCAGCCTATAGCCAAGTAACTGCAGCCAACAATGCAAGTGCCAACCAAGTTGTAGTGATTTCTGGTGAATCTGGTTCAGGGAAAACGGAATCAACGAAACTGGTAATGCAGTACCTGGCAGCCGTAAATCGAGCACCTAGCAATTTAGTTACTGAACAAATTTTGGAAGCTGCACCTCTCCTTGAGAGTTTCGGCAACGCAAAGACGCCAAGGAACGATAATAGCAGTCGTTTTGGAAAATACCTGGAAGTCCATTTTCGTGAGTAAGTAACCAAACCGACTCGCTCCTCATAAAACTTCTTCGTTTGAGTGCTATAAATTCTGATCACTATGTTGATTTACAAGTCACAGTCACAGTGACACTCAAATTTATTGTAGCCACAATTAAAATATAATTATATGATTTTTCTTTTCGATTTTCATTTAAAATGTCCAATCTTGTCATTAACAGCGGCGTTATTGTGGGAGGAAGAGTCACGCAATATCTTCTAGAAAAAAGTAGAATCGTAACCCAAGCCACAGAAGAAAGAAATTACCATGTATTTTATGAACTCTTAGCCGGACTAGATCAGCAACTTAGGGATAAATATGGACTTTTAAAACCAGACAAATATTTCTACCTGAATCAGGTAATTCAATTCTTTTATGATTTATATAATAATACTCACTTAATTCAAATTCAAATACATTATCTATAATATAAAAAAATAAAAACTTTAGGGTGGTAGTTGCGAAATTGATGGAAAGAATGATACTCAAGACTTCAAAGCTCTGCTATCAGCCATGCAAGTTCTAGGATTCACATCCGAGGAACAAGACACGATATTCAAAATCCTTAGTAGTGTACTTCACCTGGGGAATGTTTATTTCCATCGAAAGCAAATGAGACATGGCCAAGAAGGAGTGGAAGTTGGGTCGGATGCAGAAATCCGCTGGGCGGCTCATCTTCTTCAAATAAGCGCCGATGGTATCATTAGAGCCTTAACTACAAAAACTACAGTGAGTTTTAATCGATTCTTAATTTTATTTTCAGAGAAAGCAATAAAATTGTAAAAACAGTATTGTAAAATTTAAATATAAATTTTTAGGAAGCGAGAAATGAAAGAGTATTAACTGCTTTAAATATTGACCAAGCCCTCGACGCCAGAGACGCTTTTGCAAAAGCACTCTACAGTTCTCTCTTTTCATGGTTGGTTGCAAGAGTTAATCATATTGTTTATAAAGGCACGAAACAAATAGCTGCCATTTCGATTCTGGATATTTTTGGATTTGAGAACTTCACTGAAAACAGCTTTGAACAACTTTGCATCAATTATGCAAATGAAAATCTCCATTTCTATTTTAATAAACATATCTTTAAACTGGAGCAGCAGGAATATGCCAAGGAAAAAATTGACTGGACTACAATCAATTACACCGTAAGCAATTAATTATTTATTTTGGACAATTCGTTGAAACGTTTTTGAATGTCTAAATCTTAAATTAATATAATTTTTGTATAGGATAATTTGCCGGTGATTCATTTGATCGCGAAGAAGCCAGTGGGAATTTTACATCTTCTTGATGACGAAAGCAATTTTCCAAAGGCGACGGATCTCTCATTTTTAGAGAAGTGTCATTATAACCACGCTTTGAGTGAATTATACTCAAGGCCGAGGATGAATTCCGCCGAGTTTGCCATCAAGCACTACGCTGGCCAGGTTTGGTATAATGTGGATGGATTTCTAGACAAAAATAGAGACACTCTAAGGCCTGATGTAGTAGAATTACTCATCAGTAGTAAGATCCAGGTAAGCATTTTAAATGAAGTGGGGATTAAAACTAAAGTAACAGTTGACTGGTTCTGATCGAGAAAATTCTTATCAAATTCTCATCTATATTTCACAGATGGTGAGCAAGATGTTCCAACACGTAAGAAACACTCATGAAGCAAACAAAACAGTGAACAAACCCAACGGCAGATTCGTCACAATGAAACCGAGAACTCCTACGGTATCTGCTCGATTTCATGATAGTTTGCAGCAACTTCTCGAATCTATGTCTCAGTAAGCAATTTTTCATATTAATTTGTATTCAATGTTATTCTAAATTTAATGATTTTGTCAGAAAATATTATTCAAACTATTGTTATTGGGAGAATAGTTTTACTTTTTCTTTGTCAGATTTATTTAAGTAATTTTTTTTGTAGGTGCAATCCATGGTTTGTTCGTTGTATAAAACCAAATACAGAAAAGGCACCAATGAAATTCGACATGCCCTGTGTACTTGAACAACTTCGATACACTGGAATGTTGGAAACAATTCGCATTCGTAAAACCGGATACCCTGTTCGTCTTCTCTTTGCTCATTTCGTTGATCGATATCGCTACTTGGTTCCCAATCGCCTTCCCAGAGGAGCACCAAATAAGGAACTTTGTCGGATTATTCTCGAAAAAGCTGCTCCAAAAGAAGCTCAAAATCAATATCAGCTTGGACTGACGAGAGTATTTCTGAGAGAATCTTTAGAGAGAATTCTGGAATATAACAGGGCGTTAATTCTGGAAAGAGCTGCAATTACCGTTCAAAGGTCAGTAAATTTTATTTTGAGGAATTTTCGTATTTTATTAGATATGTATTTGTACTTTATCAACAGCTAACTTCACTCCATCGAACAATGAGGGAATTGCTTTCATTGGGAATTTATGGGAAGAGATTCTATTTTCGAATTTCTGCAGTAAAAAAGCATTTATCGGAAAAATGTTATGAGTGATAATATGTTTCATTATTCAAAATGAATTAAAATAATTGATAAAATTACTAAAATAAAAAATGTGTCAAACTTAGTGAAATTTATGGTTTGTAAGCAATTCCCTCAGTGTTCAAAGAATTTTTTACCGCAAAAGAAATTTTTCAATTGAAAAATCATTATTACCGTTTACTGAATTGCTAACTAAAGTTTGAGGACATTAAAAATATCCTTTGTGAAAGTTACTTTTGTCTTTGTCTAATTTAATCGGTTTTGACGTAACTACATGTGCTGATAATTTGCATAGCAACGCCGTTACTAAGCAATAAGAAGAGGGGACAAAACATACGCACTTAAAACTAGTTGTTCTCGCAATTAAGTCTTGCTTAACTCCTTTCCAATAACTTGAAACAATCATTTTTTGTTACTTTATCATAACATTATATTTAAATAGAAATTAGATCAATTTATATGATACAGAAGTGGTTATAAGTTTACAATAGTAAATATAAGTAAAAATAAATAAATAAAATACTTTTTATAACTTTAAAGAATTCTGATTATTTTAAATAGCATATTCATTAAAATTATTTTCGCAGGTACGTTCGAGGTTTTCTTGCTCGTAGACGATTTCTTAACATTTCTCGAAGTACTGTACTTTTACAAGCAGTTTATCGAGGCTACAGGGATAGAAAGAAATTTAAAGCTCTCAAAAAGGGAGCAATTATGGCTCAAAAACTCTATAGAGGCAAGAAAGAACGAGAAAAGTTCAAGATATTAAAAGAAGAAATGGCTAAGAGGGCTGAAATTGAAAGAGTAAGCAGGGAAAGAGCAAAAGCCAAGCAGCAAAGGGAAGAACAAGAAAGAGTTTCCAGAGCTGTGGCAGGTGTCAATCATCTTGAAATCCCCGCAGAACTTGCTTTTATCTACAGCAAACTTGACGGTAAGTTGTTTCTTTAATTATAATTTGCGATTTAAACATTTATTCAAAAGTTGAACTGAAGTTAATAGTTTTATCATTGGCATATTTTAAGGAATTATTTTGTATTACAGATTGGCAACCAACTCATACGGAGAGAAATCTTATCAAAGTCGTAGGGCCAGTCGTTTCCCTACCCTATTCTTATAGTCTCCCCACAGATATAGATCAACATCAATTCTCGAAATTCACGAACATCTACTTTAAGAGCCACGTCTTCGGAATGAAACGAGAACCCATAAAAACGCCATTTTTAGCAAAAGCTCGTGATCAAGATTACACTGATTCTTTGATGGTATTTAAAATGATCCTTCGCTTTATGAATGAGAATAATCTCAGTGGAAAAAGGGAGCAAGCCCTAGGCGATTACATTGTTAACAAAGGTATCGTTAACGAGAAATTGAGGGATGAAATCCTCTGCCAATTGTCAAATCAAACCTGGAAAAACGAAAATGATGCCAACAAAGAAAGGGGATGGATGTTGCTTTCCAATTGTCTTTCTGCATTTCAACCAAGTCCCACTCTCTTCAAATACTTGCTCAAGTAAGTTTTCATATTTACAAGTGTAGGCTTTGAATATGAAATGAGATTTTGAGAGCGGCTATTCCAAATTCTCAAAATTTTCTCATTTAATTCTAAATTATTTTAGTCTAGTTCAAAAATTATTACAATGTTTCTTGAAGAAAATTTTTAATAAATTCAATACATAAAGTTCACATAGTATCAGAAACCGGAAAAGCTGCAAAAAATCAATAACACTTTATTTTATTATTTGGACAATTTATTTAAACTATTTTTTATTAAGAGAACATTTATTTAATAAATAATCAGTTTTTAACGAATTATATTATTCATTAAATGATTCTTTAGAATTCCGCCATTCAAAACAATTTCAAAAATAATATTTTCTTTAATAAGTAAGAAAAAATGGGCAATTTATATGGTAAACTAGAATTGGTTAAATTATAGACTCATAAAACCTGCGATTGTAAAATATCTATAATAAAAAGGTATAGAATAAGCTTTTAACTATTTCTCTTAGATTCGTTTCCGATCATGCTTACGATGGCTACAAGGCTTTTTGTCAACGAAAATTGCTTCAAGGCGAAAGAGCTTTGCTAAGAGCAACTAGTAATGGTCAAACAACTACACAACATGTCCCGAGAAATTATCCTCCTTGCGTTTTGGAATGGCGAGCAAATAGGAATAGAGTAAATATGGCCTTGACAGTAGGATTCTACGATGGTAATGAAAACTATAATTGTAAAATAACATCTAAAATTGAAGTAAACTGATATTGAAACAAAATTTTCCTCAGGTGAAACAACAACTTGCGCTGTGGATTCGTGGACAACCTGCGAAGATTTGGCAAACTTGGCAGTTCAAAACCACGGGGTTGAGAATGGCGGATGGACTATCACTTTATGGAATGAACTGGATGGTCCTGATGCAATTGTCACCGAGACGAATGGATTTGACTACGTCCTTGACCTGATATCCGAAATGGAATTGGCTCCTGCATTCCCTGCTGCGAAGCACATGTTTTTGGAGCAGAGAAAGAATAGCTTCCCACCAATTAAGAAGAGAGAGGTAAGCCTTTTATCCTACCCGGAAAAGAGTAGGGGATAATAATGAGTGAAATGAGAGTATGAGCGTGGGAATCATTTGTTATGATTGAAAATTGCAGCACACGCAAGTCATTCGAGAACTAGAGCAAAGTACAGAGCCACCTGTGTTGAAGACCTTCCAGCCACTAGAGAGGAAACCAGTACCAAAAGTTGTAGATAAACCGGTGGAACCAGAAATTCAATCGCCAAGACGTCCGGTAGTTCCTCCACCTCAACCCCCAATTTCAAAAACACCGGTGGGTTTATCATTCTTTCAATAATTTAGAAAGTATTTATTTTCACCCGTTTAAATTATGATGATGTATGTCATACTTTTGAGTTTCATTTAAAATACTTGTACATTTACATGAACCACGTAAAATAATAGTGAATTTGCGTTAGCCTCATTCTAGAGAAATAACAGTCGTTTGTTCCACAGATGAGAAAACAGTCACACGAGGCCATTCTAGAAACGACAGAAATGGGATTGTCGAGAAAGTCTGCATTAAATGACAGATACTTTGAAAAGGAAAAACAACGCAGTAGAAGTTTAGACAACCTTCTTCAACCCGAAATGATTATACCACCGAGCAAGCTTGCAGGTTTGGGATTATCTTCCTCGAAATTGAACGAGCGATACCACAGTTTGGAAAGAATCGGAGAAGCATCAGCTGTGAGCAATGCTGAGTATATGACAAGAACTGAAGTAGTTCAGGAAAGAAAGTATAGTAGAATAACAAGAACTTCAGAACCGAATATTTTGGAGGAAGAAGATCTCACGATTGACTTTGAATATCCGGATATTCAATCTGTGAGTCAAACGGGCAGGTCTGAGGACGACAAAAGCAGTTACATTAGATCGCAAACCAGATTCATAAAGTCCCAATATCCTGGTGAGTGTTTATTTTATTACTATTCTACTTATCGAAATAGAAATCTCGATTCTCTAATTTTTATATTCTTATTTTATTTAAATCTAGGTAAACGAGCATTACCAGGCAGTCAATCAAGCAGAGCGTACATAGAGAAAAGCGAGTACGGAATTAAATCTTCAGCGATGTCAGACACAAGCGAAGCTCCATCTTTAGCTTCTCACGTTCGTCGAGTTCGAGTTCCTAGTCAAGCCTCTGATGTTGATCAATTCCTAGACGATCTCTTCATGCCAGTCCTTGACGGGAATTTGGACGAGCTTTCTGATGCGAGAAGTCTTGCTGCTAGCATAAAAGGAACAGTCGAAGCTGGAAAAGAAAGCAGTTATGAAACTGCAAATTCAATAAATGAATTCATTGAAGCCGTGATCAATGAGTCTTGTGGAAAAAAAGGATCTCAATTGACATCAAAGAGCCTTTCGGAAAAAATAAAGGGAGATGGAAACATGGATAACGCTAATCAAAACGCGGCTTTTAATTTCAATGCCCTTGCTCACGGAATGATGCCACCAGCGATGATGATGCCAATGTTTAGTCCACCTCAACCAGTCGCCCCCGGTCAGAATGCCAATATGAATATGTCCTCCGGATTCATGCCAATCCCTATTTACAATATGCAAGGTCTAAGTTTGCCTCAATACCCAAACTCCCCGCCAAATCAGAATAGCGAAATGATGGCGTATCAACAGAATCTCCAAAGGGCTTTTCTCCAGAGAGCGATGGCGCAAAATATCCAGATTCAGCAGCAGATATTAGCACAAAACCAAGCACTGCATCAACTTTTAGTTCAGAGTCCACAAAACTCGTCCCAACCGGTGAGATTGAGTAATCAATTTTTTAAGGATTTTTTGGATTTAGTCTGTTATTATTTTAATCTCAAACTGTAATATTGCAATTCCAGTTAGTAAAAAATAATTTATGATTTCTTATGACTTATTTCAGGAAACAAACGACGCGGATGTCTGGTCACCTGGAAAAGGAACTATGCCGACACACTCAACGCCAGTAAATCAAAGACAAGAAACCGTGATGGTAAAAGCTCAAGTTCATCGATCTCAAAGTCCACCTAAGAAGAATTCTGACATAATGAGAAAAGCGAGCACGGAGTATGGACCCAGAAAGATTAGCGTCGAAAGAAAAAATTTTAACTCGACGCCTGACTTGAAAAGATCTGGATCCAACAAAGGAAACATTCAGAACAATTTTACTAATGTACTTAGTGAATTGAAGAACAGAAAAAGTAGTGCAGACAACGGTCTTATTTTTAACAAGGGTGTTCCTCCTCCACCGCCAATGCCTCCACCTTTAGAGTCTCATGATCCTTCAGAATCTAGACCGTTTTTGGATCCTTATGGAAGAGCAAAAACGGTTCGTATTGGAAAATGGAGATGGCCTCCACCAAATGACTCGAATGAAGCTCAAAATCAAGATAGTTTCATTGAATTTAAAATGCGCCAACAACATCTACAAAGAAAAATTACACCGCAGTATCAAGAAT
The DNA here is from genome assembly GCA_030998225.1 of Diplolepis rosae. Taxonomy (NCBI): domain Eukaryota; kingdom Metazoa; phylum Arthropoda; class Insecta; order Hymenoptera; family Diplolepididae; genus Diplolepis; species Diplolepis rosae. The sequence continues at coordinate 231,883 of JAPYXD010000630.1, forward strand.
ATCATCAAGACGGAGAACCAATGACAGAAGGTGGCGTCGAATGGGAAGAATTCGAAATAGAAAATATTGTCAGCAACGAAGAGAGATCTATTGTTGTTCACGCATCTTCTGCTATTATCACTAGGCATGAGAATGGATACAAAGAAGACAATGATAAAAAGAAAAAGAAATCAAAGTCAGTAGTATTTTTATATTCATTTTTAACTGCTTTTACAATGTAAAAAATTAGATATTCAGCAATATATTATTTTTCTAGATCTGGTTTTGAAATCGGCGCACAAAGGCCTTCACCTGGTAGCATAGGAAAACTGAAACTCAGCTCTGAAATGAGGCAAAGACTCGAGAAAGTCACGGCTAATCACAGCGTTAGATCAACGAAAACAACAGAAAAACCGGCACTCCCTAGGGAAGATGGGAAGGTTAAGAGGTTGGAGGATAATAGAAGGCTTCTCCTCGAACAACAATTAGGTAGAGTTTCTCTACTTTATTAAGAATCATTTTGAAATAAAGTTAAGTAATACCCTCAAAGAAGAGTTTCGTAGGTCTTAAGAAATAGTTTCCTTTGGTACGAACAATGTTTTTCGCGTTTAAAATATTGTTTTTCGAATACTTTTAGGCTGGATAATATTCTTGCAAGTCTTTTCTTATAAGGAAAAATTAAGTTACATACTTATTTGTTGTCCTTGATTATTTTAGGTGGCAGATGGGACGATTACGCTTCCACTGCTGATGATACTCAAAGCGTGACATCGAAAGGAACAACAGATATGATGACACAAGCGCAAGTTGTCAAGACTCAAATTGAAAGGATGGAGAGACCTATTCCCCCGCCTCCTCCAATCACGCCTCCGCAACCACCCAGTCCGAGGGGTGGAAGTGTATACAGCAACAGGTGTGTTTTCCTTTTAATCTTACTACTCTAATCAACTTTATTATACAGAAAAAACTCTAGATCATTGAATAAGCAAAAATACGACATAGAAAAATAAGATTAATTAATTATCCTGCTCAACAGTAAACAATTTCTTGTAATGCAATAAAAAGTTATAACGTCATTCAGAAGATTTATGAAGGTTTCGATCTGTAAGATGTTTCTTTGATCCATGCAAAAAATAACCTTGAAGATATATACTATAGTATAGAAATATTTTCACACAATGACTTAAATGTGAATCGTAAATCAAAAGAGTTTAAAGTTGCAAACAAAAAGTAGTTATCCTTGAAATATTTTTCAATTTCGAATCTAATTTTATGAAGTTTAACGCATAAAAAATATTTACAGTCAATCTGGAGTGCCTCAACCAAAATCGCCTCCTGCACCTGTGGAACCAAAGAATCGAGATATGTTCCGAAGTTCACCAGACTCTGACACTTTTGACCATTTTGCGAAGAAACAACGCGACATGTTTAGTCAAAGTCGCGATTTATTCGCCTCCCAGCAACACTTGCGCGAAAATCATGAATTTCGCAATGATTACGATAAATCTAGAATGCAAGAATCTAAATCCAGAGACTATTACGGAAAGGACAGCACCGATTTGGCCAGTTTCACTAGAGACAGAAACTCAGACTTTGATTCTCGCAGGGATATGAACTCTGACATCTTTTCCGAGGCAAAGTACGCTAGAGAGATTTTTGAAACAAATAACGCAAAACGAGATCCTTTTGGAATGGCAAGAGACGTTTCTCCCAAATCAAGAGATAGTTTTGGAATGCCATCTCCTAGAGATTTCGGAGTTGTACCAAATACAAGAGACTCTTTTGCTATTGCTCGGCAGAGTTTCAAGAAACTAGATGGAGAAAGTGACCGTAGATCAAGTATCGCTTCCACTCATCGAACTGACAAAATGGAACGAATCGAGATAGAAGAGTGGCCTGAATTTTTGAAACCTGTCTTGCCACCTGCAGATAAACCAGAAATTGAGAAGGTTCAAGAAATTGTAGATACCAAACTTTATCAGCAGACTTCTCAGGCTCACTTTACTTATAATAGAGTCTCCTGGACCCTGAGAGTCAAAAAGGAAGTTTTTGCGCCTAATGAAACTTTAACGACTCCACTCGCGTTGCATTTAGTCTTTTGCCAAGTTGCTTATGATGCCTTGGCCACTTCTAATATTAGAATATCTAAAGAAGATAGACAAAATATGCTTAAATTGCTTGATAATTATGGAGTCACTTTAGATAATCTCCAGAGCACACAGCACAAGATCACGATTAAAAAGAACATTGTTGATTTGGCGAAACAGTGGCCACTTTACTTTGCTAGAATATTTCCAGTGTCGGTAAGATTAAAATCAGAAAAATTAAATCTAAAATATTATTTTAAAACATCATATTTGAAATTCCTTGATTTATAATTCAGATTGGACCTCAACACCCAGAAGTTCAGCACGTTGCCGTTTCTCATCATGGACTTCGCTTGATAAAAAGAAACTCAAATGGAAATCTTACAATCCTGGAAACTTTGCCTTTGGAAGACATCGTCTCCGTAAGCACATCAAGGGTTGGTGTCTGCACCTTACAAATTTCATCTGGAGTCAGACTTCCTCTTCACACGAATAGAGCTCCACAACTTGTAGACATGATAAGCAGATACATCCGGCAGGTGAGTGAAATTTTCTATCCTTATTATACGCATCAACAGTTATCGTAAGCGGAGTTTTTCCAATATGGTAATGATCCTCGAGGTCAGGGCGATGGCGTCCCGATTTTGATGATTGCGTCACCTCGAAATACAATGTCTATTTTTCTCAGTGAACACGTTTTCCTCGTGATCGACTCGTATACTTATTCATGTCTTTAAGCGAAAATCGGCATCAGTAGTGGGTGCGGTCGAATTTAAACTACTCTTTCTCCAACCAACAATGAATACTTTTTTAACAAGCCTCAAGTTTTAAAGACAGATGCTTGTTTTTAAATTTGAATAGTTTTAATTTATATGCTTCCCATTTAAAGTACCTTCACATTTTTCAGCTTTCGAATTTGAAATATTTAGATTTATCTTTACTTTTAAAGATATAATTTGATCAATTTTACAAGTAGATATTTTTATTCTTTAAAAGAATTAAAATTTATGATGGGATCCAAGGGATTGTTAATGACTTCAAAGGGTTATCGCGAAAGACCTCTAATTTTGTTTACAATATTATCTTGTTAAGGAAACAGCGCAAATAGTATTTTTTAAAAATTAATTATGAAAATTGTAATCAAAAAGTTTCGGCACATAAGAGCATAAGTGTTTAATTTCATAAATTCCTTTTATTGGCTTATTATAATGCAGAAGTCCTAATTTACATCCCTATAAAAGAGTATGTTTCAAGTTAATTTGAAAATAGGTGAAATAAAAAGTTTTGCTGGGATAAGGGCGTGACAGCCTATAATTTGTGGCATGATTATTTATTAGAAATGATTAATTTTTCATTTTTGGTTCTTACTGCTATCAGAATCGCACTACACTATTTGACAAACAAACAAAATGAAAAATAAAATTCTTTTTATAATGACCTTTAGGATATTTTGCTCTTTATTGCTTGATTTTTAGTAGTTTTTTTTTCAATGGTTGCTTTTAGAAACTGCTCTTTTTACGATTCGGTGAAGCTCGAAAGAGCTATAAATTGCATTTCATTATTTCAACCAAATACACAAAAATTATAGTTTCTTGGTTGTGTGGTAAACTTTTTTTTTACACTTCGTCCCCTTATTTACAGCAATTTTTATTTCGTGAGTATTATTTTGAAAAAAAAACAATAATTTTTACAAAATAAAAATTATTGCATGAAAAATTGCGAGTTGAACCTTAGTTTCGATGAAACTTCTAATTCCAAATATTGAAGTTCTCCAAAAAAATGTAATAAATCAATTATAAAAGTAAAAATAAATTTTATATTGAGTCTAAGAGAATCGAGAGAAATTTAAGTAATTAAACATAGTTTTTGCTGAGAATTTAATCTAGGACTTACGGATGGAACACCAGGAGATGATTTGAAGGAAGTTATATAAAAAGAAAAAGAAGAGCATCGTCTGAGATAAAAAGAAAAAGAAAGAAACCGTTGACCAGCACATATGACCAGTGACTGGAAATTTACAGCCCACGTTATCCTGACGCCTTATTACGTTAGGCGTCACGCCGTTATGAATCTCTGCAACATAACGATTATCGCTAATTGGTCGAGCGTTGAAAATTAATCGGTTAGACGATCGTTCGTAAAACCTAGAATATATCGAAGATCTTTGTGATGTACCATCATCTTTTTTTACTAGTACCGTTTCCGCTCTGAGGTACCTACTTCTATCAATGTTAGTAATATCTGCTTGAGGCTTAATTAAATTCATTACAAAGAATAGCACCGAGAGAAAGAAGTACTTAATTCATGACTATATTATTACGCGGTTCCTCCAGTGAATCTAAGAACGTTATTCCTTGCGAACATTGCTGTGGTTTTCCTTAAACAAAGTTGGGATCTCAAAATGAAATTATCCATGTAAATCTTGCAGATTTTCAAGTGTTAAGGATCGAATTTCATTTATTTAAAGTCAGTCATTAAGTGGCATGACGTGATGTCGGTATATTTGCAATTACATCTCTCAGGGATTACGGTTGATCCTTTAATTTTTTTTCAAACATTAATTAAAGAACCTGAACACCTAACAATTAGATACAATTTTATTTGAGTTTTTTTAATAAAATGGTTTTATTTATTAATAGCACATTATGTAACACGGAGCCAAGCTCTGCCGTACGTCGCCCGAGGCCGAACACGCGCTTGGCTCTAAGTTGCATACAATACTTCATGCAAGGGAAGGACGTTTTTCGCGACATTTCGGGAGTGTTTGGTTTAATATTAGCAAATCAGGGAATATTTGGGGTGGGGACTTTTATCGTACTTGGACGGTAAAACTCGTGAACTGCGCATGCGCAAGCACTGGTAAGGTCAGTTTTGAACCGAATAAGCCTCATTTGCGGGAACTTTTCAATATTATTTTTTTTAATTAAAAAGAAAAATATACATCTTATGAAAAAATGTTACGATTTAAACTTGTAGATCTTTATTAAGTAAACAATATTCAAAACGTAAAGATTTGATAAAAATTACGAAAATCATTTTTTACATAAAACTAATACTTTCTCATTTATGATGAGAATGATAAAAAAGAAACGTTCAAAACATCTTCCTTCATTATTTTCAAATTTTTCAAAATCTCCAAATTTAGTGTAAAATTACATTAGGGGTTGCCTTCTTATTTTTTAATTAGTCTTTACTTTGACTGCACGGAAAGAAATGTGATGGCTAAATGTATTACGTTTCGTGAGAAGAAGTACCATTTTAGAGAGTAAATCGGAACTATTGAAAAAAGTTGTGAAAATGTTCCGTCATAATGGTAAAGTTTATTATGTCAACCATTACTCGCTGTCTGTCTGAAATTTGAGTCTAATAATGAGACATAATAGCAGCATTCATATCATTTTACCGAATCATCTGATGTAAACATATGTGATCGTATAGAGCGGAGTTTTGGAATCAGCGCGTGTTGATCTTCATTGCTTTTTGTCGATCCCCTTAATTTATTTGTCAAGTGGCAAACAGTTTAGCCAAATAAAAACTTACCTAAATGGGTCTTGACCAGGGGCGAATTGAACCTACGACCTACGGCTTTTAACGCACCTACGTCCTACAAGTAACGCACTAGACTACTCTCGCATTTGCTGTTCAAAATTTTGGAACTTGTATTAGAAGATTGCTTTGCTAGAACGTTTTTAAGGAGGAGAAAAAGTACCATCTACGATTGCAATGTTTGAACTCTGATGGCTGATGGGAACTTTTTCAAACGTTACGATTATAATAATCCGTAAATGCGCTAAAGTAATACTTTAACCTATGGAAAGTTTCATAATGCAAATGCGAAAGATATGCATACACATCTTTAAAGGTATATTTTATGGAAAAAAAGTTGGCATATGAATTTTCAATTTTTACCATAATTCTTGGTGATATTTTCTGAAACGTGTTATACAGGGTGGGCCATCTAACATTTGGAATTTGAATCGGCTATAAAAAAAAACTTATGAATATTTTTTCAAAAGTATGGTTTTGTTAGAAAGACTGAACTTTTCCATTTAAGAATGAAACACATCATTCAAATCACTGCCACGGCTGGCTTTACAGTACTTCATTCAATTAACCCAATTTTTCAGTACATTTTCGATTGTTTGGGCAAAAGGTCAATGAGGTCAATAAGCAAAATTGTCGCATTTGGGGCTCAGGAAATCTAAACGTCATCATTGAGAAGCCGATGCACCCACAACGAGTCACGATTTGGTGTGGATTTTGGAATGGTGGCATCATTGGGTCATTTTTCTTGGAAAATGAGCAAGGAGACGCCGTTACGGTCAATGGCGAGCGTTACCGTGCCATGCTCAAAGAAATTTTGTTTCCAAAAATTGAAGAGGATGACATGGACGACATTTGTTTTCAACAGGACGGGGCCACTTGCCACACAGCCAACGTAACAATCGATCTTTTGCGTACCGTTTTCGAAAATCGAATAATCAGCCGAAATTGTAATGTCAATTGGCCGACTCGGAGCTGTGATTTGACCCAGTTGGACTATTTTTTGTAGGGAGCCGTTTAGGATAAGTGTTACGCTAACCATAGAGAGAGGATTGAGGCCTTGAAACACGAAATCGAAGTTGCCATTCATGGGATTGAAGCCTAAACAATCGAAAATGTACTGAAAAATCTGGTTGATCGAATGGGGTACTGTAAGGCCAGCCGTGGCAGTCATTTGAATGATGTTGTTTTGCATTCTTAAATGGAAAGGTTCAATCTTTGTAATAAAACCATACTTATGAAAAAATATCCATAAGTTTTTTTTTATAGCCGATTCAAATTTCAAATGTTAGATGGCCCACCCTGTATTAAGTAGCATATTTTTGGGACTAACTGGAAGAAATTCCTGATGGCTCTGGTTTACTATCAAAAATGGTACTTTCAACTATCAAACTTCTATTCCTGTGGTGCTTTGTATTTTTTATTAAATTTTATTTTCAATAAAATGATTTGTTTACCGAATTAAATAAGATCCGTTCCTCAATTGTCTCCTATAGAATAAGACCTGATATTTGAGGTCGTGAAATTCCACTCCATTATATTTATTCCCGTTGACTAGATTCTGTAGAATATAATCAAACTTCATTAACTATAATATTTCTATTTCTAGCATGTACCATTGACGGTTGAAAAAGTCGTTTGACTAGAAATTAACTTTCTTCGAATATCATGTCCCATAAATAATTGGCAGTATGTAAAAACGTAAATAGTGAATAATAAAATTCCTGACTCGATATAGGAAGTAATCAATGAAGTAGTACTGGCTGCTTGAGGCTAGGTAGGAGATCGGAATTCGCAAGGAAGCTCACAATCAGGTGAATAATAGTCATGTGAAATTGAGGAAGAACGAGATGCTTCAGCTACGCACGATCCCAGTAAAAGCGCGTTCTCCTTTGACCCTGGTGACCTTGATCGCACCTTTCCTGAACGGTAATTATGCCTCCGGAACGTAATTTTTACAAAAGGAAGAAACCCATAGGCTATAGGCGGTGTCATGCGAGTGGAGATATCGGATTTCTAGTAATGTATACGATCCACGATAGACAAGTGAATGTATTGCACGCACACGTGGGATTGTCCCGTTGCACCTGCATCGAATATATTTACTACTACCTGGAATCAGCCAGGTCACCAGAGGAGAATGGAACGAAAGGTTCATCTTTTTCAATGACGCTCAACGCGAAAAACTCACTACTGACGTAGCAAGAATTAAGTAGAAATTATACTAGATGTAAGTGCCTGTCCCCACGAAATTAGGAAATTTCTATCTTTCAACTTTCTACCTTGAAAATAGTCATGCATGCATATACATATTTCAGTAAAGTTGCTTTTTATCATTTTCAACTGTGAATATGCCATACAATTGTTTATCTCTGAATTTTAAATTACTTATACCAATAAACACTATAAAATAACAAAGGGATTCAAATAACAGGGATTACTGTCTACTGTCTATCATTTTTATCCCAATTTTTAAGCTTCAATCATTAGACAGCATTTGAGTTTAAAAACCTAAAAATTCTGAATCATTTTTCAAATAATTATTTTTAAAAAATGTAATAAAATTTTCCAATTATTTTTATCTTTTAAAGAAATGTCATGGAGAATTTTTATAATGGTAAATGGTTAGTAGTATTTGTTTTGTATTTATAAAATAAATAAGAGACGTTAAATTGCATGGGATTTTTCTTCAAATCATGATTTCTTAGCATTATTTCTCTTCATGCTTCTATACCTGCATGTTGCAATTCTTGATGCTATGAGTGCTGTTAATTCGCATCGTTGTTCTTCATCTTGGATTTTCCTTCGGCTGAGTTCAACTAACTCATGTTTACAAGTGCACTCCTTCCTTTTACAATCAGTCAGTTAGTTACTTATAGACTGGAAGTTATTTGAATTGCTAATATCTCCAGCAATATTTTTATCTCTATGCCCGACACTTGGCCGAAATTCTCTTTTTTTAACACCTATTGTAAGTCTAACGCCAAGGATTGTTATTGTCCATTATATTTTAATGTTTTCATCCTTCAAAATAACAAAATTCCAAATAATCTGAAATTTCTATCAATTTTTTACATCATTTTTATTTTTTAAAAAAAGCATTCAAATTTTTAATCATGAACTTACAATTGATGTATATATACTAATAAAGCAGAAAGAATTATATAATCTCACTTCCTCGTAAATTGGATTGTATTTTCAATTACATGGGTAATCGATTTTCACGATCGTTGCCGATCAATTAAGTAATCTATATCAGGTGCAAATCTTGTGTAAATCTAATTCGGAAGTCGTTATATATCTTGATCATTTATCGATCATATCAAATTCATTTGTATATATATATATATATATACATCACAATAGAGGAATTAATTATTATCTGGTAAATCAGCAGTTAAAAAATCAAAATCAATTTTAATTACACGATTGAAATATTTATATTTCAAAAGCATTGTGGAAAATTTTTCCAATGGCTCAGAGAGTTGTATTCTCAAAATATTCAAATATTCGAAAATCATAAAACCGAATGATTTGTATAATTAAGTCATGGATAAAAAATTCATTCCACATACTGCTTAACAACCGATATTACTCAGTTATTTTCTTTTCGCAACGCTTCAAATATCAACGATCTTATGGAATAAACAAAAACTATACATGAACATAAGTATATCCTTTCAATTCATTGGAAAAGTGTAATATATTATTGAATTCTAATGGGAAATTTTAGATACGAAAAATTACCACACTGAGAAAAAAGATTTGATTGAATCAAAGAAAATAATTTGTTTAAACGACTTTCTTTGATTTAAAGAAATGACTTGTTTAAATGAAACAAAATTTGTTTGATTCAAACAAAATATCTTTGGACCAAATAAATTTCTGCCTTAAATCAAACAAATTATGTCTTTGACCATATATCAATGCATTAATTTCTTTGTTTTGAAGAAAAATTAATTTGATTCAAACAAATATTTATTTGGTTCAAAGATATTTTGTTTGAATCAAACAAATTTTATTTCATTTAAACAAATCATTTCTTTAAATAAAAAAAAGTCGTTCAAACAAATTATTTTCTTTCATTCAATCAAATCTTTTTTCTGAGTGCAATAAAATATCTGCTTTTGTCAAATTTAATTGTTTTTTATTATTACTTATCATTCTGTCGAATGAAACAGCAGATTTTAACTTTTATCCTTACAAAAGTCACAAACTTCAGTGAAATAAAAATATTACCAGAAGAACTCAAAAATCAATCAAACTAAAACAGATTTTGAAACCAATAATTTGTTATCGACTCTAAAATGAAAAACAGTACACCAAACAATAACTTTCTAACAATCAAAATGACTAAGTTAGAGTATTGTTGTTTCGCAACGTTTTAAGTGTCAACGATCTTGTGGAACGAGCAGAAAGTACAAAACGTGCACCTGTCCATTTCATTGGAAAAGGGAACTAGATTCGCTACTCCAAAGTAAAAAAAAAACTGTTAGTTGGGTGCCCGTCCGGCGAGAGTTTTCTAGGATTGATTCTATTGCGACCGGTATTACCAGTCACTGGAGAAAACCGTTTATGGGCATCAGTAAATTAAAGCTTGGAAAGATTTCGTTCGATGTCCTTTTTTGTGACTGAGTATGTACGTAGAAAAGTCGCCGATCGAGGCCCGCACAATTCGTAAGAAAAAAACTCAATATGTACTATAGAAAATAGGAACCGGTCGCGAGAAAGTACTGAGTACATTCTCCGGTCACGCGTACCGGAAATTGGTTCATGTACTAAGAGACGAAGCCTGATATCGTCAGATGAAGCCTGAACTGTTTTTTAATATTCGTGTGAGGGGATAAACCTGGGAATACGAGTATACTACCTGTAGGTTTGTGCACCTGCCAGCGACGGAAACGAGCGATTATCTCGAGCCGAAAAGGGAGCCGTTAGTGTACCGCGCGCCTCCCTCGAAAACCCTCATTCTCAACCCAAACCTGTGGTGAAAATCAATTCTTCGGTACTCTTCAAAAGATCTCTTACCTCACTTTGGAATTTCGAGAGGCTCTTCACAACACTCAATGCAATCTTTGCTTTCGGACCTTTCTTATTTCTCATATCTTTCATTTTCAAAACACTACGAAAATTTAGATTTTTATTAACCTTCGAAGAATTAAAGGGTAATAATTAGATGCTAGACAGAAATATTTTCATTCTAGACGGACCACAGTTAAATTTCGTTGTTGATAATATGTGACTGAAATCATCAATTTGATTGAAACTAGCAAACAATCAAAGTCTTTTATTCGATTCTAATATAAAAACATTGTCTTGCCATCTGCCTGGAATGAATCAAAGTTCCGTTGAATTAAAACTTCGTTTTATATAAATAAACAAGTTTCTTTTCAACTAAAAATAATCAAGGAATTAATAAAACTATGGAGCAGAACAAATCAAATTTTTATAATAAATAATTTTTTAATTAAAACTCTTAATTTCTTTCTTTTGATTATTAAAAATGTATTAAATTTTAAATTACAATTAGCGGTAGTTCTTTCTATTTACACACAAAAACAGATTTAATGTTATGCAATGGTACATGCTTACCACGCTAATAAGGAATCAAATTAAAGTACTCTTTATAGTACACACTAGACAACTTTCCTTTTATAGAAATGGTACAGTTCGTTTTGAAATTACTCGTCATTTAATAAATCATCCTTATATGCATATTTATATTCTCATATGAATATCTGTAGAATCAAAATGATAATTACATTTAAAAGGCTTAAAAATCTGAAAAATGTCCAATATTTTGAACTCTTTTTAGGTCAAATTTGTTTCGCTTTTTTTTTTCAAGAAGATAATTAAGGCGAAAGTCGATCGACAGAATTTATTAAACTGCCAGAGAAGATGCTTCCGTTACTCTTTATATTGGTAAAAGTAATTTGCGAGACTTCGTTGAGCCAGATTAAGCTCATTTTTTGCATTGATTATTTTCCTTCAGTAATTCAATGACAAGATGAAAGTTAGCTTGAGTAAAAAAAAATCATAAGCAAACATAAAATGTTTTGTTTATTTTTAAGAAAGTTATAAAATTACGAAACTCCACTATCTATTAGTATCAATCATTTCATTAATCTAGCGTGTAAATATATTTCTAGGTTTCTGAGAACATTAGAGCAGAAAATCAAATCTGGAACAGATATAATGTGAAATGTGCAATAATTGAAGCCCTTTTCACAAAGAGAGTCATAATCTGGATTGTTAATCAGGTCAAAGTACATGAAATGCTATTTCATAGCTTTTCATCAAGCTATATGAATATGCAAGAATCCAAACCTCCTAGAAGATACGATGCTATATGGAATTAAGGAAGGTTCCCACTTTCCTCGTATGAGATCCAGCGAGCATCTCTCTATTTCAATCCCCAACTCTTTCTTTCATGAATCCTTAGAGCCTAGAGGATTTAAAAATCACAGAAACTCCAGGACTCGATGGTATCATTATACGGTGAGATTTGAATGTCAAAAGGCCAAAGTGTAAAGTGGCAAATCACTCGGCAATTTAGCACGATTAAATTTATTTTCACAAATGTCGAATCAAACCGCAGAAAAAAAATTGTTCTGCTTGAACTATGACTTCCGGGATTTCTCAGTCTGGTTAGACCTCCCTCATCCGGTGCTGATTTCTATTTCTCTGTCGTATTCAATACTCGCATTGTTAAAGTGAATCTTCTTCACCTACTTGGGATATTTACACCTTTCCCTCTTATTTGCCTCGAACTCTTTTGTTCCTCATTTTCCTTTCTTTATTCTGTACATCTTGCCCACGCAATTATTCTAAATAAGAACCATCAAAAGACTGTCCTCTGTGGAAATAAGACTTTTCAGAGGATAAGTACTGATGAGTCGTAACCACTCAAGACAATGATTACTATAATCTTCATAATAAATGTCGTTCTTATTATGTGTAGCAAGAGGGCATAACAATTTCAGGCAACACGCTTCCATTATTTGTTGTTTTGCCTCTCTCAAAGGTAAATTATACAGACCTCTTAATATATGAATCGAAATTTGTTTTCCTTTAAATCGGCCAAAAAACTGATTATTTTTCTGTTCTCATAATGTGTTTTTTAAATGTTTGATGAAAAAACATTTAGATTAAAGAAACATGAAGAAATCCAGACACATCAATGAATCTAAGGATCAAAGAAAGGTAATCAATGCATCCCTGGTGGTCCATCCACACCCAAATTGTAAATGAACGCCAGAATAGTAATGGGATTCAATAGAGATAGGAAAACATCATCTTTATCTTCGCCGTTGGATTCAGTTCCATAGATATAGTTGATTTACATGCAGATGTAAACAGGAATAGAAAACGGGAAAAAACTTCAGTTTCGGATTCAATCTAAAGTTTTTGGAGACTTTGGAGCCAGTGTCATATATTATCGTCTCGATTTCGAGAAAACAGTTTTAATCACATTTAAATAACGGTTTTTCGTTTGTTTTTAGTTCTTATTTTGGTTTCTGTTGTCATTCCTGGATGTAAATAATATAATTGATGTTGGGGAAAAATAGCTCTTTTCTTAGATTATTTTTGTCTATACAGATTCCTTGTGATGATGAGTGGTGGGGTGCGACCCAGATATCAGTCTTTCGAAGGCTCTTCTACCTTCCACCAAACTCCTTGGAACTCCTCAAGTTACCTTCGCGCGGGAACTACCTATCGGAAGCGACCACCAGTTCGTCGACTGTCGTAGTAGCGTAAAGACGAACGCATAGTGCGTTGTGTCGTGTCTAATCAAAATAGGATTATTAAAGTGCTCTTAGTTATAAAACTAATGGTGAATCGAGTGAATTTTAACTATCTTTTGAATCCTACTATTAAACCAACATGCTAAGCTCAGTTGGCACTTAACTTTATCCATTAAATCCTCCATAAATTAAAATTTATTAAATATTGCCAATATCATATGTAAAAAGATATTTTTGAAAAGTTCTTACAAGAACTTATTTTAAAAAATTATCTTTTTCTAAAAGCAAACTTGTGGTGAGATTTCTGAATGGGTTCCACATAAATTAATTTGATAAGAAAGCCTATTCTGTTGAAGAAATTAATCTGATCACACTGATTTTGAGTATCAGAGTTATTTACACAGATAAATTTACTTATGATGTTATGAATGACTGTTTATTTTCTCTGATATTGCATCACGATTCAGGACAATGAAAAACATATTAGGATCATCATCAACTAGGAATGCTGTAGTGGAAATTGATTGAAATCTTTCCTCCGCCGAAGACATTAATAATAATTCCCTTTTATCAATTGCATAAGGAATTGCGTATTCCTGTCCTAGCCTTGGAACTTATATGATTACTCGATTGGATCAATTTTCATAGACGCATTGTAAGAGATAGTGTCGTTCTGAAATCAAACTTCGTGACTCTAGATCCTTAAGTTTAGTTCAGAATAGACTGGATTTTTATAATTAGTTACAGTTGTTTATAAAAATAATTTAAAGCTTCTTTTCGAAGTAAGATTCTTTATTTAATTGTAGGCAATGCATTTTTAGTATAAAGTAAGAGTAAGATTAATTGGCACTAGCACTTTGGGGTGGAAACCACCCTCTAATTGGCTCTAAGCAATAGGAAAATGCAAATATTTAACACAGTCTATTCAAATTATTCTCATACAAGGAAAATATGATAAATGTTCAAATTTTTCTATTTTCTAAAAAATCCTTTAAGGGGGCTGCCAATTGCTGGGATTTCAAGTCTTCTTTCAGTTTTTTTGAATTTTAAAACTTATTGTTCATTATTTTTAGATTATTAATAGTATAATAATTTTGAAAATATTAAATTTTTTAGATGAACATCGCTTAAGAGTGCCAACTACTGTGTCTCGTATCCTAATTCAATTTCTTTGTTCTAAACTTTTATGGTCTTGAAAATATTTTCTTACGCAAGTAAATAATATTTCATTAGTTCTGAAGTTTGTCTACGGAATTCGAATTTCTCATTCTAAGTGACCAATGTAAAAATGATATAATAGAAGGGTTGGCCTCCATAATGACTATCACACCCATTATTGTGACAACATTTGATCTCGCTGACATTTTCTGATGAAATTAATTGAAGCTTGCCAGATGCTGGCCTTTTTCTTTCGTTTTGTTCTCAGTAGATAATAAAAACGAAGCAAACTGGAACCTAAACTACGATCGGGTTTTACATAAGCTCTGTCCTTTTGACCTACCCAACATGCAATATTAGTTCCTTGTTTATGCTCATTCAGATATTGTGTCCCTTGAAAAGTGAATAGCAAAACATATCAGTTGAAATCAATTATGACCTTTAATTGCCACTCAGAAAAATAGTTCGCTCCAAAAAATTATTTCTTTGCTCTACATCAAAGAATTTTTTCATCGGATTATATAAATATTTTTTCAATCATAAGCCTCAAAAACTTAGTTTTCTTTAACCACAAATTTAGTTTTGGCCAGCAAAACTTGTTTGAAACTTTTTATTTTTTTTCAAAACCTAAATGTTTTCAAACAGGAATCCTTTTATTATTTGAAAGATTTAAATTTAAATTCATTCAGATTTTAGTTATTGTTTCTTTTTGCATTATTCAACTAACTGAGAAATTTTTAGAATTCTAGAAATGTCGAGTTAAAAGCTTTCGAATTTTGACACAAATTCAACTGTTGAACAGATCAAATTAAAATGAAATAAGATTCAAAAGAATAAAAATTTAAATTTAAATGTTAGAAACTGATAAAAATTTGAAATTCCTTTGAAAAGTAAACATTATATAAATAGGTAATATTGAACACTTCGAATTTTTCGATTATAAAAATTACCACGAATTTCAATATTTTATCTTTAAAAATCAATTTATATTCTAGTAGGAAAGCTTTGCAACTTAAAAATGTAAGTGGCGCTTTGAGGACCACTGAAAAAACATAATTAATTACTGCTTGAAAAACATTAGGTTTGTTGGTAAATATAAATTCTGAAAAAAAATGTATTTAGCAGTAAAACATCATATTTTAATTAATGAGTGCTCATTTTGTTCACTAACAATTCTTAAAGACTTAAACGTTCTGAACTTGAAAATTCATTTCTTATTTCTTAACTTTACATTAGCAAATATTTTAAAACCAATATATCTCTAACTTTCTCCTAGTAAAGAAAAGATTGTCCTCGTGGAATTTTTTATGATCTATTACTAATATTTTTTAAATGGTGTTTATGGTAATTATGTTTCTTTATGGCTCTCCAACAGCGCTCGGTTTTCCTTTAAAAGTTATGTATTTTGATTCACCAAAAATAAACCTTAAAGGTCATTAATATATAAATCTGTTTAATCACATTTTATTATTCCCTTAATAGACCTTTATTTCGTGAAACATTTCCCCTCTTCCCGTTTTTATCCTTCGTAACAAGGGCTGTGAAGCATGTGATTATTCATCATCTTTTAATTCTATTTTCTTTAGTTTGTAGATATGTTGTTACCGGTATTATAATTTGAACATTAAAGTGAATGGCCTTTCCGGTTTTGTAAAGTTGTTTTATTTTTAAAAGTACGTCAACGTTTCGACCGATTTTTCGGTCCTTATCAAGACTATAAAAAGGAAATACAAAATGAATATATATAAAAATTTTTGAAAAATTATGAATATAATAAAAAGATACTATTTATATAATAAAAAGATTTCGTTTTTTCAATATAATATATAAAATTAAGAGAAGATAAAAGAGAGAAAGAATAATAATAATAATAAACATACCGTGGATGACATATTTAGTATTTTACTTCCATTCATATTGTTTGATGATTGGTTAAATTTAAAAAAATCCAAGTTTAAAGGCATAAAAATATGTTGTAAAATTATCATCATAGCATATTAGTTACTATGAGAGTTCGTTAAAATTTTTAAAATTTTTTGTTAGGATAACTGGTGTCAACCTTTTTAGGTTATATTGATCGATAACGACACCTATAAAATAAATATATAAGAGATAAATTTTGAATTAAATTATGTAAAGAAATTTTTTGAAATATTAGTTACTTACAAGCAGTTTCCATTATTTATACGTTATTGTTACATATTATTAAAAATTTTATATTACACAAAACTTTGGAAGTAAAATGTCTCCACAATTGTTCATTTGGCTATCGTAGCGTTGTTGATGTTATGGTGTGTTCTCAAGAAAATTAATATGTAATATATAGGCTATTGGTAACATTCAATGGTAATTTTTGAAATTTATGAAATTATACAATTAAAAAGATTAGAAAAGATAAGAGAAAGTAGAAAAGTTATGTTATGGATTTTATTATATTATTATAAATGGCACTTAGATTTTCAATATCTGTTTTGTAATTAATAGAAAAATTTTCTTTTTGAATATAAATCATTTCTAAAATTAATCGTTTTTTTAAAATATTTTCTGTATCTAAAATTTTAGTATTTTTAAAATCAAAGAAATGTTTGTAAGAAGTAGCAGAATCTTTAAAAAAACTAAACTTCAAATTGTCTTTACAATAGAAAACTCTTTCCAAAAAAAATTATTTCCAACAATTAAAGATAGAACACAAAAAAAATTTAAATATAATGTCATTTATGAAATTAACTGCATTCAATGCAACAAAAAATATATTGGACAAACTTGCAGATTCTTACACAATAGATTACTAGAACATGCTAGATCTGTTAAAAATAAAGATAACAAAACTGCACTTGCAGAACATGCTACTTCTTACAAACATTCCTTTGATTTTAAAAATACTAAAATTTTAGATACAGAAAATATTTTAAAAAAACGATTAATTTTAGAAATGATTTATATTCAAAAAGAAAATTTTTCTATTAATTACAAAACAGATATTGAAAATCTAAGTGCCATTTATAATAATATAATAAAATCCATAACATAACTTTTCTACTTTCTCTTATCTTTTCTAATCTTTTTAATTGTATAATTTCATAAATTTCAAAAATTACCATTGAATGTTACCAATAGCCTATATATTACATATTAATTTTCTTGAGAACACACCATAACATCAACAACGCTACGATAGCCAAATGAACAATTGTGGAGACATTTTACTTCCAAAGTTTTGTGTAATATAAAATTTTTAATAATATGTAACAATAACGTATAAATAATGGAAACTGCTTGTAAGTAACTAATATTTCAAAAAATTTCTTTACATAATTTAATTCAAAATTTATCTCTTATATATTTATTTTATAGGTGTCGTTATCGATCAATATAACCTAAAAAGGTTGACACCAGTTATCCTAACAAAAAATTTTAAAAATTTTAACGAACTCTCATAGTAACTAATATGCTATGATGATAATTTTACAACATATTTTTATGCCTTTAAACTTGGATTTTTTTAAATTTAACCAATCATCAAACAATATGAATGGAAGTAAAATACTAAATATGTCATCCACGGTATGTTTATTATTATTATTATTCTTTCTCTCTTTTATCTTCTCTTAATTTTATATATTATATTGAAAAAACAAAATCTTTTTATTATATAAGTAGTATCTTTTTATTATATTCATAATTTTTCAAAAATTTTTATATATATTCATTTTGTATTTCCTTTTTATAGTCTTGATAAGGACCGAAAAATCGGTCGAAACGTTGACGTACTTTTAAAAATAAAACAACTTTACAAAACCGGAAAGGCCATTCACTTTAATGTTCAAATTCTATTTTCTTTAATTTTTAAAGAGTTATAGACTATTTCCTGGTATTTATGATTCCAAGGAAGCTTTTGCCTTTCCCGTTCGGTGGCGCAAAGGAGTTTGTTGGCACGAGATAATTATAATTAAAGGTTCATATTGTTCGTGGTGCCGGATCTCACGAAAGTCCCCCCGATTCCTCACGGCGTGACGAAGAACAGGAAGAAAAAGAGATGGGGGGGGGGATCAGGAAGGGAGACTCCTTCCGTAAGTTTTTAAAATTTAAATCCAAAATGGGAGACGTTCAAATATCCTTAAGTAATGTCATGAGGCTATAGATTTCAAGGCTATCTCTTTTCGATACATACTCCACATTTAGCAGATGTTACGTCGAAAATTTTGAAAAGACATTATCATCCTCTAAGTTATTATCATTATTCCAAGAACGAGTCTCAGTTATTTTTTAGAAACTCTATCATCATTTTCAAACAAAACTCAAGGAGGTTATTTGAATGTTTATCTAATTGAAGTTCAAGAGAAAGTTTCCAATAATTTTCTCATAGTTTTTACTTTATCTGAAAAGTTTTGTCCCCTTCAGTCTAATTAAACTGCTTGATTTTTTCTCACGACATATTATTATACATTCGAAGAGAAATCTGAGAAGTAAAAATTACTTAGTTCCGGTGATTTTGAACGTATCCAGGCTTATAATCGAATAATCATAAGTGGACGTGCGAATTAGGTTTCGTATAAAGTAGCTATCTGGTGATTTCCAAAGGATGTTTGCAACTATTCCAATAGGAGTTTTCGATTAAGACCTTCTTTTTCCTGCCGGCTCTAATGTAGTTCTGAAACAAAATCGACTTGGACAAATGCATCGTCACTTGAGTCGTGCGCCGTTTGCCATTTCTTGCGAAATCACGTGGATTCCCTGGTGTGTTTTACTTACATGAGAGAGTACAGAGTCATTCACAACAAATTAATATCTATCCGCGGTGTTCTTCCGGTGCATGTTCTGAAAGTACGATTTCTAATTTCTCTCGCGAACAGTGCTTTCCTTCTTTTTAATTTTCACGTTACTTTCCTCTTGTTCTGTATTCCCTGGAATTTCATATGGTTTATAAATTGTATTTTATGTTCAAACTAAAAAACCCGTCGTAAAATATTTTAAAAAGCGAAATATAAAATCGAGCTTAACGTGTGGTTTTTAAGACAGGATTCAAATTGTAATAAAAATAAAAATATTTTAGAGTGGATGAAAATATGGTGCCTTTCCGTGAATGGTCAATGTGAAGTGATCTTTTATACAAAAAAGCAAGATGATGGAACGCGAAGTGTCGGATACTGAAGGGATTTTTTCCCGGAGGTTGGCCCATAATTGGGCCGAATTGCCAACTACCTTAAGAAGAAGACAGAAGCACCGACCCGAAATTCTCAGCCAATTTACAGATTTCTCAGAGTCTTCGCAAAACGAATTTCGAAAAGTGGAAATGCGGCCCATGAGTGTCCAGCGAGTTGTAAAAAGATCAGAATTTCTGAGAAAACTCGAGCTTAATGAAATCAAAAGAAGCGATGACCATCATCCGGTTAAAAATGGTTACAGAAAATCAACTTTTGATCATCAATTTTATGAACCTCCGAACGAAAGCAAAAGGTATTATTATGATGAAGAAAAACTGACTCAGCAACGTCGAAGTCACTTTGCAAAATTTGACCCCAAGAACTTTTCAGACGAGGAAAGGAAAACCAATTCACCTGATAGTTTGCTCGTTAAGTCTTCTGAATCTGAAACAAGTAGTGACGAATATGACCACACTGATGATTCCGGAGCCTTCTTGGAAAAAGTTTCGAATTTCGAGAAAGGATCCAGATTAAAGAAATATAAAAACAAGGTTTTAGGGGAACCCGGATTACAGAGCAGCGGGTTTATTAAATTTTTTGCGAAAGACGAGTGGAAGCGAAGAAACAAGCAGGAAGATAAATCTTCATCAGCGGTTAACAAGCTCGATGTAAATAAGAATATTAAAAAAAAATCAAACACTGAAAACCCGATTGGAAAAATTGATCGAGGCAATGATTCCTCCTCATTAAAGGATACGAGAAAGGATTATTTGGTTCATAGGTTTGAATATGAAAATATTCCAAGGATTGATATATCAAAAATAGAGCAAAAGACTTTCCCTACTAATTTGAGGGAATCAGAAAATCGAAGTCAAACCCAACCTACGATTGAGCAGCTTAGAATTGAACAGGGTTGTCAACTAAGAAACACCAAAAATTCTGCAATCTCCCAATTAGGAAACAGAGCCTGGCATAATAATCTTAGAGGTGTGCTTTGATTTCTAAATGATTTGAACAGCTTGACTGAATAGATATTTTCTTTTCTGAATTTATGTAATTTAGTTTCTATTTTTATGTATGATACGTGCAGGAAACTTTTTTTCTACAGATTTAAAGTAGTTATTAGAAGACTCATTTATGTAACAGAAATGTTGCTGCAATTTCTTCGAGACTTTTTTAGTATATTCATGAAATATTTTCTGAGTAAAAAGATGGTTATTTTTGAAGTTTTATGCAAGCCTTTTTATTTCTTAAAACAATGATTAGTTAAATAATTCAAAATTTTTATTCTGGTCTAATTTATTCCAAGCTGGTCAAATGATTTTATTAAATTCATTTATAAATTTGATAAATAATTTAATTTCAATGAAATATAATTCATCAACCCTAGATCATGTTAATGAAGATTCACCTGAACGATTAGTTGAACCTACGGTGGATGAATTGCAATTAGAAGGCCTTATTCAAGATTTTTATAGCAGCGATCAGATGTCGGCTCGATCCAGCTCTGACCGGAAATTGGCTAAAATGGAGACCATCACCGAGGAACATGACGGAAGTAAACTAAGCGTGAGGGAGATTCTCAAACGATTCGAGGATTTAAGAACAAGAAACTCCCAGAATGAAGATAAATCCGGGGATAGAAGACTCGTGTCCATTCAGGAAACCTTGGAAAAGCTTGACGAGAAGGTCAATAATTATCAGGTCGAGACTTTTGTATCAGATTTATATACTTTAATCAAGCTACATAGTACGTGGCCTTCGATTTCTCTTTTCTATTTCAAGAAGAAAAACTGCCTGAAACATCGAAAATTCTTTTTCTGCTTAATAAACTCTGGTTGAGATTTTTTAAACAGTTGAAAATCTAGCAAAAAACATCAATTGTGATTTCTTTAGTGAGCCAAAAAATCATTTTTTACTCAAATTAGTCTATTTTAATTAGTAAAAGAGAAAAAATACGGCTATGCTTTTTTCATAATTGATTACTTACATAAATAACTATGAAATATTTACTTCTTAAGAATTTAAATAATGCTTCCTTTGCGGGAATTAATTCAATTATTTGAAAATGAAGTTTCCAGTCTTCTAAGACTGGGTGATTTAAAATGTCAATTAATTAATTATATCTACCTTTTTTATTTTATTTAGCATATTTATGAAGTACGAAAATATGTAAATGTTACACCACAGAATGTGAACGACCTCTGAGTCGAGAGATCGATAAAGTTTCATTTTGCCCCTTATTAATGCTCCCGTTATAAGAACACGAATGTTCTCGCAGGTGGAAGTGCTCGAATCTTCTCTTTTTGTAGAACCACTCCCTAAGATGCATAACACTTCTACGCCAATCGAGAAATCTATTAGCAATTTTCACCGCGAGCTTCTTGTTTAAAATTCACTGGCATTTCTCCAGATCTTTTTGCTATTGGCAAACAGGTGATAAAGTTCATTGCAGTTAGGAAAAAGTTTAACAAGTAGTAATATTTTTTCTTATAATTTGGTATTTAAATAAAAAATATGTATAATAGATGCCTTTGATTTGCAAGTGTTGCGAAATAAATTTAAAAAATAATAATTAACTCTTATCCTTTGGAATTGCCAGGATTTAAAATATTGATGTTGAGAATTTTTCCAGTTTGTACGATTGTTCCTTCAAGCATAAATAAAGAATATGCAGAGTTCTTAATCAATTTACTTTTAATCAATTAAGTTTGCTCAATTTTAATACGCAGAATTATTCTTGTGTTGAGCAATCTTAACACAATGTCGCAAGTCAAAATGGGTACACGAACAACATTCTGTAGCAAATCAGCTGGAAAATTTGCATCACGTGGATGCAATAAACAGATGGGTAGGCTCGTCAACGATAATTTAACTGTAATGAGGCAAAAGTTGAGAAGTTTGTTAATTTGTCACGTTTATTGCTGCAATGCTTGCGTTCATTAGCTTTTTCAAATCTAAAGATTTTAGCTAATATATTTGCTTCAAGAAAATTCCTCCACCAATCCAATTTTTAGAATACTTTAAAATTTCAATCGAGAATTATGCAATAATATTAAGCATCTTTCAAGTGAAACTGTGTCACTATAATCATTAATTAAAATACATTTCAGAGAATAATAATTGCTTGCTTACAGAGATTTGACCCATTAAGATCGAATAAACAATGATTTATAAAAAAAGAGAAAATATGATAATAATTATGAACACTAAAAAATTTTTAGGGAATAAACAATCTAATCTAAAAAATTATTATTTTCTATTTTATTTAGCATATTTATGAAGTATATACAAAAGTATGAAAATGTTTTACCCAGAAAAAGGTGGATGACCAATTGGCATTGGACTGGGGACTACTTTATTAATAACTTTATACTAATTTTGGTAGAGAATTCATAAGTAAATATCCAATATATAGAGCTGATCGTCTTGTACAGTTCTGGAAAAATCTACAAAGAATGAATTAGGAATCAGTATCGGTGTTGCATGACGGGAATCAGAGAAGCGAGAACTACTGATGCAACTTAGAAATAGGACTCCTGCCTCTAACATTACTCGTGAAGTTATTTATATCAAGTCATGATTATTTCTTCCTGAACAAGAAAAGTCATTTCAAGGCGTTACACGTTGAGAGATAAAACACACAGAAACTAATTTTTGCCTTTTTAACGCTCTTCTTAATCATAGGGTAACTGTACCCACACTTTGCGGCGAATCTAAATGTATTAACGATTATCTAGGTCAGGGTCGACATCTTTGCATCGTACTCGCTTGAAATAAAATATTAAATAAGGTATCTAGCTTTGAATAAAAATTTTTTTAGTTTAAATTTTTCATTGATAATCTCTTATATAGTTTTACTTTCAATATTTAAGGCCATGGATCAATCAGACCCCGTGCCCTAATTCCTCTAAAAATTCATGTAAGACAAATTATTCATTCTACAAAACATCTTTCCGAAAATTCGAAAAATACAACAGAAAACGTTAAAGAACGTCTGTCAACTTCGTCTGAGTAAAAATTTTGCAAAAATTATTACAGTTGACTGTAATTACTTATAACTGTTCAATTTTTTTCAAAATTTTTTCTAAAAAAAACTTAACAGGCGTGCTTTATTGTCTTTTGTTATGTTTCCCAAACTTTCAGAAAGATATTTGATAAATTATCAAAGTTATCTTACATGTAATTTGAATGTACAATTTAGTCACGTGGCCCGATTGATCCATGGCCTTAACGATATTCGAATCAAATCCGGATCATTAAAAAAATACGAAATTGCTAAGTTACTCGGAAAACTTTAATACATTTTTTTTCAACTGGGAATTCTTCTAATTTTCATGGCCATTTAAAATTAGGACTGCAAAATCGATTATTCTTTAATTGGAATTAATGAAATAAACGAAAGTTAAAATTTGAGCAGTTAATTAGTTAATTCTACTTGATTGCTAAATATCCCGAGGCTGAAAAACGCGGAATCGCAATTGTACCGGTTGCAGGACTAGACATTCCTATGGAACGATAGCAACTCAAGAATGGGTGTATCGATGCATGCGAGCACATGTACCGGTATTCAATCACGTGGAGGGACAAGTTCTTCGTGTGAAAGATTGATCGGTATCGAAGGTAGGACGCATTTCCTACAAAAGGATAAAAAGGATCGTTAATGATTTTCTCACTCGGTCACTTCTCTGATTTGTAGAAGCTCTTCAAGCTGATAAAGGACATAATTAAAATAATTGATGACGGCGCCAATGATTAATCCTATAATGGTTTGTCTTTCACTTTGATTCCAGGTCGAGCATAAACCTTCTCACAAGGCGATTCATCACGATAACCACGTCTCCCAGATCACCAAGTCGATTCAATCACAGGCCAATCATGTACCTTCCCACACGGTCCACAACCAGTCTCACAACCAATCCAGTTTCAATCACATAAATGATCATGAAGGTCATTCGTCTGCGACGAGGATCTCTAACCATGTGTCAGCTACAAACCAGATCAACAACGTGCATCATCAGAAAAACCAGCTTAACAAAAACATTCAGAACCAGGAATGGCGGCATCAGGAAGAAACTGGAAGAACACAGGAAGAGAGCATATATGAGAGTGGACCAGTTATCAATGATGGAAAGCATTCGTTACTCCAGTACGCGATGCTCAATTTCAGACAAAGCACCGAAAAGTGAGTATCAATTAATATCTCGTATTTTCAGGGTGTCTCGATCTTAGAGAATTTAGAGAGATCAGAAAAGAGATTTAAGATTTCAGTTATGAAATTGGAAAGAAGTTAACTAGGATTGCAGGAAAATAAAAAATCATAGAGATGTCAAGAATTTCATTTGACAGGGAAAGTAATTATTTTTTAAATTAAATCTTTAAATTCTTTCTAAATTTTCTTAAATCCATCAAAATTGCATTTATTGCTTCTACTTTATTGTAATATTTTTAACCCCTTTCTGTACTTTAACGAGTCTGACTCGCGATGAAGATTTTGGCCCGAACGTGAACATCACGAGTTGGACTCGTAGACTGAAAATCGGGCCAAGCGTCAATCATGAATAATAATTTAAGCGAGGACCCAGGATTATTAGAGCTGTTTTATATTATATTTGATAACAAATTTTAGGAAATACTTGTTACTGTTTTCGAGCATCACTCTGGTCTGTTTCCCGCGCGTTGACCCCTACCACATGGGCCCGGATTTCGTAGAGCTAAATGGCACGGGAAGGGGGGTTAAATTTCACAAAATATTTTGGAATTCTTCAAAATGTGTCTTTGGATCTGTTTGTAAATTACGATACTCAAAATAATCGTCTCTATTAGCCAAAGTTTCTTTTTACAAAATCCTGCCTAATGTAATTTAAATAAGAGAGAACAAATTTTGTATTTAATGAAAAAATCTTCTAGGTCATAGAAGACTAGAATTAAATCCATTATTTTATTTTATTGTTCAATCTCACATGGAAAAGTTGTAAATGACCATGAATGAACAATGGCTTAATTAAAATTAATATGAGTATAGAGTCACTTCTGAGTGTTTCTTTTTCAACCACAAAGAAAAGTAAACTAAATTCCATTGATAAAATAGGCTGATTAAGTCAAGAATAAAGAAAGTTATTTTACATTATAATTGAAATAGCAATAAAACTCGAAAAATATTACTTCAGACTATTATTTAAATATTTTTAATTTATCTTTACGCAGTGGCGTAGCTTCACCTTGCGGGGCCCAGGTGGAAAATTTTGTTGGGTCGCCCTAACTAAAAAAAATCTCAATATATTTATAACGCAATAATATTATTAATTAATTAATATTAAAATATTTTAATATCGATTAATCTTAACGATATTACAATATTTTAAAAGGAATAAACATTGAATTCGCTTGAATTTTGGGGACCCTGAGTTAGAGGGCCCGGTGATTGCCACCTGCAAAACCCCCGGTAACTACGCCACTGTCTTTGAGCATTATGTGCATAATTACGTTTAATCTTTCACAAGTAAAAATTCTAAATATTGAAAAACGTAATATTAAAAAACTTAAGTTTTTGCAGCAAACAAATTTTTCTGGTTAATATCGATTTTGGGGAATCGATACTCTACCTTTTTTGTAGTACTTTCTACGTTAAATCCGTTTTATGAGATCAAATATTCGCAAAACCTGAAAATTTGCTAAATCCGAGGGTGTTCAATTTTACATAAAAGTAATACACTCTCATATGATAAAAAATTTTAAATATTGCAAGTCTGAAAATGCAAAAACTTTAATTGTGTAAGTAATAAAGTGCAAATTCTACAGGAAATACTCAGAAGGTAACTTTCATTGCAAAATTTGTGCATTTTATACTGGTCACAAGAGAGTTGCATTATGATAACGAGTACTTGTACCAATTTTTAATTAGCAGTCTCGACTTCTGAAGCAAGGTACCAATTGTTTATTCATATGCGGAAGGTAGTACGCATAAAATCCGTTATCCATAGAGGCTCGTTGTTTATGTCCGCACTTTCCAAGAAAAGTAGATGAGCGTTACATAAAAACTCAGCATATGTTAATTAATGAAAGTCGGAAAATGGCAATAACCTTTCTTCTTTCTCATTGTTCGATTCTTCTTTTCAGTTCAAGTTTTTGGTTGAAAGAGCATATTAAAATATTTAAACAGACAAATTCCCTCTAAAAAGTAGTTTTCATAGATCTTTACGATTTAATTTTTCAACTCTTTCAGAAGTTTTATCATTTTAATCCTTCCAAAAAACAATAGAATTTCATTTTATTAATTTTTAGAAACATTTTTTTTTTCGTGGAAGAAGCTTAGCAAAATTAAGTTGTGGTTTGGCATTCGAAATAAGTAAAAAAATTCGAATTCAAAATGTACCGAAAAGATTGTTTTCTAAAATTTGTTAATCGCAAGTGTTGACTGATGAGATTGAATTTAGAAATTCTTATTTTTCTTTGAATTCTTATTTCAATTTGACTTAATCCTAAAATTGTAAATTTTTATAATATTTTGAAGCGGGTATATGCACAACAATTTGAATAATCTTTAGTTTAAGTATAGTTCAAAATTATTAAGCTTCCTTCACGAGGAAGCATACTGTTTATTAAAAGAGAATGAAAAAATTTAATATATACATTTATAAGTTTAAATTCAAGAAGTACAGTGCTTTACTTAACAGTTAGATCACCTAGTTTATAAATCTAAGTTTAATGCGGATTTCCTGACTATTTATTTGTGGTGATAGGATAATCCAAAAAAAAAAATTGATCCAGTTGTCAATTAAATTAAAATAACGTCAACGCGGAATTATCTTATGTAAGAGCCGTGTTGAGAAAGCATAACACTCGCGATTCTTGTCTATCATAGCAATGCAGGTAGTCTTTTTGTAACGCATTTCATTTCTCGTTGAACTGTCTATAGTGTATCTATCAAAAACAACACAATCCTTCATTGATCATCAACGTAAATAACTTTAGAATGAGCCTCAAGAATTTATTGTAAGAATGCCAATAATAGTTATGTGTAAGAAATTCCAATTGTGCTGGTGATTCCTTTCAACAGTTACTTCAATAATTAAGCTTCTAGACATTCTTTGTCTTTTATACCTTTCTATAATAACATATTTTTTCAAATAATATCTATCGCTTTTAAGAAAATTAACAAACACATTTTCTGAATAGAAAGCTTTTTTTGAAAATCCATTTTAATTTAATTAGTTGAGTTTGAAATTTCTGGCACTGCCTACATTATCGGAGAATCACTAGTCGCGTATCAGATAGGATACGTTGTCGACAGGTGTCCTCGTAGACAATTTCAAACTCTTATATCGCAAATAAATGCAAATTAAATTCAAATTTAAAGAATTTGAAAGCAGTCGACCGGCAATTGAAAGACCTGGGCTCGAATCCCAGCGCAGTCAAAAGCGTCTTTTTTTCCACAGAAAGATTTCAAATTCTTTAAATTAATTTTAATGATAAAAATATTTTTAAATTCGATATCGGGGGAATTTTTGCTTTACTTTTTCAAACTGGAAAGGAATAATTTTTTAAGATTATTTTAGTAATAATACTTATTTTATTTACAGATTCGAGATGCTTAAGACGGCTGATGGTTCGATCAATGGATCCTTAAAAGTAATTGAATCTTTGAAGAGCAAAAAGAAGAATAAAAAGAACAAAGGTCAGCAGGACGGTGCAGAATGGACCTGGAAAGAACAGGTGGATCTGGTTAAATACTCGGCTCTCCCCATTGAGCAGAGTCTTCTGCGATTGGACAACGAGTTGAGTGCCCTGGCGGTAGAGTGTTTCCTGTGCCTGATGAGGTACATGGGCGATCAACCACTTCCGCCAGACATAAGCGAGGTGAAGTGTGTCTACACAATACTTATGGTGAGGACAAGTTTAAACACTTCTAAACTGAAAACTTACTTTTAAATGACTGCATTTTCTTTACAGCTCTCCAATTTATTTTAACCCATTAATCTTTGAACCACAACTGCCAAAAGACTCTGATTTCTTTCTTACCTTATCATATTTTCAACAAAAATTCCTCAATTTCTTTTGAGTAGCCAAATTTATTTTTCTGGGAAGACAAGGTTGCTGTTACGCATGACTCGAGATTTTTCAACCCTCTACCCAAGAAAAAATACATTGTGTGATAAATAAGTGATGTAAAATACCTAAACGAGTATTGTAAAAAAACTGAGTACCCTGGGGAATGTATCGGATTGAAATTCATTTCGAGTCAATCAGAACTATTCCGATTCATTCCGATTTCTGTATCCGAGCCAATGCGAATCATTCCGAACCAATCCGAAAAACGTTTTGTATCTCGTTTGATGAAAAACAATCAAAAATCAATCCGACTTAATCCGATTAATTCTGAGACATCAATCCAAATGAATCCGAACCAATCCGATACCAAGTTTTCAATCTAAATCAATCCGATCTCGGATTGATGTCTCGGAATTAATCGAATTAAGTCGGATTTATTTTTGATCGTTTTACATCAAACGAGATACAAAACGTTTTTTGGATTGGTTTGGAATGATTCGCATTGGTTCAGATACAGATATCGGAATGAATCGGAAGATTTCTGATTGACTCGGAATGAATTTCAATCCGATACTTTCGCCAGGGTAATTTACGTATCTTGTTGTCTGGACTTTATATCAGCCTGATGAAAGTCTACTGTTCTTTTATGTCACCTTCCCGGTTTTCTCTACCCATTTTACATTTTATAGACTTCTAATGTTAAAATCTGCCCGCTGTAAAGGCACATTCTCATCGCTCGCAAGTTTGAGCGCGCCTAGGGCGCGCGATTCGATCGTCATGCTTCGAACTCGGTCTTATATTCTTCGCATACACGTAAGTTTATTTCTTGTAATATGATACTGAAGCCCAAGTCAATTTTATCATATTGTAAATGTGGATTACATTTTCTCAAAATTACTTTTGTTTTTGATTTCAAATGTGAAAGGAAATTCAATTTACTTAAGGCTCTATCAGCCTTAAGGAAAACATTCTCATCGTGACACTCGCCCTTCGCGCCTGATTTTCCGTATACATTTCTGTAACTTTCTAATAATTTACTTGATTAAAAAAAATCTATTTTTTCCAAATATCTAAAACTGGAAAAAAATTCGTACTCTTTTTAAGCCAACGATTTTTTATTTTAACGCTTATTTTGTATCTCACATATTTTGGTAAAAAAAAAAAATGGTATTTTTAAATTTTCAATATTTAAAATCAATTTATTCAGTTGATTTTGAAATTTTTAATCTTTAAAATTTGAATTTAAAATTGAAACATAAAATATACATCTTGTCAAAAAATGCCCTACTGAGGATTTGTAGATATCATTCACGCAAATAATTGTTCATCAACGTTTTTTCATATTTTGTTTAAATAATGGAATTTATAGGTCTTATTGAAATTAAATTAGTAATTAAAAGCGTGCGTAGTGTCTCATGTTCACACCCTCCCACCATTACCTATCACTATATAGTGTGAGCATCTCCGCTACTACCCAACTCTAAATTGTGTGAGCTTTGCCACCACTACCTACAAGCGTATAACGTGAGCATCCCCACTAGATCCGGCAAACAATGTTGGAGGGTTAGAGTACGCCACATTCTGGATTGGAAAAGATAGAGAATTCTATACCTTGAAACCAGAATGTTCCAAAAAATTTCTTTAGATTCTCATCTCATATGAGAAGTTATTAGAT
Source organism: Diplolepis rosae (assembly GCA_030998225.1). Taxonomy (NCBI): domain Eukaryota; kingdom Metazoa; phylum Arthropoda; class Insecta; order Hymenoptera; family Diplolepididae; genus Diplolepis; species Diplolepis rosae. Next base: position 262,265 of record JAPYXD010000630.1, read on the forward strand.
TTATGTAAAATTTGGCATCCACTTTTTTAAAGAGATGTCCATGTTTCATGACCCCTTGCATTCAGAAACAAGAATGTTTATGCCCCCCCCCAACCACATTATCCTTCCCCCGCCACGAGCCCCATTAAGCCAACAGAAAACAAAGACCTAATATGAAAAAATTTTACTTCCTGGGCCCTTATCCCGCCTGATTCCCACCACCACATCATGAGTTATGTGATCGCTAAATAGAAGGGGCAGAACTATATTTCTCTTTTTTTACGAATCTCTGTCTTGCTTCTGAATGGGCAACAATCTTATGCACGTCTGAGCATGTTCGTGCAAGTTCGAACTTGAAATCTCCAACATTTTTAGTTCACCAAATCACTATGATTGATGAAAAGATAATTCTGTGTTCGCGAGACATGATGATTTCAAAGTTGTTTTTAATAGGAACCTCTCGAATTTTAACTTCATAGGGCCGGTTGATCCATCAACCTTCTGATAAGTTCCAGATAAATTCATCGCGTGTTAAATCTAATTAAGAGTAAAAAAATGAATGACGAGCAAGAAAGTTGATTAAATTGTGATAAATTTTGAAATTAATCAACTTTAACCGATTACGTCAACATGAAACTCATAGTTAATTTTTGAAGAATAATCTTATGAGTACGAAAATAGTTTTCAAAATTAAAATTTTTGGTAGTACATATTTTCTATGAACCATCAGCGAATTTTCTTGTCCATAAAAGTCAAATATTTTTCTAATTAAAGTAGGGTGACCATAATTGATTTTAGAAAAATAGGAATAAAAGGTTTGAAAAATGAGGACAAAGTAAGACAAAAAATTATTTAAAAAGGAGGACAAAGGAGGACAGAAAAGTTTGGAAAAGAGGACAAAGTAGGACAGAGAAGTTTGAAAAAGAAGACAAAGTAGGACAGAAAAGTTTGAAAAAGAGGACAAGATAGGACAGAAAAGTGAATATTTTATTAAATGCTATCAACGCTTGTCATTTTATATTTTTATTTTTGTACCCTGATGCATTTTAATTAATAATCTATTGTGTTGAACGATTATTTTTGAATTGTTGAGGCTTGCCAATTGACGAAAAAATCGTTAGATGGCATTGAATGATAAAATTGTGTACAAAAAAAGATCCAAAATATGATTAAAAAATAAAAATTTATCATTTGAAAAATCCGGACAAAGTCAAAAATCCTGTAGGACAACTCACACATGCCCTAAAATGAGGACATGTCCGGGGAAATCCGGATGGATGGTCACCCTAAATTAAAGAAACTTTTCCTGAATGGAATAAGAGCTAGGAATGTGTACAGTAAGCCGATAATTTTTTACAGGTTTCAATGAGTATCTTATTGGTGATTACATGCAAATTCTTTCAATAAAATTAAATGAATTTAAGCCAATGGATCAACCAGACCACGTAACTAAATTATACACTTTTTCGTTCATGTAAAATAACTTTTTTAATTTAAAAAGTATCTTTCTGAAAAATTGGCAAATGTAATAAAGGACAAATAAAGCACGTCTGTTAACTTCTTTTTAGTACAAATTTTTTCAAAAAATTCCAAAACTTATCGACAATTACAGTTAACTATAAAATTTTTTGCAAAATTTTCACTCAAACGAAGTCGACAGACGTTCTTTATCGTTCTTTGTTGTATTTTCCAAATTCCCAGAAAGGCATTTTGTAAAATAAAAAAGTTATCTTGCACGAATTTTTACAAGAATTTGGTCACGTGATCTGGTTGATCCATGTTCTTAAATAAAACAATTTGAATTGGACTAGAATTTTAATTTCCACATAATTTTTGGAAAGCATTCAATCTTAGAGTATGAAAAAAATGAATAAATACGATTTTTTCAGCATTGCCATAAATTTGAGCAACTTCGCGACGAGGTATACTGTCAACTAATGAAGCAAACAACGAACAACAAGAGTCCGAATCCTGACAGTTGCCAGCGAGGATGGAGAATTTTTAGTATTATAGCTGCTTATTTCACATGCACTGATGGTCTTAAGCCTTACCTCATAAAATATTTAGAGACAGCTGCTTACGATAAAAGACGAGCTTATCACGGCACTGCTACAGTTTGTCTACAAAATCTAAGAAAAACAGTGAAATACGGAGGAAGAAAAAACGTTCCTAGTGTTGAGGAAATTATGGCGATTAGTGCCGGACGAAATGCCAAAAGACAAATCTACAGATTACCTGGTGGAACTGAGAGAGTTATAAACACGAAGTGTACTACCGTTGTTCAAGTAAGTAGAAAAAGTGAAATTATGTACCTAAATTACTATTTTATTATAGAGATAAACTGGACTTAAAAACTTTCATTTTCAGGATGTCATAGAGGAAATGTGCAATGTGATATCTGTAAGAAATCCAAATGAAATGGACGAGTTTTCACTTTACTGCATCGTCGATGGTGACGCTTTTACGATGCCATTAGCTAGGGATGAGTACGTTCTCGATGTAACTACTGAGCTATATAAAAACCATCAAGTGTTTTACCTAATATTCTGCAGGTATTATTTTTCAAATCTTCACATCTAACTTTATTGTTTATCTACATAAATAATGCATTTGGCTTTTATTCTGGATATTTAGTTTATATATTTGTTAATTTTTTCAGATCTGTTTGGTATTACCCCCTTCGTCTAGATGCTCCGTTGTACATAGAAGTGGTGTTCAATCAAATCGCTCCGGATTATTTAGAAGGACTTCTCTTAGTATTACCTGGTGACCATTTACCCCAGGAAGTTATAGTGAGTACTGTATTTGAAACGTGAACTATTTTTTAAAATGTTATAAAACAGTTTTAAGAAACATCCATAATCAGACAATTTTAAATGAGACTGTAAATTATAATTGGATTGAACTTTTAAATTTGTTTCAGTATGACATGGCTCAGATAGCAGCTCTTTTGCACAGAGCAGCGGATATGACACACGAGCCAACCACAAAGGAGGTGAAATACCTTCTTCCTAAACCAGCGCTTAGTTTGAGGGAACCGAGGCCACAACAATGGGCTAACATGGTCCAACAGGCTTGGAATAATGTCCAGCACAATACACCTGCAGGCTGCAAAGCTCAAGTTCTTGGTATGATTCTTTTGTATTTTCAAATTAAATATTTGTCTTTCACATTTCCTAAAGCAATATTCTAAGTTAAAGACTAGAGGACATCTGGTTTAAACAGTGTCCATGGATATCTCAAAAACTAACTATCGGGTTAACTTTAAATCTGATGTATAGCTTTGTTAAATATTTTATTCAATTAATTTTTTACATGAGTTAGAAGAAAAAAATAAATCTGAAGTCGATAATGAGTTTTTTAAAGTTCTCATTTAGTATGTTTTTCTATATTTGCGATAAACAGAAATTCAAATTGTGGATATTGATTAAAGTCAGATTTTCTTCAGAGGCCTGCGCGGTAACATGTGATGACCGTGATTTTTTTTAAAGTTAAATATAAAAAACGTATAAAGAGGCTGCTAGTAAAATATTCATTAGTAACAGTAGAAAAAATTCTTAAAAGGGCATTTCAATCCTGTTCTAGATTAGAGTACCCCCTTAATAAAAAATCATAATTTATTCTTTTCAGAAATACTCTCAAAATGGCCTCTTTTTGGGTCCAGTTTCTTTGCAGTGAAACGAGTTCCAGAGGGAAAAGAAAAAGGTGGAGATCACATCCTTGCTCTTAACAGACACGGTGTTCTCTTTATTGACCTTATCACTCATGTAAGCTTAAATATTTTTTGCAACTTAGAACTTCTAAAGTAAAGTTAATAAATAAAAATGAATTTAAAATTATGTTAAATTTCAGGAAACTCTGTACCATTACCCATATTCTGAGGTAATCTCGACCCGCAAAGTGAAATCAGAAGAGGGAACTTTATACCTGGATATGAAATGCGGGAACTTGATGCAACAGCGAATTACGAGACTCCAAACTGAACAGGCCCATGAAATATCACGACTAATAAGGCAGTATATCACGATGGAGCAAAGATCTACAAATAACCCAGGTCCTCCAATGGGGTTCGATCGATTTAGATAAGCCAATTAATTTCGACTCACTGTAAGGTTAAGAAAGAATCTCGCTAAAAGAGTTCAGCCATTATTCTTGATACGAAGACGACGTTCAAAGAGATAATAGTGGTTCCAGAACAAATGCTCAAGTAATTAATCGAATTATCGATTCTGTAAATACGCGTAGGCACGTTTAGATAAAAATGAAAAAGGACGTTGGTACGTCGAACTCAGACTATTATATTAGAGCACGTTTGTTCTCTCACATACTTGTCTTCCAATCGTTTTGTTATTCGGTTTATACCGATTAAATCTTAATCACGAAATACGTGGCTATTGACACGGGAATTCGCATTCGGATGCGAAAGTCACGATTAAGACGTCAACCAGTTGTAGTAATTTAAAAAAGAAATAAGTCTAGGTATATGCATTTTGAAAAAAGAAATGATCTGAGTCTTTAGGTTAGTACCAAACCTTTTTATTTAAAAACTGTAAGAAAAAATGTAAGGTACAGAGATATTATCCGTTGTTAGAAGAACATGTACGACTATTAACACTAATCTTAACGATTAGGGTGTTAAGATAAAGACTAACAACTTCCAATTATTTCAGATTACATTATTGATAATGTATGTGTATACATATGATGTAATATCGAAGAGAGATTATAAATTTTTATTAAAATTTTTATGCCAAATCGTGACTATCAATAAACTAAGGATTAAGGTAAAAGTCTAGATGAAATGTAACGGCAGTCTTGATATCATTGTATAAATCGTTTGTTTTCAAAAATTTGAAAAGAAATTTTAATAATACTCTATTCAGTACTAACTAATAACATTACTGGTCTACAAACTTAGAATATAAACATTTATTAACTTATAAGATAATAATGAGTCAGTTTGGACGGAATTGCATAAACATCAAACAATATTTTTAACACACGTGATTAATTTATAATAACATGTATGACAATTCAATTTGCCTACTAGTCTAAATCTCAATTATCTAATTCATGATAATTAGATCTCATTGGTCCTAATTTTTGGATTTCGCTTTAATGCCAATACAAAATTTTTACAAAAATACCAAATACATAAGCTACAAATACGTTTATGGCTTCTCTTCAATGAAGAAATATTTTAATTTTTGATTCATTTATTTAGAATTTAAAGCTTTTGATTCTCGAAGCTAGACAAAAAATTGAATTCTTAATTGAAATTCGATTTAAAACTCTAGCGTGATTAAAAAACCTATTTTCATATTATATAATGAAATATTTCTTAAATCTAATTTATTTTGTAAGTTTACTTAATTCTTTCTCGTTCAGGACTACCTCCAGGTGTTTTGGATTTAAGATCTTGAGGCCAATTGCTAGCAGTATGACGAACATATCCTGGATCATTAGGTGAAGAAGGTAGTCGATTTGTAGTTTGAGTACCAGTCGTGGTTGTTCTGAAAGTGGTAAAATACTCCTCCAGCATTTCGATCTCGTCCTTTGATTTTTCTCGATGTCTGTATGATATACTTGGTCGTGGAACAGTGAAAACAGTATCACGACCCTTCTTCAAAATTCCATTCGAGGATGAGAACATTCGCGTTGGTACATTATCATACTGACTCGAATCTGAGTGCCTGTAATCATTAAAAATATTTTCACGGCTACAAAAACTCTAAATTATGTCTAAGTATAAAATAAATATCAATTTTCAAAGGAAGAAACAAATAACATTTTTAACTATTGACGTATAAATACGTAAATGTATTTTTTGTTCAATACTCATCTTTATTCAAGTATAATATTTCTCACAAAATTATACCATATTTCAATGAAACAAAAAATTATACACCTTTTAGCGTTTTTTATTGTCAACTTGTCAACAAACAGGAATATCTTAAAATCCTTACCATAAATTGTATGAAATATTACGAAAGGCGTGCAAAAAACTGGCGAATTTATTTTAAAATCTTTCTGAAAAGCATGCAAAAAAATTACTGAATCAAATAATGAAAATTATAATTATATTATTATAATAGGTATGGAAGAATATTTTTTAGAATTTATCTTACGATATTTTTACTTATTGAAGGGATAAAATTAAATAATATTAAAAAACTGGATCTTCTTAAAATTTAATTATTTAAATAATAGTACATTGTGCAATTAGGAAAAAAAAGTTTATTTTGCGAGTGTGAAGTTTGATGTCCGAGTAAAGCGAGGTCAACAATCACAAGAGTAAAATAAATGTTTATCCCTGTCATACACGATATTTTTTTTAATAGGGGGTCAGAAAACGGTTTTTCTTTTGTCCCTGACGGAGCAATAAAATCCACTTTATGACCCGCTAGTAGAAAAACAATTTTTTGCATACTTTTACGACATTTCAAACAGTCTTTCGTGTGAATTTAAAAATATTCTTATTTGGTGATTAAATAAAAATAGAAACTGATAGAAAAATATTTCTTTTTTTGACATTGTATAATTTAGTACAGAATGTTATATTAGACAAAAAAATAAGCAATCTTCTGGTTTTTATAATTTAATGACTCGAAATTTCACTGGTCTTTTCCCATTATTTATTAGTTCTAGAAAAACGATTCCCACCTATGATTTTGTACGCTTTCTTCAACGTCTCGATCAACCCGCAGAATTTTTATTCCTGGATTAACAATTTTGGCAAAAAGTGGTTCTTTTTTATCTATGGTCATTGGGAAGCGTGGTGTATCAAGTTCATCAACAGGTCGTTGATAGATATCTTTGAGGCGGAAAAATTCATCCTCTATTCTCATACGGTGTCCTTCGAGTCGATTCTGAAAAGGGTCATCTGAATTTCTCAGATGCCTCTGAGATTTTTCAAGATCTCGATTCTGCCTTTCTACATCCTGGAATTTCCTATCTTGGTCCTCTTCCAGGACATCGGATAACCTAAGACTAGTTATCTGATTTGGTTATATCACGAAGTTAATCTTATAAATAGATATTGTCAGGAAATATAACCGAGATTATTGAATTATAATTTAATCTTATTTACATTTTCAGCATAAATTCGATTATCGTGATTCAGAGATGAAAATAAAATTCCTGATAAAAAATCAGGATAATTACAGAAATAATATTTCCTATAATTGATCTGAAAATCAGTTTTAAAAAATTCTAAAAAGAATGTAGAAATGAATTACTAACTAATGAGACTAAATATATTATTCCTACTTTCTACAACTATGAAAATAAACTTTTCCCCGGGAAAAATAAAAAGGCAGTAATTTTTTCAGTTATAGTATATTTAACAAAGGTACAATTTTGCCATCTCTTCTTATTCGACAATGACTTTTTCTTAAATATAATTTATATTAAAAACACTAAATAATTTTAAATTCACCTTCATAAGTTAATTAATTAATTTTTTGTTTATTTTATCGATGGATTTATTTCCCATATTTCCGCCGAAATAATAAAATCCGGACAGTAAAGACATTTTGGAATATTTTTGAATATATTTACTTGGTAAAAAATTGAAATTAAAAATATAAGTCGATTATAAACAATATTAAAAGTCTCGGTGATATTTCCATAGTTTTTTAATTGTTTGAAGTATGGACGCTCTACCTATGACGTCTTGGATCATCTCTGCTGACATCCTGATCTCGAGAAGGTCGATCTATGTAGTCTATATCTTCCAAATTCTCGTGGAGTCGTGATCCATCTGATTTAATGAACCCATTATTAATTTTCCCTCTTGAGTCTCGTGAATCTTTTAAATCCTCCAAACTGCCATTCATCTTCTCTATTTTCGTCTCCTTTTCAATCGTCATTGTTGTTATTGGGCTGACTATATTTTAATTATTCATTTTCATGAGAACATGATTGAAATTCTATCATGCAAAATAATTTTTACTATATCTTTAAGAACAATAAAATGAATGAATTATGATGAGGACAAAATCTAGAAATAAATTCAAGAATCTCAAGAAGAATAAAAACAAAGTAAATTCTTCTGAAACTTTTGTTATACAAAAAAAAAATTATTTTCTTTATAGAATATTTTTAAATAACAATAAATTCATGGAGTCAAACCATTTTTCTGCGACTTTGACTCTAATAAAATTTTATTATTGAAACATTTTAGTGAAACGTTTAGAGTTGATGACAAAAAGAATAAACTAGTTTAAGACCAGTCACGAAGTTAACAACTTATATAGTCTTTCGTAATTTTATATAAAATCCATTGGTCAATGAAAACTTCCTGTTGAGACCTTGAGGCGCCCATGACGGGCGCCACTTTTTCCACGCCCTAGTTACGCCTTTGAATGGTGTTAACGAATTAACAATGCTATTAACAGATCGCTTTCAGGAAAATGACTCTTTTTAAGTAGTTACTTTTATGACACTATTGCTGGTAACCACATATTGGATTCAAGAAGATAACTCATTGTTTTATTATTAGTAAAGTGCGCTGCGCACAAGATGATGGACTGCGATTTTTTATTATTGATGTGCAGGCAAAATAATGACAGACTCTAGAGTTCAATTATCATGAAAACAAATCTTTAAATACGTTCATAGTAAAATACAATCATATTTCTGCGCACTGAAATTCATTTTTTTTTTCTATTAACATTAAAATAAAATTCATAATCTTTTTGTTGAGTGTCAAAAAATTGATGCATGACTTCTGCGGTCAAAGTTATCAATTTTATTAATTTTTTCAAATATTACTTGCTGTTACTCGTATCCAGGCCTTGAATTCATTTTGAAGAATTTATTTCATTTTTCAAAATTACTGATACTTCTTTTCACTATTCAAATTGAAATAGTACGTATACATGTTTAAACAAATTATTAATGAATTAGAAATATGAAAGTAATTTTTCTGTAAATCCATATGTAAGTTTCTATGATTTTGAGAAATATTTTGATGACATTTTAATTAAATTCCATTTTTAAAGAAACTATTCCATTAATGGACATTTTTACAGCCTCGAAACTTGCCTGAATTTTTCCCATTGTAAGTTTGAGTTCCATCATGTTTCTTCTTGCCTTCAGGGGAGCTCATTAGCAAATCAGCAATGAAGACCAAGGCTGTGAGGAGACAGAGAACCCCAAGGACAGAGGCATTGTCTATTAAATCTTGGGGAACACTGTCGATGGAAGCCAGGGTAAGTCCTCCGAGTATCCCAAAAAGAATCACACCGAGGAACAACAGGAAAAATTCCTTAAAATAAAGAGCAAAAGTACTAACTATTTTCTTTCGACATTTTTAATGAAGAGAATTTGATATGGGGCTTACAAATTATTTAACATTTGCAAACAAATTATATTTGTTCTAAATCTAAAACTTTAGTTTCTTTAAGTAGCATTTTTTCTTATTTTCTCTTCTTTGGTTAAAAAAATACTTTATATTATTTTTCTTCATAAAAAAAGCAGTCTTTCCTATCTTAAATTTTTTCTCAAATTTCAAACTTTTAAATTAATACATACAAATTTTTAGTTCAAGAGTTTTCATGACGTAAATTATTCTTGAATACGAAATATTTTAAAACTATTATCTTTATGTCAGAAAATTTGTTTGCTTTCAGAGGTCTATTCCTTCCTGCAAGTAAATTCTGAATTCTTTGAAAACTTATTAAGTTTTTTAATTGATTTGAAATGTGTTTAAGTAAATTTCGATGATTTTTAATTTCCAAATCCTTTCTAATTTGAATGGTCTTTAAATTCAAAGTTTCTTACTCTTCAAATTTGAATAATATACACGAGAGCGAGTGCTCTTGCTCTCGTCTTTATAATACTTAATAATAATATGGACAAAACTTCAATTCCTGTATTATTCTTTATTGTATATAGTTCTTGAACAAAAGAAAATGTTTGACGATAATTATATAACAAATAAAAATGCTCTGATTATTAAAAGTTGTCACGAAAAGATAAGAATGAAAAAAAAATTAATCAACGACAGAATGCTCCTGAAGAGGAGGCCAGTTGGGCTTCGAAACGTTGAGCAAAAAGAATAAAATTATATTTTATTATATTTCATTTCTTTGACAAAAATGTTATCATTGATTGTCCGAAGACATCATCTGTAATATTATAAAATTGGTTTGAGCTTCAGTATCAAATTATAAGAAATAAACTTAAATGTTTGCGAAGGGCATAAGACCGAGCGCGAAGCGCGACGATCAAATCGCGCGCCCCGGGCGCGCTCAAACTTGCGAGCGAAGCGAGCTGCGCGCGATGAGAATGTGCCCGCCAAGCAGGCAGAATTTTTTCCTTTGAAGTAATGAAATAAATGTATACGCAGTCGCATAGTACATACGTAATGTGATTCACAGATATATTTTCTTTTATTTAAAGAAATATTTAAAAATTTTCTTCGTTCAAGGTAACAAATTCAAATAAATTATTTTTTAAGTTTTTGCCAGTACTGTATTTGAATCAAAAAAACATTTTTTTGAATCAATTAAATAATACCAAAAAAATAATTCTTTTTATTTAAAAATAGGCTAAAAGCATGATTTATTAAAGTCAAATAAATTTATATTTTTTCTAAAGGTATTTTTACTTCGAATTGAATAAATGAAGTTAAAAAAACGATTTCTTAAATTTAAATAAAACTTTTTTCTGTGTGCAATCAGTCAAAAGTGATTAATTTTCAGTTATCATTCAGAATTCAGAAATTCATTTCATATTCATTCAGAAATGACTGATTGTAAAGCAAGAATTCAGTAACTACTATAATTTAAATTATTAAGAATTCTAGCTGATTCAGATTTAAAGAGTATGATTCATATCTTAATTTGGAGTACATGATACTTCAATGTAAAGTTTCAATGTTTCAGGATTTTCTGACTTTAACTTGTTTTATACTAAGGGTGTTTTCTAACTTTAGTTGAACCTCCGACGATGAAAAGGGGATACGCGCCATTCATAATATATTGCACGTATCATCTTTTGATCGCTAGAGGTTCAATTATATTCAAGTTATTATAGAATTTAAAAGGCTAAAGGCCTTCAGACTTTTATTTATTCAAATTTAGTTTAAAAAATTTAAATGCATTCAAAAATAGTTCTTTTTCAATTTAAAAACCGTTATTTGTTTAATTATTCTGAATTTTATTTATTATTTCTTCTTTTATGGAGTTCCTATAATGTACCTAATAATTTTTAAAATTGATTTTTCTACAAAGGGTCTAGGGAGATAAGTATGTAAAAGTTGCCCCCGCACGTATCAAGACCAAATTTATGAAATAAGTAGGCACCAACTAGTTATTCAATTTCCTAAAATGGTAACCTTAAAACTACAGTTTTTTGGGAGTTATGGAGGGGGAAAACAAAATGAAAAAAATTAATTTCCTCGAAAACGACTTGACCGATTTTGATGACCAAAATATATGTTATAAATACCAGCGAGACTAATTTATAAGAAAATTTTTAAAAATTTCGGACAAAAAAAAAGGGGTAAAAAAGTTTTTTTGGATTTTTCAAAATTTTTTGTTTAGGTTTTATTTGAGAGGGTCACCAAAGTAAATATTATAGAAATATTCCTTGGAATCTCTACTTTTAGTATATATTTTGAAAAAAATTTTTTGAGTGGTGCAACACAGCCAATAAAAATAAAAATCGGGCATGTAAAGGAAAACCCGTAGAAGTTATGGAGAAGCGGCCATATTATTCGAAAAAATGCTGAGCTCTTTTGTTGTCTGAGATTTTAAAGTGTGATTTACAAAAAAAAAAGGTCTGTGAAGTGTAAATAACAAGCGTAGAATAATGAGGAAAATGCAAAAACAATAAATTGTGTTGTAATCAATTTATCAGAAAAACTTATTCGAAATTGCATGTTAAATAGCGCGCGGCTTATTTTAGCCAATCAAAGTCAAGCTTCGAAACAGCCAATGAGAAAACTTTATCTAGATTGAACAATATATGGCTGTTATTTCTGAAACTGGACTCACATGTGTCGTCTTGTGTCTTGATTATATATGTAATATAAACGGGATTTTAACTGATAAAATCACATATCTATTGATATTTTCGATATATAATTAGATTTTCCCATCGTCGTACCTCCGCACATACAAATTTTTTTAACCTTTGCCCAATTTATTCCGCTATTGTAGTACTACCGAGTATTGCATCACATTACGTAAATATTTTATATCCTTTGTTTTTTTTGTACGAGTTTGAGCATACTTATTAATTGAAATTAATTAATCGTCATTCATATTAATTTAGTAGAATTTCGTAATTTAAAGATGCATAAAACTAGAAAAATAGATTTAAAATGTGCTGGTTGTGATACATTTTTATGAAAAACCAGAGGCAAGAAAAAAATAGTTAAAGATGAAAATGATGCTAGACCTTTATCTCTTTTGTTACAAAAAGAAATAAATATAAACGACATTTTGTGCCATGAAATGACTTTCTGCTTATAAATGCTACAATAGCGGAATAAATTAGGCAAAGGAATGAAAATTTGAATGTGCGGAGGTACAACGATGGGAAAATTTAATTATGTATCGAAAATATCAATAGATATGTGATTTTAACAGTTCAAATCTCGTTTATATTACATATATAATCAAGACAAAAGACGACACATGTAAATCCAGGTTCAGAAAGAACAGCCATATATTGTTCAATCTAGATAAAGTTTTCTCATTGGCTGTTTCGAAGCTTGACTTTGATTGGCTAAAATAAGCCGCGCGCTATTTAACATGCAATTTCGAATAAGTTTTTCTGATAAATTGATTACACCACAAGATATTGTTTTTGCACTTTCCTCATTATTCTATGCTTGTTATTTAGACTTCACAGCCCTCTATTTTTTTAAATCACGCTTTAAAATCTTAGCCAACAAAAAAGCCAAGCATTTCTTCGAATAATATTGCCGCTTCTTCATAACTTCTACCGGTTTTCCTTTACATGCCCGATTTTTATTTTTTTTGGCTGTGTTGCACCACTCAAAAATTTTTTTTCAAAATATATACTAAAAGTAGAGATTCCAAGGAATATTTCTATAATATTTACTTTGGTAACCCTCTCAAATAAAACCTGAAAAAAAATTTTTTACCCCTTTTTTTTGTCCGAAATTTTTTAAAATTTTCCTATAAATTAGTCTGGCTGGTATTTATAACATATTCTTTTTTCATCAAAATCGGTCAAGTCGTTTTCGAGGAAATTAATTTTTTTCATTTTGATTTCCCCTTCCATAACTCCCAAAAAACTGTAGTTTTAAGGTTACCATTTTAGGAAATTGAATAACTAGTTGGTGCCTACTTACAACATAAATTTGGACTTGATACGTGCGGGGGCAACTTTTACATACTTATCTCCCTAGACCCTTTATGAATATATTAAATGAATTAAGTTTACAAGATTTAGTTTTAAAATTACCCTTTGTTTTCAGGTGTTAAGACAATATAGAGAGATGTAACCGGATATGATAGGATTGAAAAATAAATTAAACCTGGTTATAAGTAATTAAAGTTACTGTTGAAAACAGATTACGTATCTAATGATCATTAATATATGGAATATAGTTGCAGGCTGAAGTACCTGCATACGCGTGCCTTTTTACATTAAGGATAATTTCAACCTTGTCTCTCAATGACGACATTCTTAGACACCTCGTTACATTACGTCGTCAAAGTTCTCACGCTACTCGCTCTTGGTTATAAAAAATCAATCTATTCTGACAAATCTTAAGAATCGGACCATTTATATTTACTTTTATCCCCTTAACTTGTCTGAATAAAACTTACAAAAAAATGGATGCAGATTTATATTTGATTGTTATACACAGTTACATATAATTGTCCAATTATTTATAAATATTGCATCAGATAATGACAGAAATAGTCAGTTACGTTGGCTTCTTTTATGAAATGTTTGGAAAGTCTAGATACGCATTCTCCATGCGTAGAAAATCGTTAACAAGGACATGAGAACTATATTATTTCGATGCCAAACAACACAAATAAAACAAATGTGACTGAGTTAATTACATTATAATCAATTCTCCGTAGCAAATTCCATTTAAAAAAAAAATAAACAGTTGTTAGAAATATTCAACAGTGTAAAGAAATTATTATAGATAGGACTTGTATCGACCCTTTGATGAATATTCGATATATGTGTAAATTGGCTTTAGGGTCCAGAAATGATGAAAACTCAGTTATTACATTCTTTCAAACGTTTCGACTCAGGTTGGAGTCCTCATCAGTGAGAATTTATTTCTATAAAAAATACAAAGGAGGAATCTTAAGAATTGAACGTGTGACGGATAAACATTGTAGTAAAAAAGTGATATAAGAATCGCAGGTGTGAAAATAAAATTGGGATAAGTAACTAAATTTGCAATACAGAAAAACTGTAACAAAACTGTACAAAAAATTTTTTTCGTAAAATTGCTAAAAAGAACCTTAGAGACATTGTAATACAATGATATAAATGAATTATGCATGTGAACCTATAAAATTGGTCTAAAACTGAATTGTAATGAACTGTACAGAAAAAAAAATATTTCTATAAGAATACAAATGAAGAAACTTGAACAATTTGAAACTGTGACCGATGACAAATATGTTAAGAATAATGTAAAAGGATTGCAAGTTTGAAATTAAAAAAATTGGTCTAAATAACTAAATTTACTAAAAAAGTAAAGGCGTAAAGCCTTAATTTGAAAGAAATACTAACAAGAGAGACTTAAAAAGTAACACGTGTGACAGATAACAATTTTGGTTAACCGATATGAATGAAATTGTACAAGTGAAACTATAAATGGTATAAACTAAATGTTAAAAATGTAAAATGTAAGAATAATGTAAAAATGTAAAAAACTTGTACAGAAAAATTTCTTGTAAAAAGACAGAGGAAGAAACTTAAAATCTTGAATGTGTGACCGATGAACATACTGTTAAAAAATGATGTAAAAAAAATTACAAGTTTGACACTATAAAATTGGACTAAATAACTAAATTTTGGATACAGTAAAACTGTAACAAAAAACTGTACAAAAAAAATTTATTTTTTCCTGTGAAATTATTAAAGAGAACCTAAAAGAATAGCACGTGTGGCGGATAACATTGTAATAAAATTATATGAGTGAATTTATACATGTGAACTATAAAATGGGTCTAAATTAAATGTAAATGAACTGTACAGAACAATTTTCTCTATAAAGGTACAAAAGAAGAACTTGAAACAATTTTAAACGTGTGACCGATGAGCATTCTGTTAAAATGATGTAAAAGAATTGCAAGTTTGAAATTATAAAATTGGTATAAATAACTAAAATAGCTAAAAAGTAGAACTGTGAACCTTAATTTGAAAAAATTACTAACAAGAGAGACTAAAAAGTAGCACCTGTAACAGAAGACAATTTTTGGTAAAACCGATGTAAATGAATTGTAAAGTGAAAACTATAAAAATGGTCCAAAAAATTCGATTTGCATGAAAATATAAAGTACACAAAAATTTAATTCTGTAAAATTACTAAGGGGAGAAAAATTTAAAATTTTGAAAATATAACATGTGACGGATAAACATTGCGGGATAAAAAGTCAAAAAATGAGAGCTTATCACCAACAAAACTCTGTAAACGTAACTGACCTCAGAATTAAATTTTTGTGTACTTTATATTTTCATGCAAATCGAATTTTTTGGACCATTTTTATAGTTTTCACTTTACAATTCATTTACATCGGTTTTACCAAAAATTGTCATCTGTTACACGTGCTACTTTTAAGTCTCTCTTGTTAGTAATTTTTTCAAATTAAGGTTCACAGTTCTACTTTTTAGCTATTTTAGTTATTTATACCAATTTTATAATTTCAAACTTGCAATTTTTTTACATCATTTTAACAGAATGCTCATCGGTCACACGTTTAAAATTGTTTCAAGTTCTTCTTTTGTACCTTTATAGAGAAAATTGTTCTGTACAGTTCATTTACATTTAATTTAGACCCATTTTATAGTTCACATGTATAAATTCACTCATATAATTTTATTACAATGTTATCCGCCACACGTGCTATTCTTTTAGGTTCTCTTTAATAATTTCACAGGAAAAAATAAATTTTTTTTGTACAGTTTTTTGTTACAGTTTTACTGTATCCAAAATTTAGTTATTTAGTCCAATTTTATAGTGTCAAACTTGTAATTTTTTTTACATCATTTTTTAACAGTATGTTCATCGGTCACACATTCAAGATTTTAAGTTTCTTCCTCTGTCTTTTTACAAGAAATTTTTCTGTACAAGTTTTTTACATTTTTACATTATTCTTACATTTTACATTTTTAACATTTAGTTTATACCATTTATAGTTTCACTTGTACAATTTCATTCATATCGGTTAACCAAAATTGTTATCTGTCACACGTGTTACTTTTAAGTCTCTCTTGTTAGTATTTCTTTCAAATTAAGGCTTTACGCCTTTACTTTTTTAGTAAATTTAGTTATTTAGACCAATTTTTTTAATTTCAAACTTGCAATCCTTTTACATTATTCTTAACATATTTGTCATCGGTCACAGTTTCAAATTGTTCAAGTTTCTTCATTTGTATTCTTATAGAAATATTTTTTTTTCTGTACAGTTCATTACAATTCAGTTTTAGACCAATTTTATAGGTTCACATGCATAATTCATTTATATCATTGTATTACAATGTCTCTAAGGTTCTTTTTAGCAATTTTACGAAAAAAATTTTTTGTACAGTTTTGTTACAGTTTTTCTGTATTGCAAATTTAGTTACTTATCCCAATTTTATTTTCACACCTGCGATTCTTATATCACTTTTTACTACAATGTTTATCCGTCACACGTTCAATTCTTAAGATTCCTCCTTTGTATTTTTTATAGAAATAAATTCTCACTGATGAGGACTCCAACCTGAGTCGAAACGTTTGAAAGAATGTAATAACTGAGTTTTCATCATTTCTGGACCCTAAAGCCAATTTACACATATATCTAATAGTGTAAAGAAAATTCTGATAAAAATTGATTAATTCTTTGCTCTCGTTTTACTCAAATCTTGATTCTTTAAATTACGTAAATTAAAATAACAAAGTATATATTGAATTACGAGACTGACAAAGAAATAAGTTATAGTATAAATTAAAAAATTGAAAATGATTAATAAGTACACTTTTAAAGTTTTAATAATATTTATAAACTATGATAGATTTTATACTGAAAATATGAAAAATTTACAATACTTACTGTTTTACGACCTCTAAGTTCTCCTGTAGCGGCAGCAATAAGAAGACCTGCAGTTATAATAATGTAGCCTCCGCACGTGGCTGTCGCAAAAGCCTGTCCTAATGGTGAGAACAAAGCACAATAGTAAAGAAATTGAAAGACAAAGCCTAGAAGGAAAATGCATATTAACATTACCAATGACTCCCCATGTTACGTTGTTAAGCAAACCCCATTCTCGGCTAAGATTTCTGAGGTAGTGAAAAACCCTTCTGCTCTCATCATCAGTTACCCTCAAAGCAACCACACACGCGATGCATAACAACTGAAAATTAATTACATTTTCCAATAATTCACTGTCTAAACTTTTAATTAGTGAGAATTTGTCCAATCTGCAACTAGTTCAAAAATGCACTAATTTTCAGTAACATCCAACTTATTAATAAGTTAATTCAAGTCATTTATATTCAAATTTGACAAATTCAGAGTAAAATTTTAACTGATTTATAGTGGAAATTTCTTACTGTTTGAAACTGAACGCATCTACGCTAATTCATTGGTGAATTTTACTCTGAATTAGTTAATATTGACTGATCCAGATTTAGAGAGGATTCGTCTGAAAAGAAGGCTTAATCTTTTTTTGCAATATTTACATTTTATCTCTAATATATTTATGCTTCCTTCAAATAATTGGATATTAGGATGGTACGGAAAACATTAAATTCACATGATCAAATGAAGGGTGGCTCGATTCTCACTCTTATAATATACTTTCTTGAACATTAATTTTATATTTATTTATTTATTATTAATATAGAAATATTTACCTGTTGATTAAAAGAGCGAATTTATTGATAAAAAAGTAAACATCAGCATTGGAAATTGAACCCTCATTGCTGTAATATATGGGTCATTCCATATTAGATTGACAGTCGATGTCGCAAATTCGAACGAGATGATTTTTTTTCGGTTCTTTATCAACAATAATTAGACACGTATTTTTTTGTTTGGACAAAAAAATTTTTTTTACAAGTATATGATTTTTCGAATTTTCTAAGAAATGATATTTTCGACATAGCAAGCGCACTTTCAAGCCTGTTTATCTTGAAAACAATTGTTCGCACGAAAAATGTTCCAAATTACGAAAATTAGGGTTTTGACTCTTCTTTACAGAGATTGTTGCTAAAAAAATTGTTTAAATATTTTTTAACATACAAAAGTAAAGAAATAAACGCAAAATCGTTTTTTTCCAAATTTGGCCCCTTTCGAAATTTTCTTTTTCGTGAAAAAAAATTATCTCATTCAAATCTGCGACATCGACTGTCAATCTAATATGGAATGACCCATATATACTTTTCAACTCTGGGGTACCATTTATTTTATTGGTAAAGGCAACTAATTCTTGGTTAGCATAATCACGAATTGCTTGGTCCTACTGTTCAGGGTAGTTAGTTGGCAATAGTGTTTCTATTGAGGATCATTACGCTAATCAAAACTCATGGTTGTGCTAACCAAAAAATGGTTGCCCTAAGCAACAAATCAGATAGCGCCCCAGAGTCCAACGAATTGGATAGGATAACCAACTTCTTTCTCAGCTTTGAAGCAAAGTAAGTGACAGAACGTTATGACTCTTTAATGTTTTTAGTAAATTTTGATTTTTACCAACGTTTTACTTTATTTCTGAAGGCATTCTCAGGGCCAGTACAAGAAACTGTTGGTGCAATATTATCAAAATATGTGACGTTCCGAGATGAAAAGACCCTAACGCGGAAAAAATTAATTTCCAGATATTCGATGCTGTCAATAGCTTTTGAGGCGCTCTATCATAACAATGCAAAATTATTTCCCATAAAATTTGTTTAAGCTCTGTTTGGGTTTTTTCTATGCGGAACGTCACATATACGAGGCCTGTTCAAAAAATAAGGTGAATTTTCAAATTTCGCGGTCTATGTACATTCGATTTTCGATTTTTTTTCCTGTTTGTGAGAGGCATAAAGGCTAAAAGTGTTTTGCGTGTGTTGGCGATTTTCTGCTGTCGAAAAAAATGAATCAAAGAATATGCATCAAATTTTGTGTAAAAAATGGAATTAAGTGCTCAAAAACACTTGAAATGTTGAAAGTTGCATACGGTGAGTGTACTGTAAGTCAAAAAAGTGTTTACAAGTGGTACAAGCTCTTCACAGAAGGTCGCTAAGAGGTGAATGACGACGCTCGCCCTGGACGGCCCAGCACGTCAACAACCATTCAAAACACTGAAGCAGTGAAGAAAATTGTTATGGAGGATCGTCGAATCACTATTAGCGAAGTTGCTGAGGATGTCGGCATATCGGTTGGCTCATGCCATGCAATTTTCTTGGATATTTTGGGTCTGAAGCGTGTGGCAGCGAAGTTCGATCCAAAATTGCTGAATTTTGACCTCCTCGCTCGTCATTGCTTGTTCGGTAATTTTTTGACCAAAAGCAACACCGTAATCATGCCTCAGTCACCGTATTCACCAGATTTAACCCCCTGTGACGTTTTCCTGTTCCCAAGATTAAAGAGACCCATGAAAGGACGGCGTTTTGCCATGATTGAGGAGATAAAAACTGAATCGCTGAGAGAGCTTGAGGACATACCAAAAAGTGCATATCAGAAGTGCTTCGAGGATTGAAAAAAACGCTGGCAGAAGTGTATTATATCTGAGGGGGATTACTTTGAAGGGGACAACATAGAAATTCATGAATAAATTAATATTTTCCGAAAAAAATGAAAATTCATCTTATTTTTTGAACAGACCTCGTAGGCATCTATCAATTTATTTATACACCAACTTTTAAAATTGTTTAATTAATTTAATTTAATTTTGTTTCTCAGTATTAATATTAATTTAAAAATAAAAATTTAAAGAATATACCTTACGACCCTCAGCTAGTGTTCAAACATTGTTTCAAGTAATCAAATTCTTTAAATAAAAGTTTTGATTAAATGAAATAAACAATGTTCCTAAAATTTGGATGATCCAAACTCTTCTATGAAATCAACCAAAAATAGGCAAACAGAATATTTGTTGAGATAAATCAATTTTTTCTTAAATTCTTGTTGCATTTGACTGAATACATGAAAATTTTGGGTAGACGTTAAAGATTATCAATTTACCAATAATTTAATTGTATTATTCCACTACTTTGATTTTTGGTTCTCCTATTTTACTTATTTTATACGCATATTTAATAACTATTAATAAATTAAATTTGGTACACAGTAAAAGTGAAAACATCCTATTAACTTTTTAGCTAAGTCTGGTTAAGTCTTTGTACTATATACTACAATGAGGACAAATTGATTTGCATGGTTTTTCGCTAAAGTACAAATAATTATTTGCTAGACTTCACTTTAAAAGGCTGAATCGTAGGCTTTATCGCGGGTGAGGCTAGGTGATCAGCATAACACGCGTGCAATAAAGTGCACTGAGGTATCTTCGACCCAGTAAGGAATATGTGGTCACGCCTATCCTCGCATTAACATTATAGAAAATGAATTCTACCTCAAAGGCATAGTAAGAACGCAATAATATTAGAAGAAAAGATCTATCCATGTCAACATGAAACCCAAACGTGAGTCACATTTTATGAGATGTTCTGTATACTCTGTGTGGTGATTTCAACGACTGACTGACTGTGCCTGTCTATGCAGATTCTGTGTTGTGAATCACAAAGTAGATCAAGTCTTTCAAAATAAAATTGTTTAGTGGATCAAGTATGCACATGGAAGCTCAGGCATTTACAAATTTATGTATTTCGTGTGCCGAATTCGCAATTTACTCTACAAATGTGAATTAACTATATTTAACTAATAAATCAGTTAATTCAATTTACTAAATTAGCAAAGCAGTCTATTAACTTAAGTCTATTATTATAGAATTTTTAATTAAAATGGAATACAAAATCAGTTTTTTACTATAACTTTTTCTTAAAATTAGTGAATTTTTACTTACTGGTGTAACAAAAAACCATTCATTTTACTGATTTTGTTCAATAACTTTTACTGGAATAATTGAATCATTTGATAGAAATGAATCATTAGATCAAATCATCAAAATAAGATACCTCATTCCACTAATTTACTTCAGTAACAAATTGTACTGATAATTATTAACGTTCAATTACAGACTAATCAAAACTACTCAATGAATGAGTTTAAAGCGAATAATCGTAAAACTTAATAACACTGATACTAATGCTCTTCTTTAACCTAAAATATGTGATTGGAAGACTATAAATCACTTACCAATTCAACAATTCTGATGAATACTTTTCGGTTGAACATGATTTCACAGTAAGATCACAATTAATTATCATCTAGACTCAAAGAAAAGCACCAATTGCATTTCTCCTGTTCAACAGTTTTGAATTAATCACAGACATAACGATTGTTTGCTTAATAATCCAATATCAGAAATTATTGTTGCTCGATACTTCAATAAATTCGTTTTTTTTTAAATAAAAATTTAATATAATTCTTTCACTCATGACTAACAAGCATCAAAATTGAAATAACTCACTTAATTCTGAGGAGAATTTAAAGTAGCACACCTTACTGCTTGATTAGTAAACTGTTAGCGACATAAGGTAAAAAATGTTAAAATGATTTTATCTGATTTTTCTAAACATAAAGTATTTAGCAAATCTGAACACAGAAAAACAATTTATCATCACTTTTAAAATTGTCCATAGGTCATAAAAAATAATGCACTTATACAAGAAAATACAATTCACTTGATTATACTTTATAATTTAAAATTTGACTTCTTTAATAAAAACACTGATTGCTCTTTTACCGTAAATAAACAAATTATATATTCATCGAAAATCACAGCTAATAATGAGTGAATCCCAATAAAAATAAAACTGATTTGCATGAAATTATTTTTTTAATGATTTTATTAGATGTGACACACCTAAATTTAGAATAATAGAAAATATATGGGACCGGAACAAGAGGGTAAGAACTAAGAAAAATAGACTCTTCGAGCGTAAACGTTGGACGAAGACTGACGAAGACTGAAGAGATAGGAAGGAAGGCTTAGAGATTGTGCGGACACTGTCATGTAATAATGCCTGCGTATAGCCGGTATTGCTGGAAACAATACCATTATCACACGACGCAATGGCGTGGGATAATGCAAATTTCCATAGGCAACCATAGAAAACTGAACCTTGGTCAATTGCTATTATATATTTATTTCCATGTCCAGTGTATGACCAAACGTTCTGTACAAGCTAATCTAATATAGGTTTCTGTTTCAAGCATATATTATTTAATTATATTTTTATTTTAATTTATATATTATAATCCAATATTTTCGCCTTCTCGGTTCCGGAAAAATCTAATTTGTATAACAATACCTTATCGTAAAACAAAGATTTAGAAAAAAATATGAATCGCGTTTAATTCATTATGCATATTATCTTTTAGAGGCCAAGACAGTTACGTAATTTAATTTTGACCTATTGTAAACATTTATTGATACATTAATTATTCATCATGCAATATAGTCATCAGTAATGATAATTTTCACAAAAACAAAAATTCATCTTTTTTGAAATTTTATAATTTTGCAAGTCTAAATATAAATTTAAAAAATTGAAATTAATACTTTAATTCGCATTTAAATTTTGATTTAAAAACATTCAAATTTATAAGCGATCGAGTATCCAAAGAAGATGGATTCTAAATTGTTTGATGATTAAATTCAGAGCATTTTGAACTTCTTTAGAATTCTTTCGCCTCTTTATTTAGAAATTAATTTAATTAATATGTGTTACGTATACAATTTGAGACTCTAAAACTTCTAAAAACTCTAAATTCAAATCTTTTCAAAGCCTTAAACACTTGAAGTAGTTGTCATGCCAGAAAATAAAGTTTCTGGAAAAAAAGTTTTTCTACGATTGAAAGACTTGAAAGGACATTATCAGTCGTGTCTTATGAAAGAAAAAGCATTATTTTTTATAAAAAAATTTTAAACTTACAAAAAATAATACTTTTAATAATGTTTTTTGTGATCAAATTTTCCCTTACTATGACGTCTTAACAAAATTTGAAAAATGATTGTATTTTCATGAATCATGGCTTATTTTCTAAGTAAAAGTATTTTCTACAACTCTACTGTTTGCAATTTTCAGAATAAAATTTTTAGTAGCTCAATTCGTTAAAAAATATGTTTTAAAAGAAATTTTTTTTTCAAATAACTATATTTATTCTTTATTTATTCTTTATTTTCAAAATTGGAAACAGTAGAGTTATGGAGAATATTTTCCCCGAAAAAATAAGTGATGATTTTTGAAAATCCAATAATTTTTCAAGAATTGGTGAGAAGCGATAGTAAGAAAAACATTGTTTTCCAGTGACCTGATTTTTGGCACAATTACCTTAAATTGTAAATTTCAATTTTTTAAAAGTTGATATTAAAAATTTGTAATTATGAAAATATTTTAGAATTCTTTAAAATCTCTATCAATTTTATGGTAATATCCTTTTTACAAATTTACTACTTTGTAAGTTTGTAACTGCAAGCTTGCAAGAAGAATTTCACATTATCGATTTCTGAGGTATGTGGTTATTCTTGGAGAATCATTCGCATTCAATAACGATTCTTTGTCGTAAATATACAATGAGAATTCTCACGATATATCATATATGAATAATCTGGCTCTGAAATTCTTGCACTTGACATCGTTTTACATTGAAAATTCCAAACAATTACATAGACTTTTTTTAATGTCCAAGTATTTATCAATTGAAAAAAAATCTAAAAAAGGTGCTGTGCATTCTTGTCTTTGCCTTAAAAAACAATGGATGCATTAGACAAAATTTGAAAAATATTAATTAAACATGATGGTCACATTTGAAAACCTAAAGTATATTGTTGTTACAATTAGTATAGACTTTAGAAACAAAAGTCTTGTATGTAATGATAAATCTCTTTAAATTCAATAATATTAAGATAAAAAGTATGAAGCCATATAAAATGCTGAATTCAAATGTTTAATATCAGTAGTTGATTGAACTTGTATACTATCAAAAATTGAACAATATTGTTTTAGATTTTAAGATGTGGCCGTCATGATCAACAAAAATTTTGTAAATATTTTGATTTATGCAACCATAGATCTCTATCCAGTATTTTTAATGCAATTACTTTAATGCTGCCTTCGGAGAAGAGAAGAAAAGTGTTAACTTGTAATTCTAAAAAAAATAAAATCTGAATGGATTCGTGCAACACCTTTTGTTGTTTTTTCTCCAAATAACTACAGTTTTAGGTACGATTTAAGAAAATAAAAATTATAGGCGCCGGTGATTCATTCAACGTTCTTCGTGTGAATGGAATAATCTCGTATATTAGAACTTCTATTATTTATCCCAAGTAACCACAACTGAACGCTAAATAATTATTGTTGAGTCATAAAAATGACGGTTTAATAAACGTTACTGTATATTTACTGCAGGAATAATTTATTGACGTCATAGTATATACGTCATAATTATATATTTTCTATATTCTACTTGTTTTATATTTTTTTTTCCTATCGGAATAAGTAACAAAAACATATTTAAAAATCTGCCAGCTGCGCGGACACATTCTCATTGCGCGCGGCTAGCTTTTCTCTCAAGTTTGAGCGCGACTAGGGCGCGCGCTTTGCGCTCCGACATATTATCAATGAAATGTGCGTTATAATCTCTTATCTTTTATTAAAATATCATGGTTTTTCATCAAGCTTTCACGTAATTTATTTTACCAAGGATGAAGCGAGAACTTCAAGAAATGTCTCTTTGTCCCAGCTTTACCAAAAGTATTTCGGCAAAATTCAACGATTAAATTCCCTCAGTGTAGCGTCTCTTAACGTTTTTTCCATATGTTTACGACCCGCTCATAATACTTAAACGTAAACTTTTGTTAGAAGGGGGCTCTTGGAATCCGATTGCTAAACATTTTTTGAACTTAGTATAAATGTGCCTTCATGTTGTGCTACAAATTCACTTATTATTTTATTAACATTTATTATTTATAACGTATACACACTTTTTTATTGCTGAACCGCTTTCAATTAGTTTTTACATTCTCAACATATGAGAAGGTATTAGTTTTATGTGAAAAATGACTTTCGAAATTTTCATCAATTCTTTTCGTTTTGAGACCCCCTGAGTCATGAGAGTGTAAAAAGAGAAGAAAGATATTTCATTCTTATTTTCCGTGGTGAATTGAATTTCATGCTTGTTGTTGGTGCATTAAAATTTCAGGGATAAGCTATTCAAATCTGACTAAAATTATCATTTGGGTCTAAATATGTAAAATAATGATGCAGTACTTTCCGTGGTGTCTTTTCAATTGAGTATGCAAGGTTAAATATAGAATACTGTCTTGAAAAGAAGTTTTTCAACAGGCAGCATAGTATTTCCATAAATAATTAAGTGGAATACTTGTTTCCTTATTTTTTACTACCTTCAAATATTTGTGTCACGATTTTGATTATTTTATTCATTAATGTTTCATTCACATCAACATTATTTGTGCACTTTTGACTAATTGAAAAGCAAGAAGTCAGTCATTGAATGGAATTATTAAAAATTCTACCTTATTGCAATTAGGAACAGAAAATTAAGCTTAAAATGTCATACATCACTGGTTTATAATCTCTTCTACATTTTTACTCATATATTAAAAAAACTCTGTTGAAAACAGATGAGTTGCACAACATCCACTTTAATGAAATAAAGGAGTTTTAATTTCAAGAGTACTCTTTCAATGAGGAGATTCAGATTTAGGGAGTGAGATTTCTCTTCTTTCAGATTTATAGAATCAATTAACAAAAAAGCTAATAAAAACTCAAAAATTGATGTTTTTATAGGTTTTAAAGTAGGGAATAAAATAGAAAATAGAAAAAAATCGGAAAAAAGGATATTAAGAAATACGTTTCTTAAAGTCTTCGTTTTATATTTCTCAATAATATAAGCAATTTTATTCATAAATGAATAGTGACAAGCGAAACAAAATGAGAAATTGGTGTTTCTAACCATAATAAAAAGAGGGAAACATCGGCCGTGAGATTAAAACAATGACTCTGGTCACCCAATCCCACGTTAAATTGGAACGTGGGTACTTTCGCTGAATCGTATCTTTTCTTTGAGCGAATTACCTCTAGTATGAGCCTATGAGTTTGAGACTTGTCAAAGGCCACTTTTTGAAGAAATCTCTTTTTTAGGGTTTAAATATAAGGAACGTTGTCCTTACCTTTCCCTTTTTACGTATCTTAATCTCCAGAATAATCTATTATCATGAAAAATAAAATTACGACATTGTTACAAGTTACATAATTCAAAGTAATGTAGATGATACTTTATGTAAATAAATATTTTTTTCCACGAGAATAGCTTATAATAGACCAAGTACTAAGAGAAAAAGATTAGAAGCAAATAATGCTTATGTAAATTTACCTCGCAACTAAGCTTTTGATTCATAAAGTAGAACATGATTTGAATTACTTTTAGATCAATCAAGAATCCCACAAGGATATTTTTAAGATTTTAACCAAGCGTGAAATTAAGGAAACCTTCTATATTACCTTTCGCGCGTTTTTTCAAACTCACTGGAGGTCAGGGTTGAGTTATAAAATTTTATAGTCATGGATTACGTAGAGATTTTATTGTGCAATGTATTTTATATAATATAATTGTATTTATTGTTATTATATGATAATTTGTTCCCTCTAAAATCACATTAGAAATAATAAATTTCATTTAATTTAAATAAATCAAATATCCAACAATATAATATGCAATATAATACGCATACGTTGTTATTATATTTTATGTTATGTTCTTTACGTTATTAAATTTAGGAAAACATTTTACTTAATCTAACCAAACCATTTTGTTAAATAAACTAAGATCTTTAGTTAAATCGAAAAAATTTTGGTTAAAAGAACGAAGATTTTTGTTTGATTTAACTACTAAACAGATATTTTATCATTTCATGTTTCGTAGAATTTTATACATGGATTAAAAATACAGGGTGGGCCATCTAACATTTGGAATTTGAATTGGCTATATCAAGAAACTTATGGATATTTTTTCAAAAGTATGGTTTTATTAGAAAGATTGAACCTTTCCATTTGAGAATGAAACACAATATCATTCAAATGACTTCCACGGTAGGCCTTACAGTACCCCATTTTATCAACCCAATTTTTCAGTACATTTTCGATTGTTTGGGCTTCAATCCCATGAATGGCAACTTCGATTTCGTGTTTCAAGGCCTCAATCCTCTCTGGATGGATAGCGTAACACTTATTCTAAACGGCTCCCCACAAAAAATAATCCAACGGGGTCAAATCACAGCTCCGAGGCGGCTAATTGACATCAGAATTTCGGCTGATTATTCGATTTTCCAAAACGGTGCATCTGATGGTCATGAGGCTTCAGTTCTTGGACTATTTGAACTTTGTAGACCTTCATACCGAGGTCTTTATGCAAAATTCTCCTCAGAGAAGTACGAGGAATGTTCAGTTCCTGAGAACGATAAAGAGTTGATATTGATGTATGTTCAAGCACACTTTGGGCAACAGCAGCAATGTTTTCGGCTAAGCGCACTGGACGAGAACGTGAACGGGTTTTTTTGTCCAATAATGATCTAGTTTCACGCACTCGCTTCACAAATTAATCCACAAACTGCGATGAAGGCACTTCTTTTTTACCAAATTTTTTTCATAAATTTCTTACAGTTTGGGTAGAAGACTCACCACTTTGGAAGTAAGTTTTCAATATTTCCCAATTTTGATCAAGCGTAAAGCGTCCCATTTCGTAAATGTCAAACATAAAACTAATTTTCTGTCAATATTCAAATACTGTTGATGTTCTTAGTTGGCTTTAGGGCCCCGAAAAAATGTAACACAAAGTTTCATATTTTCAAACGTTTCGACTCAGATTAGAGTCCTCATCGGTGAGAATTTATTTCTATAAAAAATACAAAGGAAGAAACTTAAAAAATTTGCGCGTGTGACCGATAAACATTGTGGTAAAAAATGATATAAAAGAATTGCAAATGTGAAACTATAAAATTGGTCTAAATAACTGAATTTGCAAAGAAATGAAATGACAAAAAATTTTTCACAGTTTTTATTTCGTTGAATTTAGTTATTTAGAACAATTCTATAGTTTCACATGTGCAATGGATTTATATCGTATTAAGACAATGTTTTATTTTGTTCTGAATAGTTATCGAATTGACATCTTTATTCACAACTTACGATAAACATTTATACCTATTTACAGATTCTTTATTTTTTTGATTAATAAACATACGTAGTGAAAGATACTCTCTGTCTTCTATTTATTTTACAATAAATATTCAACAGGTTATGGGCCCAGCATGCTTCCACTGCGCCAGTGTATGTAATTAATAACAGAGAAAGACAAGTTGAATATTGTGTATAAGTTATGCTAAGTGCCGCGTTGTGTTCGTGAATTTCTACAAGTGCAGTGTATAACGATCTCTTCATCATGGCTGATAAGGAGTTCAACTTCGTTAAGCTTAACGGAACAAATTAAATTTTATGGAAATTTGGTGTAAACATTTCCTTAGCATTCGCCGATCTCATGGGTTATGTAAACGGCACGGAAGATGAGCCAGCTAAATCGACGAAGCTCGCCGATTGGAAAAAATGGAACACTAGCTCGTTAAAAGCAATGAGCATTATATTAGATTCCGTAGAGATGCGGTTGCATCCCTACTTGATCAACTGCACAACTCCAAAAGAAGTCGGGGACAAGCTGCAACAACGATTCGGTGATGCAAGTGAGGATGCAAAGCAAAGTGCGTGGCATCAGTTTTACGACATCCGCATAAATGATGGTGAATACGTCTCTCAACGTTTGGAAGATTTCGAGTGCATCTGCAGGCAACTTATAGATTCAGGTGATAAGCCATCTGATTCAGCAGTTCAGTCAAAACTGTTAAAAAGCTTGCCGCCGAGATTTTCTCCTTTCCTCATGGCCTGGGAAAGTACTCCCAAAACGGAAAGAAAAAAGGATACGCTGATAAACAGAATCATCTATGAAGACAAGCGCTTGTGTGACGCGGAAGACAAGCTGTCATCTCTAGCACTTCAAATTCATGGATATACTGATGGAGACTATGCCGGTTGTTTGAAGGCACGTAGGTCGCGAAGTGGTTTTGTATTTTTATTAAATGGCGGACCAATCAGCTGGTCCAGCCAACGGCAAAGCATAGTGTCATTGTCGACAGCAGAAGCTGAGTACATCGCGCTAACGCATGGAACAAAAGAGGCTATCTGGTTGCGCCAGATGCTTAAGGAATTAGATATTTCATGTAATTCGATTCCGATTTCCGTTGACAATCAATCCGCTATCAAGTAAGCAAATAATTCCGAGTTTCATAAGCGATCTAAACATATTGACGTGAGGTTTCATTTTGTTCGCGACGTTATATGCCGTAAAGAAATTGAAATAAGCTATGTCGAATCAAAGCATCAATTAGCCGACATTTTTACAAAACCTCTAGTCAAACAGCAATTTTGTATTTTACGTGGGGAATTAAATATCCGGGATGATACAAAATAAGTGGGAGTGTTGGATTTTTGAATGAATCCTATAATTTAGTATTTTGAATTATTATTATAAGTTGCTCTTTGTTTTTTTTGTTAACCTGGGAAAAACCCTATGACCAGGTTTACTGCCGAGTCCGTAGACAAATTTTGCCCTTAGTCCTTAACTGAGTTATTTTATTGTAAGTGTAAAATTTGACTAGCTAGCAACTGCAGACAAGCGTCAGTTCAATTAGTTAGGTCTTAACACTACAGCACACTACAGCGAGCCTCATCGCACTTAAACTAAGTTTTATTTTGTTCTGAATAGTTGTCGAATTGACATCTTCATTCACAACTTACGATAAACATTTATACCTATTTACTAATTCTTTTTTTTTCTGATTAATAAACATACGCAGTGAAAGATAATCTCTGTCTTCTATTTATTTTACAATAAATATTCAATAGTATTTTTATAGAAAAAATTTGTGTACACTTTTCATTTTTTTTGCAAATTTAGTTATTTAGACCCATTTTATAGTTTCACATTTGCAATTCTTTTATATCATTTTTTATCACAATGTTTATCGGTCACACGTG
Organism: Diplolepis rosae; assembly: GCA_030998225.1. Classification (NCBI taxonomy): domain Eukaryota; kingdom Metazoa; phylum Arthropoda; class Insecta; order Hymenoptera; family Diplolepididae; genus Diplolepis; species Diplolepis rosae. Next base: position 292,674 of record JAPYXD010000630.1, read on the forward strand.
CAAATTTTTTAAGTTTCTTCCTTGGTATTTTTTATAGAAATAAATTCTCACTGATGAGGACTCCAATCTGAGTCGTAACGTTTGAAAATATGAAAATTTGAGTTACATTTTTTCTAGACCCTAAAGCCAACTAAGAACATCAACAATATTTGAATATTAATACTAAGAGTCGATGTAAGTCCTGTTCATTATTATTTACATTATGGGCAATCAAAGTAAACGAAATGGAAATGGTTTCTTTACGATAATTAAGAAGAATCACGGTGAACATGTCGTCTCATATATGAAGAACTTTTCACGAGACAAAATACAACTCACAATCAAATTCAACCAGAGGATTCTTTTGCTTCACTGCAGGAAAGAGAAGATACTATCCAAACATTTACAATTTGAATCATCTCACCTCGTATATTTTGATTATTCTAATATTATACACATGCACACGTTAGCGTTGTATAAATTTAAATCAACTTTATATTTAGAAATCAGAGACATTTGCATCACCATCTATAGACTAAGTAATTATTTTCGATATTTTGACAAAATCATCAGACATGATTTATTTATTATTGCACGCGGCATAACGAGGTAATTTACATAATATCTGTACACTCGGAAAAAAGGTTCAGTTAAATTTACTGAAGCTAATCGGTTGAAAAGCTTCTTGTTAAAATGACTAAACTCTTAGTTAATTTCCCCAGAAAAATTGTTTACCCGAATTGTGTGCATTGGCACGTATTGCCAGTAAGATGCTAACGCTGTACGAAGAAGAAGAAGAATAAGAAGGATTGAGCTTCGTTTCATGGCTATGGGCGCATGCGCAGTTCAATTTTTACATTTCATTCCTTTCTGGCGAAATGTACTACATTGCGCTACTGTTAACTGTAGCGAAAAAACGAGTTTGCGCGCCGATGGCTCATAAAAGTAATTTCGGTATGCATATGCCAAAGCTTGTATACATGTTGATACCGGTTTCCTGTTGGTTATGTTCAATATTGTAAAATACGACACCATATACGATGTCGTAAATGACATCGTAAACGACATCGTATACAACATCGTATACGACATCGTAATTTGGGATGGTATGCGATATCGTTTACGACTATAGTAAAGATACAAAGTAAGGAATAGCAAAAAATACCATTTCTTATCAGAGAATAAAATTTATTTCAAAGCTTCAGGTATAAACATTTACTTTATAGAAAATGTCTTCTTTGCTAAATTTCAACACTCAATTATTTAATAAATATTTATTTAACCCTCCGTTACCAAACTTAAAAATTGTTACACGGTTACCAAACCCTACAGGATTTCCCTCTGCGTGTTAGAACATCTGCAGTGTTGCCAAATGTAGCAATTACTTGGCTGAATGTGCAACATTAAAATGTGGCAACACCGCACTCAAGAACTCAAGCTATTTCCATTGGACGAAAGCCAAACTATGGAGGGATTCCCTCAGAATTCACGTCACCTTTGGTTTTGAAAAGTGATTATTGAATGAGTATTCTACTTGAACATTTTTATTGCTACAAAAAGCTTCAGGAATAATTCGTGGAAAGGTATTCAAAGGACCAGACTGTGTAAAGCGTAAATTAGAAGTTATTTCGAAAAAACTGACCCCACTGAGGGAATCCCTCATATGTTTGGTAACGGAGGGTTAAAAAATTATCAAATCGTATATGACGTCGTAAATGACATCGTAAACGACATCGCATACTATCCCAAATTACGATGTTGTATACGATGTCGCTTACGATGTAGCTTACGATGTAATTTACCACATCGTATTTGATGTCGTATTTTACAATATAAATAGAGTTGTGTATCAGGCCGTTCGCTAAAATAAGTGAAAACGAAAACAAGGCAGAATCCAAAGGTATTTTATACAAATTTTCAACGAAATTGAGAATGAAGTCTACAAGGTGTTAAGTAAGTGGAAGTTCGATAACTTAATGGAAAAATACAAAGGTAAAGAAATTTGTAAATTGTAGATTTATATATATTCAAATGTACGTTTTTAATAATAATATAAACCAAATATATGCTAATGCTAACTGAACTAAATTAGTTACATTTACCGGAATATAAAATCATGAATGGAATGAGGAACTGTTTACTAAAAAAATTACGGTGATATCAACTAGGAAATCTTATTACATTAACTGGAATAAAAGATCAAAACAACCAAAAAGTATTTACTAGAATTTCTAACATTTTTAACCGGAATTCCTAGTACGGCTATAGTAACATTTTTTTACTGCGGTGAACCGAAATGTGAATCATTCTATGCATACTCTTGAGAGGCAGTTGTCATCGCTTCCAATGTTCATCACAGCAACAAGTTTGCTTGCAGTCTTGCTCAATCATGGAGCAGCGGTCAAAAGTAGAAAGCATCATAGCATCATATTGCTATAATGCCTTTTTCTCATTTAACTGCACAAGGACTAAGCGTTTTTGAACTGTCTAGTTAAAGACCTTTAAACTTCAGACAAAAGCGTAAATGATCGACTGATAACAAGAATAAGATTCTTTTGCATTTATCAGTTATAAAGAACAAATTTCACGATGTGTAATTTAAGGCAGTAACTGTAAAGTCGAACCTCAAAAAAACATGAATATCGGCATTTTCAGTCATTTTCCTGCAGTTATTGAACTTAATAAATGGTTGCCCTGAAAAATTCAACACAAAACGAATCAAACTATACTTCTTGCCTATTTTTAATTCAAGAAAATCACGTCATTGGAATAAAAAAGAATTTTTTCTCAAAATGCGAAAATTTTGAGGTTATTTGAATACTAGGGACAACACGATAAAACGACCTTCAAATTCATGATCAGTGGGTCAAAATCCATGGGAAATGATGGGTCTCCTTTCTAGCACAATACACTTTTTTTCTGGGTCTGTGTTATCTGTTGCTGAAAAATCAAAGAGGATTGGCTGTTATAAAAAAAATTTTGATTTTCTCGATCTTCTGCAGTAGTAGCGTATTGTAATAGAGCATGCGCAGTTCAAATGTACAAGGCTTTGTCAGTACGGTGCCAACACTGTACGAAGAAGAAGATTACGCTCCGCTGTATGGTTATAGGCACATGCGCAGTCCAATTTTTACATTGCATTCCCCTGTATCGTAATACACAACATTACGCTACTCTCAACTGTAGCGTAAAAACGAGTTTACGCGCCGCAGGCACATAAAAATCATTGCAGAGATCAGAACTACCAAAAAAATTGTGCTGCTGTTGCAACATACTTCTACTTGTCAGGTTTGAGAACCGCAGGATTAAAAACTGTTGATGACGAGAATAACTTAAGGTAAATGTCCCAATAATCGGTATCTTAGTTTCAGTAATATCAGTAATATCTATTTATGTCTTGATTTTAAAAACACTATTGAAAATAAAAATTTAAACTTTTTAACTATGATATGTGAGATACGAAAAAAACGTTAAAATGCAAAATCCTTTGCTTAAATACACTACGATTTTTTTTCGTTTTTAAGATATATGAAAAGAAATGGATTATTTTAATTATATAAAATATCAGAAAATTACAGAAATGTATACAAAAAATCGAGCGCAAAAAGCAATTATTATGATAAGAATGTCTTCCTTAAGGCCAATAGGGCCTTGAGTAAATTAAATTTGATTTTCAATCAAGATATCAATTTGTATGTAGGGCAAAATTCGTCAAGTGTACCCACCTAAAAACTTTTTGTCTCCGCTTTCCTGGCTGATGAAAAAGAGTTTCTAAGACCTTCATAAAAAAATTAATTTGGATAACTTTTGTAGAAGTTATGGTTAATTGAGTATCAGCGTGCGCGGTAAAAGGTTGAAAATGCGAGCCCCTGTATACTGACAACCCATCGTACTAGAGATTTTCTCTAAGGGGAATTAAAAGAGGTCCACTAGGACAATAATTTCGCGGACTTTCAAGAAAATCGGAGACAAAAAGTTTTTAGTCGGGTACACTTGACGAATTTTGCTTCATAAATGAAGTTCAAATCAAGGCTATTCTCATATCATGAAATAATTAAAACACAGTTTTACATCCTTTCAAACGTTTCGACTCGAATTGGAGTCCTCTTCAGTGAAAATTTATTGCTAAAAAAGTATAAAATCGAGATCTCAAAATAAGATACTCTAAGATGTATAAGGTATACTCGAGATTCCCTCCAACCAGAAGCTCGAGCTTCGGAGTGTTCTTTGCAATGAGCGCGAGAGGGAACCCCTCCATACCCTACTAGTTGTTATGCGCTTTACTGTTTTAAATTCGAACGCACTTTACCCCATAGTACTGGAGGAAGAGGGGTCGAAGGGCATCGTAGTTCAAAACGACTAACTACTACTAGAAAAAATAAGCCTCGGATGAACGACGGGGGACCCACTGGTTAACCCGTCCCAACTGTTGAAGAGCAATCGCGGTCGCCTGTATTCAATTGCGAATTCAAAGGATGCAACCGCACCTTTAGTTCTGTAATAGGTGCGAGGGTCCATCTACGTGTAGCCCATCCTGATTATGCAGACGAACGCATCAAGACTCAGAGGGTGAAGCTTCGTTGGACTACGGAGGAGACTAACATGCTGCCCAGACGTGAGACCGAATTGGCAGTAGAGGGTCGCAACTGCCGCGAGTTCAACGCAGTGCTCTGCAGTGAGTTTCCCGGAAGAACCCTGGACGCTATAAAGGACCATGGACGCCCGGATTCTAACAAGCGGAAGGCGCTTCTAATGATTGACGAAGTGCGGCAAGAACAAGAGCAGCTGCAACAGCCAGAGAGGAGGAGCGGAAGAATATCTGTGATCTTAGATCCCCCTCCTGTTGAAGAACAAGAAGACCTCTTTGTGCTGTTCTTAGAGCAATTGGAAGCACCCCCCCCCCCCCCCCCCGAGAATGTAATGAATTCAACGAGCAGCAGTTGCACAGCATCTGCTGCAATGTGGCGGGCTCTACCAAGGGGGACATCGGGACTCGAGTGGCCCTATACATTGAATCCATCTTGCCAAGACGGCTGCATAACCATCGCAATCCTCAACCACGGCAAGCGCAACCGCTCACGATAAGGCAAGCCAGGAAGCGTGAGTATGGGATGACTTAGAAACTGTAGAAGAAGGACAAAAAAGGTGCATAGACACCATCTTGAATAGCACCTCGAATACCATCTAACCTCCAAGGGAAGTAATGGAACCTTATTGGAGGAGCGTCTTTGAACGATCTACAGACGCCTGTCCGGATCTGCAGTGTTCTGCGGAAATTAGAACGGAGTCAATTAATTAGATTTTAGAGTCAAGAAATTAGAACAGTCAAGGACTGTTTTCATTTCCAAAAAGGGTTTTGAAGATGATCCGTCCAAATACAGGCCAATCACGAGTTCATCAGTGATTGTGCGAGCATTTCATCCAGTGTTTGCAGCGAGACTAGCCAAGGCGTTTGACATCGATGAGAGGCAAAAAGGTTTTAGGGTTGTGGACGGCTGTTTAGACAATGTGTTTCCGCTGGACATGATCCTAAGACAACAATATCGGTCTTTAAAGCCTCTGTATATGGCCTCTTTACATGATGCCAAGGCATTTCCATCTGTCTCGCATAAAGCCCAGTTAATGGCTATGCGTTCTTTTGGAGTACCACCGCAGTTTGTTGAGTATATGGAGAGAGTATATGGTACAGGTCATACGATTCTGCAAGGTATGGACTGGTCTTCGGACCGGATCTACACTCGTCAGGGAGTCGGGCAAGGAGATCCTCTTTCTTCGCCTCTGTTCAATCTAGTGACTCACAGAGCTTTACAAGCCCTGCCAGACGAGGTGGGTGTGAAGGTCGGCGAGAAGACCACTAATGCTTCTGCCTTTGCGGATGATGTTACCCTATATGCATCAACACCATAAGGCCTGCGCTCTCTAATAGAAAAACTAACTGCGTTTCTCCCCAGTTGTGGAATGTCAATTGACGTTGACAAAAGTTTCACGCTGGGCTTCCGACCATCAGGAAGAGGGAAAAAGAACACGGTCGACATTAGAACGCGCTTTGAAGTGAGTGGAAGACTTCTGCGTGTCCTGACTAGAACGGATGAGTGGAGGAACCTTGGTGTTGTGTTCACATGGGCAGAGCGATAGAAGATCCAGCCTATTGAAATAATAGGGGAGGATCTTCAGGTGCTAACGAAAGCGCCTCTTAAGCCAAAACAACGGCTTTTCGTCCTCCGGTGTTATACGATACCAAAGCTATACCATCAGCTTGCATTGGGAAACGATCTGCTTGGTTCTCTGAAGCAAGCAGACAAGGTAATAAGATCTACGTGTATCTATCGTGTATCTACGTGTATCTATCAAACTTCACAATTCAGTGGACGGAGGTGGCCTAAAGGAGTCGGCTAGAACACCAGGTCAGCATGGATGGGTGACTGATGGTACAAAATTCTTGAACAGCAGGGACTTCTAATGAAGTCTTAAGAACTTAATAGTCCTGTTGGTTGAGAATTAGCGCATTACCAACAAAATCGCGTTCTTCTCGAGGAAGGCATCAAGATCGGAGTTGTAGGGCCGGATGTTATGGAACGGAAACTCTGAATCATGTTCTTCAAGTCTGTCACCGAACACATGGTGCCAGGATGCGTCGCCACAATGCAGTTACTAAGGTTGTCGCTCAACTGTTGCGCAACCATGGTTACCTGGTAATAGAAGAGCCGCGCCTGAAGACCAAAGAAGGTCTTAGAAAGCCTGACATCCTTGCTAGCAAGGATGATCGGGTTTTGATCGTTGATGCACAAGTTGTTAATGAACAGTTCGATTTACGTACTGCTCATCGCAACAAAGTCCGCTATTACCAACAAAATGTGGAAGTAGCTGCACTGGCCTTTCAAAAGGTTGGTCTCCAACGTGGAGACGTCGCCTTCACCTCCTGCACTCTTAATTGGAAAGGGATATCTTGTCGTCGCGGGTGCTCATAGGTGGACGTGCTGAATTTAGAATATACAATGCGGTAACATTTAGCGGCCCGAGAAGACGTACTGGAATTTGTTGACTACGATTGACTCTCCAATTTTTTGAATTAGGTGCCACCTCCCGAAAAGAGGCGAAAGAAAAGGAGAGGTGTGGTTTAGTGTGTATTACCGATTGGTTGAGTCCCACACGTAAGTGCGTAAATGCATTCCCACCTCTTCTCTAAAAAAAATAAGAAAAAAAAAAATTGAATATAAGTCCCATCCCCGTACAAATACTAGAGTCTCGTGGGGCGCCGTCAAGCTATACTGTTTTGAAAAAATTTCATGGGCTCGCATAGTGAAAATTTTAGTGCGCTACCGGCTTAGAATTCGAAGTATGTGTGTATACGTATAGTCACCAATGCTATGCCAATGGCCCACTCGTAGATCGTGCAACACTGCAATTTAAACCTAACTGTGATATGCGTTTGAATAGCTGGATGTCAAAGGTTATTGTTAACAGTTAAAAAAATTTCAGGTCAAGTGAGATGGAAAGGAAGATTTATAAAGAACAAAACTTTAGACTATGAAGTGCGTCGAAATTCGGGACTGGTTGAAGCGAGGAAAAGAAAATATTCTGCCGGCAATTTCACGTATACTTCCAAGCTGGTTTTGTGTGTGTGTGTGTGTGTGTGTTGAGACCTACAGCAGATAAGCTGAAGAAAGCGAACAGTGTTGCTGGGTCGCGATAGTGTTACGTTTAGCTGTTTGAGAGTGACTGAAATTTAAATGTTCTAAATTAGATTATCTATAAATCTGCACGGTGGAGAGATTTGATGTTTTTTTCAAAAATTTATATTTTCAAGCAGCACAAATACCGACATTTTTTAAATTTCTCTACCAGAGCGTTCAATTACTACAAATCAAAATGTGGAGAGTGCCTATGCGTTGCCCATGAATTACGTGTTAAAATAGTCAGCTTTGACATTAATTATCTCTGCATCGGTACGGTTGAAAAATTTTAAATTTATTTAGCATTTGAATAATTATTCTATTTCAATATCAGCTCCTTTTTTAAAAAATTCCTACCAGAGATCGATTTTTTTACATACAACCTTAAGAGGTCATAGGGTCCCGCGGGTTTTACTCTTTGGGATTCGCGAACACGCTTCCACTGATCGAAAAGCAGCCAGAATCCTAACTCACCTATTGCAGGTGGCTGCTTTCCGTTATTAACGGTTATTGAGTTAAGGTAAGGGGGCCTTGGGGGCTGCTAACCCCCTTGGACCGATATGCAAATTGGCCCAGTTACAAGAAGACAAGCCTCGGATGATGTACTTCGACCCGCTGGCCGAAGTGCCCAAATTGCTGGTGGCAATGATGAGAGGTTAGAATTTCCATGCGACTATCCAGGCTGTGATAAGAGCTTTGGAACTAACAGAGGTCTAGGGGTGCATAGAAGAGCAAAAGCACCCTGAGTTCGCCGACCAATGAGTGGACGTGGCAAGAGTACACATATGGTGGACTCAAGAGGAAGAGCAGATGATGACAAGGAGAGAGACGGAATTAACAAAAGCAGGCACGAGATTTATGAACATCGCGCTTACTCAGGAATTTCCTGACAGGTCGCTTGATACGATAAAATCACATCGTAAATCTCCAGCATATAGAGCTCTAGTGATAGAAGCTATGGCAGAGGTACAACAGGAACAGGATCGGCCTTGAAGAGTTCGAGGCAGGCGCTCTCTCCTACAAGATCGAGTACAAGACGAAAGGGAAGAAGATCCCTTTCGTTTATTTTTTGCTTCGCTAGAGCCACCACCTCTCGAAAATGTAAAGAAGCATTGTATGCAGGAGCTGTATCGGATTGCCCGAGACACTCTAACACAAACAAAAGAGCAGACATTGAACATATAACACCGGCAACCCGGCAGGGATTCCTTAATATAAAAAATTCCCCAAGTGCGCAGGCAATTTTCAAAACGTAAAGAGCGTAGAAGGCAGTATGCTGTTACTCGGCAAGAATATCAGAGAGATAGACTCAGGTGCATCAGAAACATTCTTGACGGAACAACCGAAGCCAGACAACCAAGAAGAGAAGTCATGGAGCCATATTGGACTTATGTACGGACGCACAATAGCAAAGTGGCACCTGAATTTAAAAAGGCAGAACAAAACTTGAATGACCTCTGGATACCAATAACACCAGAGGAAGTCAGGAGAAATAAGGTCGAAAAAACGGCCCCTGGACCAGATGGCCTTACAGGAAGAGAGATTATGCCAGCATGCCAGTAGGACTGCTGGTATGTCTCTTCGATTTAATTCTCTGGACAGAGAAACTGCCAAACAGCTTAATGGCTTCCCGAACGATCTTCATACCGAAAAAAGGTTTCGAGGATCAACCGGAAAGATACAGACCGATCACAATCCCACCAGTGCTAGTCAGAGGACTACATCGGATCTTGGCAGCGTGGCTTAAAAGGGCAATAACAATCGACCCGAGACAGACGGGATTCAGAAGTCATATAGACGGCTGTAAAGATAACACCTTCCAGCTGGACTTCATATTGAAGCAATCATCAGTGGATGATGTAAATATGTATGCTACAACACCTAGAGGATTAGAAGCTTTGCTAAATAAAATGGAGGAATTCCTAACCCAGTGTGGCTTGTCAATTAACATCGACAAGAGTTTCACACTGGGTTTCAGACCATCACCAAAGGATAAAATATCCACCATTCACGTAGGAAGAAAGTTTAAGGTAGGAGAAAGAAGCCTGCGCAGAATAACCAGAAATGATGCATGAACATATCTTGGGCTGCCCTTTACATGGGATGGCAGAGCGAAAATCAAAATTGATGAAGTCCTACAGAAGGACTTAGGAGATTAACACACGGCCCTCTCAAGCCACAACAACGGCTATTCGCTCTACGCACAATTGTGCTGCCCAAAGTATACCATCAACTAGCACTCAGCAACGTCATGTTAGGCACATTGAAATGTGCGGACAAAAAGGTTAGGGGATCAGTAAGAAGATGGCTCAACCTGCGAAATGACGTGCCGAACGCATATATGCATGCATCAATTACAGACGGAGGTTTAGGAATCCCGGCGATGAGATGGGTTGTGCCATTAATGAGGAAAACAAGACTGGAGGCGATGATGGGTATTCTAAATACGAATGCCCATTCCTTTCTCGCAAAGGAGGTCATGATCTGCCAACAAAGACTTTTACATCATGAAACTAGGCTCAATTCCATGAGTGATATTAATGACTGGTGGGGCAGTAAGCTGCACAAGTTAGTGGATGCAAGCGGGCTCAAAATTCAAAATTCCTGAGTGGCAGGGACTTTATAAAGTCCTGTCGCTTCAGAATTGGTGCTATATGAACGAAAGCGCAAATCTCTAGGGGAGGGCATAAAGATAGACGATGCAGAGCAGGATGCGATGCATCGGAAACTTTACATCCTGTGATCCAAGTTTGTTTTCGCTCACATCTGACTCGAGTATTCAAGGAACCAATGGCATTGGTTTTGGATGCTCAAGTGTTGGGTGAGCAATTCGATTTACGAAGAGCCCACATAATAAAAAGGAATTACTACGGCCAAAATGCCAGAATATCTGCTTACGTGCACAGCCTATGGCCGAACGCAACCATAGTAGACACGACTGCCACAGTAAATATGAAAGGAGTGTGGTTTAAGGAAGCCGCTACATCCATGTCCACACAAAACAGATCGCCCAGAACGGGAATAGGTTAGTTCCAAGCAAGTCGGGTAGTACGCCAGAATAAAGACGGCGTGACATAGTGGATAACCGGTAACATCATTGGTATCCATACGATGATCAGTAAGATCAAATGGTGAGACCTCCCATAGATCAGAGGTCCAAGATGAGAGGAGGTTGGTTTTGGTAGGTATGTCCGTAAGAAACAGCCCCACACTGTCGTTGCTTATTAGCAACGTCGTGCGTAATAGCATTTCCACCTACCTACTAGAAAAAAAAAAAAAAATAAGGGGACCTTGGGGGTTGCTAAACCTCTTGGTCCGAGATGCAAATTGGCCAAGTTACACGAAGTAAAGCCTCAGATGAAACACTTCGACCCACTGGCCAGAGTTCGCTGACCAACGGGTGGACGAGGCATGAACGTCGCGCTTCCTCAAGAATTTTCTGACAGGTCGCTTGATTCAATAAAATCACATCGTAAATCTCCAGCATATAGAGCTCTAGTGATAGAAGCTATGGCAGAGGTACAACAGGAACAGGATCGGCCTTGAAGAGTTCGAGGCAGGCGCTCTCTCCTACAAGATCGAGTACAAGACGAAAGGGAAGAAGATCCTTTTCGTTCATTTTTTGCTTCGATCTCGAAGATGTAAGGAAGCATTGTATGCAGGATCCCTTTCAGGTGGATCTTGAAAACATGACATCAGAATCATGCGTTGGTTGCTTTTTAAGACTTTTATGTTAAAAATATAAAAATACAAATGGTAGAAAAATAATTCCTAGAAAAACAAAGGCATATGATTGTGACGCTTGGTTCAACGCTTGCAGGATGTTTTAGAGTAATAAATCCGATACATTTTTTTGGTTTAACCTCTGTACGTATGGAATGTGAAGGAGAAACGTTAAAACAAATTTCTCAGAAAAATAAAGGAATATGCTTTATTTAAACGCTCTCAGGATGTTTAATGTGATAAATTTGATGAAATTTTTTCGGTCAATTTAGACATGTGTGTCGGTTGTTCTCTTTGATGAGTGGGTAGAGTTACCTTCTCGACACACTACTGTCGCCATATGAATAATAATAATAATTGTTTCGAAACAAATATTTCTCAGCGAGCGCTTTTGGAGTCGCAGATGCCTTTAAGGATAAATAATTAATTAAGGTAACAGAAGAATGTAATTCTTTCCTATGGATGGATGGATGGGGTGTGTGAAATGATTTCCTTTTTTAGAGCTTGGATTGTTTATGGTAATAAAATTGATATGGCATCTCCTCGTTAAACTGTAGTAATCTGATATCTTACGTTTATGACATTAAATCACATTTGGGATATGTGAATAATAATTCTCCCTCTCTTTGTTTAAAACAAAGATAGAAACATTTACCATTATAAAAAGATACATCTCACTGTTGACAACGATCATTTGTTACTGAAGTCTGAATCCTTCACTTGTATTTTGTATAAAGAACAGTCATGGATTCTGAATATTACAAGAGGCTTATTCGGATTATGAACCAAGCTTATCAATTATTAAAATATAATTCAAGTTTCGAATTTTATGAAAAATGGTTGAAATTCGGTAAACGAAATATTTGTTTGATAAATAAATTTTTTAAAGTGAATAAAAATAAGTTGTCTGTGTATGAGAGGATGAGGATAACACCTACACTTGCAATACTGAAAGCATTCAACACTAAAATAAACCAACTAGGGAAGAAAGGAAGAGGTACAGCACTATGGAGTCAAGAGGAAAGAAGAAGAATAAAGTGGGAAGATTCAGAGACTACTTTTCAGAATAGAATAAAAACGGGGTTTATTGTTAATTTAGCACATATAAAATTAAAACATTTTTTGGTGGATGCTAAGCTATTAACAATTAAAAAAATAAATAGTGCTTTGAAGCAATATCCAAATTTGAAAATCAAAGTAATTTTATATGGTAAATTCAAAACTTTAGCAGAAGAGAAAATTTTCTGTATTCATTTCAGTAACTTTTTGATAAACATATCACATATTTAGGTTAAAAAATGGAATTTTTTCAATATTTATAATCAAAACATAAAATATACATTCTGTCGAGAAGTGTCTTGATGAGAATTTGTAGACCTCATTTAGGCAAATAATTTTCCATCTAAACGTTTTTTTTTGTATCTCACATATTTTGTCTAAAAAATGGAATTTTTGGAACTGAAACGAAAAATATATGTTTTATCAGAAACTGTGTGAGACAAAAATTGTAGATCTTTTTAAAACAAACAACTTTGCACTATTACGTTTTTTCGTATTTCACATATTATTGTTAAAAAAAATTGAATTTTGGATTTTCAATAGTATTTTTTTAAATTTAAAAGAAAAATATACATCTTATTTAAAAATGTTGCGATTAAAATTTGTGGATCTTCATGTAGAAAATAATTTTGTATGATAACTTTTTTTCATATCTCGTATGATTTAACTGGAAAATGGAATTTTGATATTGACTTTTTTCATGTTTTAACATGCTGTAACATTTCTAATTTTGATTTAATCGAAAATATTATTGAGATAATTAGTAGATATTTATGAGCACTATCAAAAACCAGTATTGAAATTCTTCATTTTTTCAAAAACACAAAAGAAGTGCTCAATCCCACAATTTTGATTGAATGTGATTGATTTGATTGAATGATTTGATGAATAGATATATTCACGTGTGAGTCAACCACTGGCCAGTATGCTCAGATTGCAAACCGGGGTACCTACAGGCACGATTGCACGCCGTATCCGTGTGAAGCGAGTAGGGAGAGACGACGGGGCGCGCTGCTTTTGTTTCTTCCTTGTCGTCCTTGCGTGCGAAAACGACACCTCTAACTTCTCCTTATTCTCGTCGCTTCCTCCTTGCAATGATATTTTCAGATTTTCACGCTGTCTGTTATAGAGTCGAAATTGAGAATTGTATTTTTCTCAACACCGTCCAAAAGAGGGGGGACGCAGACGACAATTTCGAATTTAAGAAATATGTAGTTGAAGAAATAATACTTCTTTTTTCAATATTTTGAAAAAATATGCATGATTAAAATATCTGAAAGGCCCTACGAAATTGTATAAGGATTCTAACACTTAAAAAATAAACGTTCAGTAAAATTTAATACCAATAAATACTTAGAATCTTATCCAATATAAAAATTGAAAAGAATTTTAGGTTTTCAAACTAAATCTTAAATCATAAATTTCGAATTTTCATACATCTTATCCGTACATTTAAAACCTTTTCAATCAGAGAATTATTTTCTATTAAGAAGAATATCTTGATAGAAAATTTCTATTAAGAAGAATATCTTGATAGAAAATTTCTATTTAGGCTTGAAATTGATATACTTAATTTTATGTCAGAAATATTTTCATGTTACGTTTTTTTAACAAAAAATGAAATACTCTATGCAAAGGAAAAAATTTCACATAGAAGCTCATAAATTAAAAAAATTAAAAATGTGTTCATTGATATCTTCAGATGACTATGTAAGTATTTATTGACTTGAAATTTCTAATTTGTCTGTTCTTCAGTAATCGTAGAAAGATGAAATTCAAAGTCAATAAATGCTCAAAGATTTATATGAATATATTAATTGCAAAATTTGCAAGTTTTATATTCATTCACAAAATACTTGACCTCTGTAGAGCATTTTTATATTTTAAACTCAAAATGTATGCTTACGCTTAAAAAAAAGTAAGATAAAAATAATTTTAGTATAGAATTGAATATATCGATTTTCAACCTAAAAAATATTTGCCTAAATTAAACTTTTGGAAGATCTTGTAATATTAATGGGAGATTTAAATCTCGAAAAGCACGGAGTCGAGAAAAATACAATTCTCAACTTCGAGTCTATAAGAGACAGCGTAAAAATCTAAAAATAGCATTGCAAGGAGGAAGCGAGGAGAATAAGGAGAAGTTGGAGGTATAGTTCTCGCACGCAAGAACGACAAGGAAGAAACAAAAGCAGCGCGCCCCGTCGTCTCTCCCTACTCGCTTCACACGGATACGGCGTGCAATCGCCTCTGTAGGTATACCCCGGTTTGCAATCTGAGCACACTGGCCAGTGGTTGACTCACACGTGAATATATCTATTCATCAAAAGCACGTTGCTACAAGTGTCGCTTATAACGTAAAGTGTGATCAAATTGGAGGTACTTTTTCCAATAGGGTTTTATTGACATGTCACGCGTGACTACTGTCAAACTAAATACACAATTTTATTCAGTTTTTATTGACATTTCATCATGGAAAGACTTACGCCACAACAACGTTTACAAATAACAATTATATTAGAAAAATGGATGCTCTGTGAAAAGTGTTTATCGCGCGCTCAGGCCAATTTATGGTGTACATAATCGTCCTACCGAACGCACTAGTCGGCATACCATCGGCAAACTCGAGAATAATAAATTTAACATTATTGGATGATGCTCGACCGATTAGACCACGTACAGCCCGAACTGTAGAGAATATTGCGGCTGTAAATGAGAGTTTTGCCGAAGACCCGGGAGAATCGATTCGGCGCCGATCTCAACAACTTGGCCAATCTTATGTAGTTTCGATAATTCACTTTCCAAAGTTAAACTTTATCGTGACAAAGACTAATTCAGCTAATCTAACTAATCAACAGAAACAAGAATTTATTAAATTTGCAAAAATCTGTCACATTTGTGAAAATTATAAGCTATCCATTTATATATCAAAGCTTTAGCAACAAGTTGTGAGGGAAATGTTAGTCTATTACAAATATATAAGAAAATAGTATATTACTTGTCTAGGCGCACAATGAGGGTTATTGCGTGACGAGCGACAATAATGCTCGCAGGAGATCGGAGCCAAGGCGTAGTCGAGGTGTAGCCGATGCGTAGTTGAAACGTAGCTGAGGCAAAGCTGAGACGAAGCTGAGGCGCGATCAGTCCTGCGAGTATTGTCGCGAGTCCCGTAATTTCCCGAATTGTGTGCATTGGCACGTATTCTATTTTATGTGACTTCGGTGCGTATACGAATTTTTATGCGTACACTGGAATCTAAACTAGTATTATAGTTGTTTGCGGCGCTAGTCATTACACTTGATATGTCACGACTAGTCCCGGCCATTTTGATTTTATCGATCTTGTGTAGTAGTAATGGATTTTAGTAGACGCATGCGCAGTTCAAATGTACAAGGCTTTACCAGTAAGATGCTAACGCTGTATGAAGAAGAAGAAGAATAAGAAGAAGATTGTGCTCCGTTGCATGGCTATAGGCGCATGCGCAGTTCAATTTTTATATTTTATTCCTCTGTAGCTCAATGTACTACATTGCGCTACTGTTAACTGTAGCGAAAAAACGAGTTTGCGCGCCGGTGGCACATAAAATACATTTCTTTCCAGTAAAATGCTGAGAAAACTAATGTAAAGCTCAGGGCTGAAGTTTCAGACGCATATTCTGACGAAAATATTTCTTTTTCTTTATCGACTTATCACGTCTAAACTTTAATAACAATAGGTGTAAGATCCATCCTACGTTTCTAAATGCAATATCTTGCTCAAAAACACAAAAACTCACCCGAAATTCATTGATTTTCAGTTAGACGGTAAATTCTCGATCGAAACTAACAACTTCTGACATTTTTCACATGCCCCAGCCGAGACATGATAACAAAAGCTACTCAGAAAAAATTATTTAAAAAAATTTAACTTATCAAAAGACAGTCAAAACTAGCAAAAACCACACGAATCTCGTTGATTTTAAGTTAGACGGTAAATTTTCACTCAAAACTGAAAACTTCTGACGAAAATGTTTTATTTTCTTAATCGACTTATCAAGTCTAAACTTTAATAACAATAGGTATGAGTAAAACGAATGTGTTGCAATTTTAGTAAATTCAGATTTGTGCAAAATTCGGAAGAGATTTTTTTCGGTGTAGGAACGTTACCGAGCACGCTCTACAATTTATAAAAAATAAAAAAAATTTTAAAAATATTTCGGAATGCTACGAATTCTAATGAAATTGGTTGCAAGTTAATGAAAATATTCCGAAAGCTCGTTAAATTCTTTAGAAATTTCTTTACACTTTTTGAAACTCTTTAGCACTGTCAAACTCCTGAACATTTTTTTCATATCTTCCAAGTACTTTTAGGTATTATAAAATCACCTACATAAATTGTTTTTAATTCTTAAATCCAGGTGTACATTGAATTGTTAGTAGCTAACCTTTCGAATTATACTAACATTTACATCATGTGTCTTCAATATTGATAGGCATCAAGTGGCTTCAAGAGAATTCTGTAAAAAAACCTAAGAAACTAAATGCAATTCATATTACAGTCTTTAAGACGCGGCATTACACGTTAAGAATATATAAATTGTATTGTACTTTGACTGAACACTAATTTCACATTTTTTCGGCGTTTTGTCATGTAATATATCAAGAATTGTAATAAGGCAGTAATTATCAAAACTTATTATTTCATGAACTGTACCTAATTGAAAGTTTATCTTATACTCAGAATTGTCATATATTATCAGTTTATCATATACTCACATTCCCCACCCGAAAGGTGGGTGTCAGAAGTTTTTAGTTTTGAGCGAGAATTTACCATCTAACTCAAAATCAATGAATTTCGGATCAGTTTTCGTGTTTTTTAACATGATATAGCATTTAGAAACGTAGGATGGATCTTACACCTATTGTTATTAAAGTTAAGACATGATAAGTCGATAAAGTAAAAAAAAATTTCCGCAGTTTTCAGTTTTGGGCGAGAATTTTTTATTTTTTGAGTAGCCTTTGTTATCACCTTTCGAGTTTGGTTTACTTAAATAAAAATATAATGTAAATTTTGTAATCCAAAAGATAAAATTATGATGTTTCATTTTGCCACCTTGTCCACCCTTATTTACTTGTATGATGGATCATTTATTGAAAAAATGTTTATTTGATAAAAAAGTCTGTTTAAGCAGAATTTTTTATTTTATATAATTTTTAATTTAAATATTTCTTGAATCTAACTTTAAAATAGTAATAATTAGTGATTTTAATGGTAAGCAACGAGATTCTTTTTCTACAAGTATGAATGTACTCTTAATAATCTTAGAGTGCCGTCCCATAACGGTGGCTTTACTCTGCGTAATGCAGAAAATAATGAGAGTGAGGAAGCGTGTATCTATGTATCACATGTGACTTTAGCCTTATTAATCAGTAATGGAATGCTAGAACACATAATGATATTAATAATGTGATCTCTTAAGAATTTGTATATACACTGAGAAAACAGTTTTGTCAAATCAACAAAAATATTTTGTTAGTATTTAGCTAACAAAATTCTTTTGTTGTGCCAACAAAACATTTTGCTATATCAATCAAATTTTGTTACTTAAACAAAATGTTTTGTCAGGACAACAAAATATTTTGTCAGGACAACAAAAAAAGTTTTGTTGGATAAATTTTTTTCTCAGTGTAGAAAAGTTCAGTCACACTGCTGACCTACCATAATTTTATACTACGGGTGGGTCGAAAAATGAAGAACAGTTTTTCTTGTATTATTATTTATTATTAGTATATAGCGATAAAAAATTTTGTATTATAATTTAAATTAATTGACAATTATTATTGTTATTTTATAATTTATAAGTTTCATACAAACAATATCTTAAAAGTATTACATTTTTCAATGAGAAATCATATTTTGCATATTTTTAATATTATAATGGAAACATTCAATAGAATTTCTTGACTCGTTAATTAAATATTAAAGTGAAGGACATTTTAATTCATGGTACATGTTATACCATGCAAATTATTTCCCAACCAACGATTTATACTTCTGTACTTTGAAGATATAGAGGTCCACTCACAAGGTGGTTGGAAATGAAAATTAAAAGGCCTGGCTGATTCATTATTATTATTAACTGAAAGAATTGCTAATTCTTCAATTATAAATCCATTAATGGATTATTGGTTATGTTGGTTTATATTCAAATACTCCTCATTCATAATTAAACAATATGCAGCATTTCGAGCAGGGAAATTTTCTTTTAGCTTCAAATTCTAAGGATTCGTTTTGCTTTGAACAATCAATAACTATTAAAGGAGAAAATTCTAAACAATCATTCTTTGATAAATATGGTTGAGATTCTCTTCCATAACAATTTACTTGAAAATTAGTATATATTTCGTAGAGTAGAGCGTATTGTTTTTTATCAAAATCAAGATGAAGATTACCATACGGATAAGTTTGATTATTGAAAAATAGCTTTGCATTAGTTACTTTGCAATGATCAAAATGGCTAGCATTTCTCCTAAAAACATTCTTTCTATTTGTTTGAAACTCTAAAATAACAAATCTAGGTTTCTCTAATTGTGTTGAAGTTTTAACGGTCCAAACATGATTCGATGTAATTGGCAGCATTGGATATTCATATAATCCCCAAGAACAAAAAGAAATTGGAATAAGTGGATCCTTTTTAATATATTTTAATAATGTGGATATTCGCGCATCTGAAAATGTGACACTGGGAAGTAACCATTCAATTTTATCGATTATAATTTTGAATGGCTCATCAGCCCTTTGTAAAACTGCATTCACATCATTTCTTGATCGTCTTAGAATTAATGATTCATGTCTAGCATTTACTACAACTTTTTGATAATCTTCAGCAAAATCAAATATTGTATTGAACGGTATCGAGATAGTAAAATTTCCAGCATCATAAGTTAATGATGTATTTGCATTATTTAATGGAAACCAGTCTGCATTTTCCAGGAATTTTTTCTCACCTACATAAACTGATGAATGATGCTATGCCAGCGGCAGATTCGTACACGGAGAAAAATAGTTGAAGTAATTTTACTCAACTTTATCGATTAAACTTGGGACATAAGGACATTTGAACATCTATAAAATCCTAGTCGGGTAAAATCAATTTGATATATACCTAATTCACCCAAAGTGAATAACAATAAACGTTACATAGGGAATAGTAAGGAGTTGAGTAAAACGTTATCGACGACAGGGCACCAATATGCGTCAGTGAGTTAACATGAAATGTATAAGTATATCACCGACGCTTGAGCCTTGAGGTGCTTCAAACCGTAGTTGGGTAAAATGAGCATCTGGCATATTATTTGAACTGGCAATGGTATAGTTCTCTCAAATAAAAAAAAATTCTAACCTCGAGCCTGCCAATAGTCATCCGGTTAATACATAAACAACTTACAAATACATTCACACCATTCAGACGTAGCCAATCACATTTCAAATTACAAATACACTTAAACATATAACCTTACATATATAAACCTAATAACTACACACTTATATATAGTACGATACGCTTTCGTCAAATCACGCACACGCTCGCTTACAATGCTGAGATATAAAACTTGGAACTTTGTTATATAGTGACTGCATGAGTTATTCAGAGCTTGTGAGAGTAGGTGTGGTCAATAAAATTTTTTAGCCTTACTCAAGTAAAAATAAATCAACTTTTTTCATAAATGATTAATAAAATATTTTTAAAAATTAATATAATTAATCAATTATTATAGCTATGATTATTGATATATATATATATATAATATAATTATTAAATTACATTTAGTAAACATTTTTATTATAAGGACGTATGAAGTTTAGAGAAACTAAATTTTCAAATGTACATTAAAAAATTGCATTATTATTAAGAAGTATATTATATAAAAACATTTAAAAGAAGGTTCTTTTATTTTCTGTGTTTTATATTTTCAAAATATGGATTTTACATTTGCGAATTCCAAATTATTATTCTGCCTGAGTAATTTATGTGATATTTCATATTTTATATAATACACTTATCGACTTTTTTTTGCTTAAATTTTCATAATATCAATTTAATTTTAAGAATTTAAGTTTTTGAAATTACAAATTTTTTATGTGTGCCCAAGGCGCAGATTACTTTCATTCGTTCCTGAGTGAACAGATGTAGCTGTTGGAATAAATCTTGCGATTCACGGTTTACTCAACTCCCGATTGAAGCGTAGAGTAGAATGAACGGAAAGCTCTACTATTTTTGTGATTTAATAAAAGATTGGTTTTTATAGATATACTACGAGTAATAATACATATATTTTAAAATTTGTAATGCACGCTTTCATACTTCACCTTACACTTCTGAATTTTACTCAACTTTGATTCATTTTCGAAAATTTAATATATCACAAATAAATACAGTGATACTAAATAACTTCGAACTTGTCCTTATGTCCCAAATTTGATCGGAAGTTGAGAAAATTACTTCAACTATTTTTCTCCGTGTAGATCGTACAACGTTGCAATTTAAACCTAACCATTATTGAGCAACTGTGATATGTGTTTGAATAGCTTGATGTTAACGATTATTGTTAAAAGTTAAAAAATGTCGTTGTTGATTTAATAACATTTTTAATAAATAACATTCATGGTTTTATACAGCCGACTTGATTTTCACGTACGCTTTCAAGCTGCTTGTGTGCGTGTGTGTGTGTGTGTCGAGTACCTACAGCAGACAAGCTGGAGAAAGGGAACAGTGTTTCCGGGTCGCGATACTGTTACGTTTATCCGTTTGAAAGTGACTGAAATTCCAATGTTTTTCATTAGATTATCTATAAAACTACACGGTGGAGAGATATGATGTTTTTTTCAAAAATTTGTATTTTTAAGCAGCAATAATACCGAAATTTTTTAAATTTCTCTACCAGAGCGTTTAATTACCACAAATTAAATTGTAGAAAGTGCCTATGCATTGCTCACGAATTACGCACTGAGAAAAGACTCTTAAATCCAAAGAAATGTATTTAATTGATTCCATTTGTTTGTATCAAACAATTCGTTACCCAATTCAATTAAATATTTTTTAGAAGCATGAAACGCGTGCTATGATTCAAATAAATAATTTATTTGAGAGGCATTTCTTCAATACAGAGAAATATTTCTTTGCTTGTGAATGTGAGCGAATTAACTCAACCGAATCATGCCTTTGAAACTAAATACCTGGTTTATTTGAATCTTGTTTTCGCACTCAAAGAAATATTTATTTGATTCAATAAGTCCCATTTTTCAAATTCAACAAGATGCATTTGAATCAAATAATTTACCCATGGATGAATCGGGCTTTAGGTTTAGTTGAATCAAGCACATATTAATTTAATCAAGGCATTCATTAATTAATTTACGAAGATATTTATTTCTTTAGTTGAAAGAAATGTTTTGCATTTTGACGAGAAATCAATATACCACCTTGATCAAAAAGTTTTAGGACTTCATTTTTAAAATCAAAAATACAAGTTTATTCATCATAATAGATATTGTTCCCTTCAAAGTACTCCCCATCGACTGCAACGCACTTATGCCAGCGCTTGATTCAATCCTCGAAGCATTTTTTATAATCGGTTTGCGGTATAGCCATCAGAGTCATCTTCGATTTTACCATGACCTCATCTCGGGTGCTGTAACGCGTTCCGCGGAGCAGTTTCTTGAGTCGACCGAATAGGAAAAAGTCGCAGGAAGCCAAATCAGGTGAATTCGGTGGTTGTTGGATAGTATTCGTTTCGTTTTTAACCAAATGCTCACGGATAACGATGGCATTGTGCGACAGTGCGTTATCGTGGTGCAAAATCCACGAGTTGTTTGCCCAAAAATCCGCTCTTTTTTGGCGAATTGCTTCACGCAAACGTCTCATAACGTCCAAATAATACTCCTTGTTGACGGTCTGGCCTGGAAGGAATTCATGATGCACAACACCTCTGTAATCCATGAAAACCGTAAGTATCATCTTCTTTTTTGACTGAAAACTACGTGGTTTTTTCGGTCGCGGCTCATTGGGTGAACGCCATTCACTCGCTTGATGTCTGGAGTGCGTGTCATACTCATAAATCTACGTCTTGTCACCAGTAATTATCTGTTTGATGAATGATGGGTCGGAGTCGACCTTGGAAAGCATGTCTTTTGCAAAATCAACGCGATCCCTTTTTTGCATGAAATTCAGGTCTTTCGGCACCAGCTTTGCAGCGACACGTCTGAGGCCCAAATCATTAACAAAAATGTCTTGAGCGGATCCGTAAGCAATGTTCAACTCCGCTGCAATCTCTCTAATGGTCAATTTGCGGCTTACGGTCATCCACCCTTTGATTTTGTTGATGTTTTCATCAGTTTTCGCCGTTGACGGCCTGCCACTGCGTTCGTCATCCTCGACCGACTCACGACCACTTCTGAAGCGTTCGTGCCAGCGGAAAACGTTCGATCTCGTTAGAGTATCGTTGCCGAAACACTTCTCCAACATTTCCAAAGTCTGCGCACCCTTAAATCCATTTTTAACACAAAATTTAATGGAAACACGTTGCTGCAAAGTCGATGACATTTTGTTTTTGTGAAAAATCGAAGCCGCACACAAAGATAGATGTACACAATACAGCGTCACTTCAACAAATGTCAAGCTATCAAGCTGAAAATCTGACAGAACGTCAATGACACTTCTACCAACACAACAAAAAAAGAAGAATTGAAATCGGCCGAACGAGAGCGTCACACGGTGACGAGTCCTAAAACTTTTTGATCAAGGTGGTATAAGGGGTAACCACCCTTAAGTGCATTTTATTATATTTCTGCTAAATGAAGGAAGTTTCGCGTACAAAATCGAGCAGGAAAATTTCTTCACAAACAGGGTTGAAAAATGTAAATTTCTAAATTTAGTCAACAAATTTTACGGCGGTTAACTACCCCATAAAAATTTACGATTATACAAGAAAATGATCAAATAGGTGTAAATTGAAGTGGAAAAATATGGCAAAATATATTTTGCGCGCAATAAAAAAATAAAGCCTATATGTTTTTGCATTTTCACCAGAAATGAATTTATACGGGGTAACCACCCTTAAGTGCATTTTATTATATTTCTGCTAAATAAAGGAAGTTTCGCGTACAAAATCGAGCAGGAAAATTTCTTCACAAAGAGGGTTGAAAAATGTAAATTTCTCAATTTAGTCAACAAATTTTACGGCGGTTAACTACCCCATAAAAATTTACGATTATACAAGAAAATGATCAAATAGGTGTAAATTGAAGTGGAAAAATATGGCAAAATATATTTTGCGCGCAATAAAAAAATAAAGCCTATATGTTTTTGCATTTTCACCAGAAATGAATTTATACGGGGTAACCACCCTTAAGTGCATTTTATTATATTTCTGCTAAATAAAGGAAGTTTCGCGTACAAAATCGAGCAGGAAAATTTCTTCACAAAGAGGGTTGAAAAATGTAAATTCCTCAATTGGGTGAAAATTTTTATGATGGGAAACTACCCGAATGAAGTAACGGGTATACAAGAAAATGATCAAATAGGTGTAAATTCAAGCTGAAAAATCTGAAAAAAATATATGTTACACGCGATAATAAAATAAAATTGAGCAGACCAACAATCATCATTAGACTTGTTTATTCATTGTACGTGGTGCAGTAGTGATGCTCTTCGTAGAAATGTTTAAAACATATAGATTTTTTGCACCACGAACATCTAATAACGGCTACATTTTGATATCCTGGAATTGCACATAATGTGTTGGAAAATGTTTTGAAGGAAAAGTCCACTGGATTCTCGAATTCTCCTGGTTTTTCTGCAACCTAACCACTCTTAAACTTAAACTTAAGAAGACTGTGATACCTTGGTGAAGATAATTGATTATATACTAGAGACTGTAACTTGATAATATTATTTCGTATCTGCAGATTTAAATCATAGTCTAACAGTATAACTGAATCTGAAAAATGTCTCACATAATTTTTCCATATGCGAAATCCGTAAATGTCAATGGGCTGAACTTTTCCAGTAGTGCCTTTTGGTATAATTATAGGAATTCTATTCTTTCCAGCACGTGTTGCTTGCCGTACAACTTCTGGGCAGTGTCCAGTCCAAGAGTCTATGAGCAACACGCTTGTCGGCCCTACATTCGGGAAAAAAACATTTTCCACCCAGCTCTGAAAATGTTCTGTAGGCAAAATAATTTGTAAAATTGAATAACGCTGATAACTTTATTTTATGACTAAAAATTATTAGAAATAAACAAATTTACCAGACGTAAGTTTTCCAGATTCGGATGCAGCTACAAAGGCATTTATAGGCTGATAGATGGTTTCTTGCAGAATGGGTCGAAATTTTCCTCTTGTCTCTTTTAACACAAGATAAAGTGGAGACGGAAGCTTTCCATCCGCAAAAATCGTAGGTTTGATAGTGTAGCTGTGAGTTATAGAAGAAATAGATTGGACAAAACATTCGACTTGTCTTGTAACTTCAATTGCCAATGTACTTCTAGAATGCATTTCTAACTGGAATCCACATTGATCCGAGTTATAAACATTTTGTGTTCCATATTGTTCCATATTTTTGATCAAGTTGACAAAATAAAACTTTTCATCTTTTATTGTGAGGATATTGTTCAAGTTGGTTTGATTGTGAAAGATTCTGTTATTATATGTGGAACAATTAAATGGGTATTTGCTACCACACTTTTCGGGGGTGGTTTTTACCCCCTCAAAACCATTTTGGGCACGTAAGAAAAAATACGCGTCGCTTAGTTTTTCGAGTACTACAACATATGTGAGACCGAATAAAATCGGAGGTGGCACCTACCTAATGTTCCTTGTAAGAAACATTCGCTCTCATTATCAACTTGAAATGTATCATTCCAGATAAATATCCGTCTAACCACAGTGCTACGTCAGAAATGTAACACTTCTCTTTAAAGATTTCCTTGTTTTATGTAAGGATCGGAAGGATCCTCTCTAAGGGATGTGGAATAGTCAGTGAATAAGAAGGGTTGATCATATAAAATGTATTTATTAACATAAAAATTATCTTAAGTAAGCACCATGGAAAAATGAAAATGCATATATAAAATTTAAAGTATTTAATATTTACCCTGGGTTGGAAATAAGTCGATATTGAAATGAGTCCAGTAGATTGAATGTGATAACTCGAGTCCTCACTTTGTAGACGTTGAGATGAATTTTAGTCAGATGGTAAATTTGTGGTCCAGTCGGATGGAATGTTCGATTCTCTGATTCCAGGTTTTAGAAAAGATTTTCTAAGGCGATTCCCCTTCACTTTTTACTGTCGTTGAACTCGGCGTCGAATTAGAACTGAACCAACTGGCGGTGAATAATCTGATGAGACTGGACTAGACTAGACTGAACTCGCGGTATAAAGATGATGACACTGGACTGAATGGACTAGACTGAACTGAACTCGTGGTATACAGATGATGACACTGGATTGACTGGACTTTCTTCTATTGGAACTTGCGCTTTTTATAGGCCTTTCAAAATTCAACTATGGTGGGAGTAAAAGACAAGGTGTACCACCTTTTCCATATTTGGTATTGAAGCTTAAGGGAGTTGGTCAGGTACCCAGCTAGTCAAAAAAAGGTACACTCACGATTTGACTCGAGTAGTTCTAGATATGGCAACGCCGCTTGAAATTCACATGTGTGCTCGTATATGTGTACAGTCCGTTAGTGGTAGTTTAGTGATCAGTATCAATCTTGAGTATTTATTTATTTGATGTATTGCAAACCACAAAATGTCAAAAGAAAAAGAAAAAAGGTATTATTTGAATGGCAGATTAGTTACTGAAAAAGTATACAAAGCTTGATTGAATCAGCAAGAAGCTGGCAAAAAAGTTGGGAGCATTTACGGCACCAAAAAGACCAAATATAACCTGAAAATGATCAGACAGAGTATAAGCACTCGACGCATATAAATTTAAAGGATCAAGGAAATAAGATAGTGAATATAGATATGTTGGCACGACAACTAATATGCAAAAAATGCAATAATGTACTATCACTTCTTGACATAACAAGTAGTATAGCGTCGGGTTTGGGAACTACGTATTATATACCTTGTCGAAAATGTCAACATACAAACAACGTCTTGACAGATAAACAACATAATTTATCAGGATCTAGTACAATGACTTTTAATTGCACTACAAAAGCTGTGATTGGTGAGTACCGATGAATAATATTGTGTATTGACTCGTGAATGTTTACACAAGTGCCTATTATGATAATTAACATCATAAACTTGTTAAAGGTACTTTGAACGAAGGTGGAGGTATCACTTCTCTAAACAAGCTTCTTGACGTACTGGGTGTTTCTCAGTTAAACCCAGGCACTTTTAGAACTCACCAAAAAGAAGTCAATGAAGTTGTAAAAAAAATGGTTGAGGAGAGTTGTACTAGAGCTGTCCAGGGGGAAAGAGAACTTGCTATACAGAATTCCATGAAATTACTATTAGCGTAATTGTATTTGGAAAGTAGATTTATATGGTCTAATTAATTTTGAAAAGGATAATAATTTATTTACTATAACTGAAATATGATTTTTATAAAAAAAAATGCAGCACATAGTCCTAGAGTACGATAGTATATAATAAAATGGTGAAGTATAAATTATTTAATACATGTAAGCTGAATTTTGTAGGCAGCGCAAAAGCAATAGAGTCCAAAGCTGCTGCGTTACTCGTTAGTGATTGCAACAAAATATTTTCAGCCTGTAAAATACAGATTGGGATTTTTATTGGAGATTGTGACTTTTCTGCCATTCAGGCAGCTCGGAACGCTGTTAATTACGAAATTGTTAAGCAAGACGACGTAAACCATACTAGTAACACAGTAACTTCAAAGCTGTATAAAAGTATTAAGCTGTTCAAGGAATTAAACTTCACGAGTATAAAATATCTTAATAAATGTTTCAACTACTGTGTGGCGCAAAATAAAGGCAATATAGTGGCATTGGCAAATGGGATAAGAAATATACCATATCACTGCTTCAACCTACATGCAAATTGTGGAGAATGGTGTAAATATTCAAAGACCCTGAATCATATAAGCACTCAGTAATAGGAGAAGCCTTTAAAGTTCCTCATCTTTTTGATTTATTGATGAACATTTTTGATAATATGGCGGACAAAGCTAATGAATTTGCTGGAGTAGTATCGAGTAATCCCAATGAAAGTTTTAATGCAATGTTAGCGAGTACATCTCAAAAATCCAAGTTGTACGGGACGTCTATATCTTACAATCTTCGCGTTGGCTTAACGTTGTTAAAGAAAAACGGAGGCGAAAAATGTATAATTGATTTAATGATTAACTGTCAAGTCTCTCCCTCCAATTTTCAAAAATGCGAATTTCGAAAAAACACAAGTTGTGCTGAGTTGTGCTAGGCGAGAACAATAAATCTCTTCCTCAACAATTTTCTCTGAAACGCATCATTTTCAAAATAAATACATATTTGTCAATTTCCAAATTTGTTTAAACATACAATTTTCAAAAATGCGAATTTCGAAAAAACACAAGTTGTGCTGAGTTGTGCTAGGCGAGCACAATAAATCTCTTCCTCATCAATTATCTCTCAGACGCATCATTTTCAAAATAAATACATATTTGTCAATTTCAAAATTTGTTTAAACATACAATTTTCAAAAATGCGAATTTCGAAAAAATAAAAGTTGTGCCGAATGGTGCTAGGCGAGCACAATAAATCTCTTCCTCAACAATTTTCTCTGAAACGCATCTTTTTCAAAATAAATACATATTTGTCAATTTCAAAATTTGTTTAAACATACAATTTTCAAAAATGCGAATTTCGAAAAAACACAAGTTGTGCTGAGTTGTGCTAGGCGAGCACAATAAATCTCTTCCTCATCAATTATCTCTCAGACGCATCATTTTCAAAATAAATACATATTTGTCAATTTCAAAATTTGTTTAACCATACAATTTTCAAAAATGCGAATTTCGAAAAAACACAAGTTGTGCTAAGTTGTGCTAGGCGAGCACAATAAATCTCTTCCTCATCAATTATCTCTCAGACGCATCATTTTCAAAATAATTACATATTTGTCAATTTCAAAATTTGTTTAAACATACAATTTTCAAAAATGCGAATTTCGAAAAAATAAAAGTTGTGCCGAATGGTGCTAGGCGAGCACAATAAATCTCTTCCTCAACAATTTTCTCTGAAACGCATCTTTTTCAAAATAAATACATATTTGTCAATTTCAAAATTTGTTTAAACATACAATTTTCAAAAATGCGAATTTCGAAAAAACACAAGTTGTGCTGAGTTGTGCTAGGCGAGCACAATAAATCTCTTCCTCATCAATTATCTCTCAGACGCATCATTTTCAAAATAAATACATATTTGTCAATTTCAAAATTTGTTTAACCATACAATTTTCAAAAATGCGAATTTCGAAAAAACACAAGTTGTGCTAAGTTGTGCTAGGCGAGCACAATAAATCTCTTCCTCATCAATTATCTCTCAGACGCATCATTTTCAAAATAATTACATATTTGTCAATTTCAAAATTTGTTTAAACATACAATTTTCAAAAATGCGAATTTCGAAAAAACACAGGTTGTGCTGAGTTGTGCTAGGCGAGCACAATAAATCTCTTCCTCATCAATTATCTCTCAGACGCATCATTTTCAAAATAAATACATATTTGTTAATTTCAAAATTTGTTTAAACATACAATTTTCAAAAATGCGAATTTCGAAAAAACACAAAGTGTGCTGAGTTGTGCTAGGCGAGAACAATAAATCTCTTCCTCAACAATTTTCTTTGAAACACATCTTTTTCAAAATAAATACATATTTGTCAATTTCAAAATTTGTTTAAACATACAATTTTCAAAAATGCGAATTTTGAAAAAACAAAAGTTGTGCTGAGTTGTGCTAGGCGAGCACAATAAATCTCTTCCTCATCAATTATCTCTCAGACGCATCATTTTCAAAATAAATACATATTTGTCAATTTCAAAATTTGTTTAAACATACAATTTTCAAAAATGCGAATTTCGAAAAAACAAAAGTTGTGCTGAGTTGTACTAGGCGAGCACAATAAATCTCTTTCTCATCAATTATCTCTCAGACGTATCTTTTTCAAAATAAGTACATATTTGTCAATTTCAAAATTTGTTCGGCGGGTACAATAATAATCTCTCATAACATTTTCCAATACAGATTAATATTTTCCCAATAAAAACTCATTTCTCAGAATTACAAGAGTTCTGTTTGCAGTTCTGGATTCTTCTCAATTAGTTCTAAAAATAAGTCCGAATACATGTTATTCTGAAATTAAAATTCACAAAACTTTGGTACTTCAAAGTATTCAAAATAATCTCAAAATCTCATTTTCGAGAAAATATTAACTTTTAATGTTAAAAGTCTTAAAATTAATATTTCAAAAATATACGCACGTGGAGAATGCCGAGACGGAACGTTTTTTGTCGCATAATTGTTTTCAAAATTAAGAATTAAAAACTGAACAGTTTTGAACCTGATATAAAATGACTATTTAATAGTATATTACGTGCTTAGGCGCACAATGAGGGTTATTGCATAACGAGCGACAATGCTCGCAGGAGATCGAAGCCGAGACAAAGCCGAGACGAAGCCGCTCAAGTGCGAAATTAGATACGGCCCAACACTGGCCCAGCATCGCCAAAAATTTGCCGAAGATCGGCTGCCAATATCGTGCCGTTGCTGGAATGATAACTCCGGTATGCACTTGGCGGCCAATGCTGGCCCAAACTCTGGCCGCCAGCACTTGTTTTCAGCACAGCAGCGGGCCAATGCTGTGCCGAACTCTGATTTTTTCACTTCCAGAATGGTTTGCCGTCGTAAATGTGACACATAGCCTAGTAATGTGCCGTCCATGAGCCTGACTCTGGCTCTTCTACTTTCAGAACTGGATGCCATACTGAAAGTGAGAAGCGGCTTGGTATCAGGCCGACACTGGGCCAAGTTTCAGCTGAAGGTCGGTAAATTTAAACACTCGACAAAGGTCGCCGTCATCGGCCCAGCACTTGACCGATGCAAACAGTGACACTGGCCCAATAACAATGGCCGACTCTTGGCTGCCGATATTGGGCCAATATTGTGCCGTATTATCACCTTCGGCAATTCGCACTTGGGCGAGGCGCGATTAGTTCTGCGCAGTTCAAATGTTCAAGGCTTTGCCAGTAAGGTGCTAACGCTGTACGAAGAAGAAGAAAATTTTGCTCCGTTGCCACGCTATAGGCGCATGCGCAGTTCAATTTTTACATTTCATTCCTTTGTAGCGCAATATACTACATTGCGCTACTGTTAACTGTAGCGAAAAAACGAGTTTTCACGCTGGTGGCACATAAAATATGAATCGTCCTAAGTTGGACAAATGTTGTTTAAGTTGATTGAAATTTGGCATGCACACAATGTATGGTCTAGTTAGGGTGACCATCCGTCCGGATTTCCCCGGACATGCCCTCATTTTAGTGCTTGTGTGAGTTGTCCTACAGGATTTTCGACTTTGTCCGGATTTTTGTGTGGATTTTCAAAAGATAACTTTTTATTTTTAATCAACTTTTGGATTTTTTCTTGTACCAAATTTTATCATTCAATGGCATCTAACGATTTCTTCGTCAATTAGCAAGTCTCAACAACTCAAAAATAATCTTTCAACTCAATAGATCATTAATTAAAATGCAACAAGGTTCAAAAATAAAAATATAAGATGTTAAGCGTTGATAACATTTGATAAAATAGTCACTTTTCTGTCCTATCTTGTCCTCATTTTCAAACTTTTCTGTCTTACTTTGTCCGCTTTTCAAACTTTTCTATCCTACTTTGTCCTCATTTTTCAAACCTTTTTGTCCTACTTTTCGAAAATCAATTATGGTCACCCTAGGTCTAGTGATGTCGGCAATGTCATCAAAAACCTGAAAATCCCCTTTTGTATAATAATACAATATTAAATGACAAATTGAGCCCGGTCGGTAAACATGTTTCTTTAGTTCGCCGAGAAAAAGAATCGAGGAAACTTTAGAGTTGAAAAAACTTTCAATGAGAAGTTTATTAAAGATTTCTGGAATAGAGAACTCTAAACAGAACTCTTGAAAATCTCAAAACCGAGATTTTTGAAAACTTTGAAGTGTCATAGTTTCTTGAACTTCGATTTTAGAACAAAATGTGTTCAGACTTATTTGTAGAACTATTTAAGTTGAATACAGAACTCTCAACAGGACTCTTGGGACTGTTGAAAATGAGATTTACAAAAATTATTCGAATACTTTGAAGTACCATAGTTTTATGAATTTAAATTCCAGAATAAAATGTATTTGGACTTATTTTTAGAACTCTTTTAGAAGAATATTTTTTGAGAAGGATACGTCTGAGAGATAATTGATGAGAAAGAGATTTATTGTTCTCTTCTAGCACAACTCAGCACAACTTTTGTTTTTTCACAATTCGCATTTTTGAAAATTGTATGTTTAAACAAATTTTGAAATTGACAAATATGTATTTATTTTGAAAATGATGCGTCTGAGAGATAATTGATGAGGAAGATATTTATTGTGCTCGCCTAGCACAATTCGGCACAACTTTTATTTTTTCGAAAAAACAAAATGGCGGTGCTTGTAAAAAATTTTTTTTTTTAGAAATTATGGCCCCAATTTTCATTTTTTTCAAAAATCGTTTACGGCACAATCCAGCACAAACCTAGCACAACTCAGCACAACTTTTGTTTTTTCAAAAAAACAAGATGGCGGTGCTGGTAAAAAAATCGTTTTTTCAAAATTTTAGCCCTAATTTTGATTTTTTTCCAAAATCGTTTGCAGCACAATTCAGTACAAACCTAGCAAAATTCAGCACAACTTTTGTTTTTTCAAAAAAACAAAATGGCGGTGCTGGTAAAAAAATCGTTTTTTCAAAATTTTAACCCTAATTTTCATTTTATCCAAAAATCGTTTGCAGCACAATTCAGGAAAAACCTAGCACAATTCAGCACAGCTTTTGTTTTTTTGAAAAAACAAAATGGCGGTGCTAACTTCCCGGACATTAGATAGGCTCCGCGTTGAGAGAGAATGATTGGTCAACGTGTGAGAGCGACAAAGGAAACGCGAAAACGATCGTCTTTTGACTGACGAAATAATTCAATCTTTTGTTGACATTTAGGCAAGACAGACGCATTATCTATCACGCAACAAAATATCAAATCAAAGTACACGTATCTTCTAGAGCTTCCTAATCACAAGTTTCTTTATTTGATGGCTCAATAATTCATAAAGAAAATCACTTGAAAATGTCGAATGAAGACAACAAAAACATAGGGAGAAAAAGGATTTGTAACGAAAATAGTTGGCGAAAAAATGTCAATAAAAAAGCAAGACAAGAGGTACCATAGTAATGTTTTTATTGATTAAATTATTCTGAGACAATTCTTCCTTTTCCGTTTTACGGAAATTAGCAAAATTCGCATTTGTAGGACTATTTTTCCTTTGTCATTTGCCGAAAGTTGCAAAATTATCTATGTAATCACCAGGTTTTTTCAACAATTAATGAATGCTGAAATTTTTTGAAATTTATATCGCAGTTCAGATAAAAGGATTAGAGATTTTCAGAATTTTGAAAAATTTGAAGTGCTTCACATAATTTGATCGACTGATGCAAATTTTAAAAATTCACACCAATCTACGTCAATTTTGCGAATTTCGGTAAAACGGCAAACGAAAAATTGTCTCAGAATAATTTAATCAATAAAAACTTTACTATCGTACCTCTTGTCTTGCTTTTTTATTGACATTTTTTCGCCAACTATTTTCGTTACGAATCCTTTTTCTCCCTATGTTTTTGTTGTCTTGATTCGACATTTTCAAATGGCTTTCTTTGGGAATTATTGGGCCATCAAACAAAGAAACTTGTGATTACGAAGCTCTGGAAGATACGTGTACTATGATTTGATATTTTGTTGCGTGATAGATAATGCGTCTGACTTGCCTAAATGTCAACAAAAGATTGAATTATTTCGTCAAAGTCAAAAGACGATCGTTTTCGCGTTTCCTTTGTCGCTCTCATACGTTGACCGATCATTCTCTCTGAACGCGGAGCCTATCTATACTCGAAACAAGCGAGAGTTCGAACTGGGCAGTCTACAACGTTCCTGCGAAAAGCATTTTCAATTGTTTATTATTTATTGAAAATTGGCGGTTATCCGAGTTGATGTGTGGAGAATATTAAGTTAAGCCATATAAAATCTTTCCTAATGAACCTAGGATATTGCAGCTAAAATTGTGCAGTGCATTTTTGTTAAAGTTTACCAAAAATGTTAAATTATAACTTTCTGCAACCTGTTTATGCCATTCACACATATATTTGTATTGGATATCCAGCTATTATCCAAATTTAAAACATTTCGAGGGAAGTCTTATTATGTTGTACTCGCTTTCTTCATATTAATGTTGTATTTCTTAACTGGGCTCTTTTGTTCTTTACATTTCTTGAACTTTCGGAAATTGTGTGTTTACATCGACCTGATAAAGAAGATACCCTTGCCAGGGACGGTCTAGACAAAAATTTGGAGGGGGGGGGACCGATCGAAAAATTTAAAAATAAAAGATATTTCGGCTTTCACAAAACGTGACGTTAGAATTGTGTTAGGCAAACTCGAATTTTTTCGCTAGTGAGATTTGAGGAAGTCTGATATTTCGGGGGGGGGGGGGGGGGCCGGACCCCCAGGACCACCCCCTGGATCCGTCCCTGACCCTTGCAGATTTACTCTTTGTATATGTTGAATTACTAGTACTACAAAATCTTCTACATCATTCATATAAACGCAGACTAGGAGTTTTGCATTTTTCGTTTGTATTCACTCAACCAGGCTTAACTGCAACTTAATATATCAATGATTGAAAATATTTTTTGTCAGAATGCAGAAAAATGTCTTATTAATAGAAGTGACTTTTTTAACACCCGGTACAAAAAAATGTAATTTTTTGTGTACATAATCAAACTAATATTTTTCTAAGGTAGGATTAAATTCTGAACCCGTATATCATAAATAAGTCAAATTTATAAATGTTTATAACTATATTTTTGCTTCTTTACTGCGCAAAGCGTTTTATCGGGTCGGACTCGATAAGTCCTAAATTTTCCGCTAAGGCTACGTACTTACAAGTTTTAGTCCTGATAAGTATGCTTGTACACATATATATCATATTAAACTCACTCTTTTAATTTCCTCCTTGACTATATGATATTTAAACCCAAATATTACAAAAGGAAGATCCACTCTCAGTTTTTTAAATTTTTTATTTAAAGCACGAACAAAATTCTATGTCCTGTCATCATTTTCGTTATACCATTCCACGGGCAGTTTAAAAGTCCTTTCACCCCAACGGAAATAATGAGGTGGAAGAATTCTCCTTTTCCCATTCAAATATATGAAGTCACGCCCATCAATCTGTCAAAATTCATTATACATGAAGTAAAATACGAAAAACAGATATTTATAAAAATCACCAATTTTCAATTGCATACATTGCATACATTGCATGCAGAGAAATATTTTTCAGAATCGGTAACAATCTTGCATACAATGTTATATACAATTTAATTAGAATTAACATTTCTTGCGTGTCACAAGAATTCTTTGTAGAACAATAGAGCTTTGAATAATCAGAGTTCCGAAAACGATTGAAAAATTTATCCAAAATGTAGTATTTGCAGTTGAATATATGTTTTTCAAGCTGTGAAGAAATGATCTTAATTTTTTCTGGTGAAACATTCTTCCTTTTGTAAAACAAACATTTTTGTATTCTAGCGCTTATTTTTCTCTAATCTGATAGTGTTTGTTTTTAAAATCATATCGCTAGCACTTCCACTGCTTGATTATAATATGAACTGAAGTCTGACGATTATGAAGTGACAAAATTTCAAAGTAATAACAGGTGAACAAAAATTCACAGTGCTACAGTCATTCTGAACTTTTCAAGTGACCTAGTGAAAGTAATTAGCGTTTCTCTTATTTCCCAAAAAGTTCTCGCACATTGAAATAAAACTAAGCCATGCTCTTTATTCTACTGGATTCAATTTTTTCAAAAAGTCTATCAATCACAAGCTTTCGAATTTGTGGTCCAACAAAAACACCTGTGAAAATGATGAGAGCATTAAAATGCGTGTAAATGCTCTTTTTTCGCGTAGGACACAAAATTTCTTGTAAATACCTTCTTTGTTTTTGGCGTCACTCAATCTAGGAAATACTGATTTTAGGTGTAAAAAAGCCTTTCTGTCTTTGTCCAGACGATTGACAAATTGCTTCACGTAGCCTAACTTTAAGTGCAATGGCGGCAAAATAATAATTTTATTTTTCAGCGATAAAAACTAGGAAAACATCATGTACCTGTCATTGAAGGCAGTGCAGTGGTTCACAATTGGCGGAAAGTCTCCACCAATAGTAAACCTTCACGGTGGAGATTTTCCGCCAATTGTGAACCACTGCACTGCCTTCAATGATAGGTATACGATGTTTTTCTAGTTTTTACCTCTGAATAATAAAATTATTGTATTTATTCCTACACCTGCTAATTCAAATTTGATCGCAGAATCATAATTGCAATGTTTTAAATGTTTTTTGTCGTTCTTAGCCATAATAATGCGAGGTCAGAGAACGGTCAGAGTATTCTATGACCGTTCTCTCAACCGGGTCCGCTAGGGTCACTAATGGAATATTGAGAACGTTCTTTTTTCCTATTTGAAAAGACTTTCTTGGTGGCCAGTCGCTACACTTGTAATGACCTTTCGCACGACTGTCCCATTCACAAAGTTAACAAGTATGTTTAATGTAGCCTCCTTGCATTCCGAGTAGGATTGTCAGGACTTTGAGATCAGACACAATCGGCCATTGATGTTTCTTGTAATCGATCAATCGTAGAATTTTTTTCA
Source organism: Diplolepis rosae (assembly GCA_030998225.1). Classification (NCBI taxonomy): domain Eukaryota; kingdom Metazoa; phylum Arthropoda; class Insecta; order Hymenoptera; family Diplolepididae; genus Diplolepis; species Diplolepis rosae. The sequence goes on from JAPYXD010000630.1 coordinate 329,091, forward strand.
TTATTTTGATATGTCTGCCTGACGTAAATTACCCTTCACTTTTTAGGGTTGACCCTCAACTTGAGGGTTAACTCTAAAGTTGAGAATTTAACCCTGAAAATTAAGGTTTAACACCGAAAGTTGAGGGTTAACCCTGGAAGTTGAGTGTTGACACCAAAAGTTGAGGGTTAACCCTCTAGTTAAGTGGCCGAAATAACCCTGAAATTTGAAGGTTAAATTTGGTCGTGATCAAGAAAAATGAGCCATTTATTTACATCTACGCAATATACAAGCTGGTTGTCGGTATCATCATCTTTGAAAATTTGTTCGAACGAAGTTAGGTTCCCATCTCGTGCGCATGTCTCTTTTCTTTTGCAGCTGGCTTATCTTGACTCTCCCTTGGGACTGGTTTCGATATAGTTAGCACAGTAGCATATTGTATGCGGTTGCGGGTTTTGTAGTGATGACCAACAATATTTGTTTGGCAGAAGTAGCAATACTCCGGCTTATGATATATTTGACGGTGCCAAACCATAGGAGTTACAAATGGCAAACGATTTTTATCGCATTTACGAGATAACCATTGTTTTAGTGCTGTAGAGCACATCGGACAAACATACTCGGGTTCATTCCAAACACTCAACGTATGAGCGGTTGAAGAACAGGTTAAACGCTTCAACAATGGCTTGATTTTTTTGAAGTCTAAACGGTGTTGCTGATCAACAAATGAGTCGCAGGCGTAACAAAACTGATTGCTCTTGTCGCACATATTGCTTTTGTTGGAAATACAATTTTTTAAGCGTATAAGAATGAGTGAAATAAAAACTGATGCTTTAAGATAAAGATCCCGACTGACAGCGCGAACATTTTGTTTCTCGAAAATGTTTCATAACTTGATCAATTAACGTTCGATTTCTGAAATTGAACACTTATTCCACTCGAGAGGGTACGTGATTTTTCAAATATCAATGTAAACAGCAACATTTTTGACAAAGAAACGTTTTAAAACATCGTCAAAGTTGAAGAAATGGAAAAAAAGTTTTAAAAATCACATTTGCACGACCAATAGACACAGTAATCGCAAAAATTGCACAAAACAGTACATATTGTTCGGAAGGTCTGCATTTCCCCTGTCTGGAACCGCTGAGAAATCGAAAATCGGTTTGAAATTGAATGAGTAACTGATTTATAAGTGTGTGAAAGAAGGTAAAAATGGTTTGTTAACAACAGATTAAAATTGTGAGGGTGTTAAACAACGTTTATACACCGTTTCATGTTATACCAGACCAGACCTACAACCTCCACTAGGTCACTTGCAAATTTCATCCAGTTTTTTTTTTGTAGCACTGTGTAATCAATTGTGTAAAACAAATTTGTCAGGTTTCTCGACATCACATTTATATAAGTGTTGGTTGCATTTGCGGTTCGAATATAATTCGCTCTTTCATTTTTTCTGCCCTATTTGTATATCGTCTTCTTTTTCTTCATAGTTGATACAATTTTCTCCAAAATTGTCATTTATTTAGCAACATGAGTCGTAACGAATTTTCCGACCAGAATCGGGATTTGATCGATCCTGCATTGGGTTCAATTGAAGAACCACCACAAAAAATGTCCAAAAAGATGAAAAATTTCCACGAATGATGGTTCCAGGAATTTCCATCATGGAGAGAATGGGTCGTTAAATTAGAAGACGAAACAAAATTTAATTGTAAGATGTGCAATAAAACAATGTTATGTGGCAAATCAGAAATTCAAAATCATGAGGCAACTGTAGTTCATCAAAAAAATCAATCTTTTTCGGACAAAATGGCTGGATACGAGCTTGCAAGAGAATGTAGTGAATTCAATCCAGCTGCTCATTCTGCAATGGACTCTTTTGCAGAAAATGACTCTTGTGTTGGTTTTTCAAATTCCACAAATCCGGAAAGTTGTACTTTCAAAGAAAAAATACAAGAAGCCGAAATTAGGATTGCAACTCTCTTTCTTGAACATAATATTTTTTTCGCGATTTCATCAGAATTGATAGGCCTTTTTCAGGACATGGATCATTTGATTCTAAAATCAGTAAAATTAGCTTCCAGTAAAATTGCCAGCATTTCAAATAATGTGGTTTGTGCTGCTGAAACTAACAGAATTACAGAGATTTTGCAAAAAGAATCATCTTCGGTCTATGAAGACGAAACGAACGACAAAACTCAGGAGAAATGGCTGTCATTAGTGGTTCGGTACATCGAGCCAGTTTCATTGCAGTTAAGGGTGGAGTTACTCCAACTTGTTAATTAAGATACTTCCGACTGTTCCGCAACTAAAATCTTTGGCGCATTCGGAACAGCTTCAGAACAGACAAAAATTCCCTTATCCAATATTATTCGCCTTGCATGTGATAACGCAAGTGTCATGACTGGTAGCAAATCTTCTTTCAAAACCAAATTATTGGAAAAGACTCCACGTTTAATTACCATGCGCTGCGTCTCGCATTCTTCGGCAATCGCAGCAGAAAATACTTGTTCAATATTCCCAGATGTCGATTATGTAATAAAATTATTGCCAAGTTTTCTCAATGCTAGTCCCAAATGAATCTCCATTTATCGAAATATTGTCTTAGAATTAGGGTATGTATTCCAGAAGATTCTCGAATCTGAAAAAGTAGAAAAGGCACAAGATTTGCTAAAAAAAATGCAAGATCCGCTAATATTCGCATCTTTTCTTTTCGTAAAGTTCACGTTGAACGCTTTTAATGATTTCAATGCAACATTTCAAAAACGAGAAACGATGGTTCAAGAACTTCAGCCGCAATCGACAAAGTTTTTTTTGTGGATTCTCCATAAATATCTAAAAAACATTCTTTTAAATGTTAATTTGTTCTCCCATGTTATTAGGAATGTCAGTTTTGAAGATGCCAATAATCAAAAGGCGCTTGGAGACATTGACGTAGGCGCTGAAGCGCAAAAATATTTGGATCAGATAGTAATCAGCATCTGATTAGTGACAGGGCAAAACAGCTAGGGCCCTACCACAATCCAATTAAAATTTTTGTTTCCTAGAAATTGTGGCTGACAATTCAAAATTTTCACCTCACGTTTATGTGGCCTATGCATAGATTATTAATTAAAAAATTGAAAGAATCTACGAAAATGAAGAATTTTCTGATTAAAGTAGTTCACTAACAAAGCTACTAAATTTCCAATCAATACCTTAACTTGAAATTTTAAATATTTATTGACTATGGAATTTTATTGATATTAGAAAAACATTTACCTAATATAAACATTTTCGCGATTATGTGAAATTCTTTGAAAATTCTCAGTAAAATTCAGTCAATAAATCTTTGAAGATTTAAATCAAGATAATCATAAATACATGTTTCGGGTTTATAAATTTGATCAAATGCATCAATTAGAAAATTTTGCCTTGGTGTAAAGCATTTCTTTGTTTCATTGAAAATTCTATGCATATAAGCCACTAAAATGTGAAATGCGAACATTTTTACCTACTATCACCATGTAATCAGGAATGTAGATTTTTAACCTTAATTTTTTATTTCTTATTTTTTTTTAAATAAAATATTCCCCACTTAATTTTTTCATTCTCATCATGGATGAGAAGGTATTGGTTTTATGTGAAAAATGACTTTCGAAATTTTCATCAAATCTTTACGTTTTGAGACCCCCTGAGTCAGAAAAAATGGTTTTTACGAAAGTGTCTGTCTGTCTGTCTGTCTGTAGGTCGTGTGCGGCATAACTCTCGATAGAATTATCAGATTGAATTGAGCTTTGGTACACTTTATCGGAGCCGAAAAAGTAAGGACAAGTTCGTTAACCAGCCACATCCAATCAAAATTGAGGGGTTGAGCACCACTTTTGTGTTTTTGAAAATAATTTTTTGAAAAAATCAAAAATTTCAATACTGGTTTTAGATAGTGCTCATAAATCTCTAAAAATAATCCTGATAACATTTATTGATTAAATCAAAATTAGAAATGTTACAGCATATTCAAATTCGAAAAAAGTCAATATCAAAATTCCATTTTCCAGTTAAATTATACGAGATACGAAAAAACGTTATGATACAATATTATTGAATACATAAAGACCTACAAATTTGAATTGTAACATTTTTTCATAAGATGCATATTTTTCTTCTTAATTAAAAAAAAAAACTATTGAAAATCCAAAATTCAATTATTTAACAATAATATGTAAAATACGAAAAAAACGTAAGAATACAAAGTTGTTCGTTCCAAAAAGATCTACAAATTTTGTCTGACGTAGTTTCTCATAAAACATATATTTTTCGTTTCAATTCCAAAAAATACGATTAAAATTCAAAAATTTCATTTTTTAGACAAAATATGTGAGATACAAAAAAAACATTTAGATGGAAAAATGTTTGCCTAAATGAGGTCTACAAATTCTGATAAAGGAATTTCGGGACAGGATGTATATTTTATGTTTTGATTTTTAATATTGAAAAAATTCGATTTTTTTCACCAAAATATGTGAGATACGAAATAAGCGTTGTTCTGCAAAATCGTTATTAAAAAGTTATACTGAAATGTATACAGAAAATCGAGCGCGAAGCGCGAGTGTCATGATGAGGATGTGTTCCTTAAGGCCGATATAGCCTTAAGTTATTTGTATTTACTTTTTCACTTAAATTCAAAAAGAAATTGAGTGACTTTGAGAAAATGTGTAATTCACATCATCTGTAATATTATTATAAAACTGGTTTGAGCTTCAGTATCAAAATATAAGAAATAAACTTAAATGTATGCGAAGAGCACAAGACCGGTTTTATAATGAAATTCTTATGTGAATAATATTGAGTATTTCAAAAAGTTTTCAGACTAATTTATTTGAATGAAATTTTTTTCAATGTTGCCTTATACTAGAGAAGAAACTCTACTGTATAATTTCGAGTGTATAATTAAATATAATTTATGTATTGCTCAAGTATTTTAATATTTTATTTTTCAAACTCCAATATAATTTTCTTAATCATTCCTTAATATATAATATTCTTTACATAATTTTCTGATTGAATTATTTGATTTGCATAGCTAAAAAATATTGAAATTGATATTTTGTTTTGAAAGTTTGAAAATGTATACATTTTAAATTTCAATTGAAAATGATTTTTTAAGTGTAATATATAATATTCAAGAAAGAAAGGTAATATTCTAAATGATATATTTCATAATTTTAAATTTAACGTCTATTTAGCGCCACTTTGACACGAAGTCGATAGAAACATACTTTTCCATCTTGGCTCAACAGCCGACAGTGTGAAATCGAAGCGAGGAAGTGGGGACGCACCGTCACGGCGCGCTTGATTGTGTGTGCTCCCACATGGGAGCGTGGTGGGGGCCGCCAGCTCCCATGCTCTGGGATTACTGCATCAAATAAGACGGTTACACCCATTTGCGGGCGCTTTCTAGGAATCGACTAATCTGTAGGAGATTTGCGGCCGGGTCTAGAGCAGGTCAGTTTATAGCACGGGACGTTTGCGGCCGGGTCCGGAGCAGGTCAGTTTATTGCACTGGACGTTTGCGGCTGGCTTCATTTGGAAATTTCCGCGGTAATTTTAGAAAATATGTGTTGAAAAATGTATTCAATTGTATTTTTTGAAAAATTAAGAATAATATGAGAAAATTTAATTACTTTTGCTCATATTGCAAATAAAATCCGATGATTCCAGAACACTTCTAACAATGTATTATCTGTCTTGAGAAAATTGTAACTAAGCTTTTTTAGATTTTGAAATGTTGTCAAATATTAATACATAAAAAGAAGCATTGAGCCGAGAGTAAAATGATTCACACAAATTGTTGTTCGAATCAAAGTTAAACTTGCTTCTGCTTAAAATTATGTACGAAATGAACAGTCATTAGAGCTTTTGTTCTCTAAAAGGTAGTTCCGGCTGTTAAAAGATCAATGCTGTTAATAGAAAGAGCGTCTTTCTTACATGTTTTTGCTGAAATGTTGCGCTAACCAATCATTATGAGATCGGTTGATGCGTGGCTCTAACCAATCGGATGGTTGGTTATCATGTGATTGGTTAGCGCAACTTCCCAGTAAAAATATATAAAGGACGGTTTCTTCATCAAAATTATTATACTATTTATTCGGTTTTGTATCTCATTTTTCCGCAAAATAGACTAAAACTCGCTCTTCGTTAGAATTAAAATCATCCTAAAATTGAAATAGATCAAATCAAACTAGTTCTGATAGGACATCCAAAGCCAGATGTAGATACAGGCGCCGAATGTACAGACTACTTTTATACTGCAAATATGTATCTTATTTTAACACTTAATAAAGAATTATTTAACTGAACTCAAAATTATTAATTTCTTAACAGCGTGAAGAAAGAAACGAGAAAATTGCAAAATGGAAGTGAGCGACATCGAGAGCAAACTCTCATGGTGGTAAATAGAAGATTTAAATTGCGAAAGAAGAAGACTTTGGCCACTGGCGAAGAACGCCGGGATTATACAAATAAAAATTGCAATTATAAAATCTACAGCCTGCAATCATCAAGCGAAATTATTCGTTGGCAAAACGAATATAATCATCCTGCAGAAGCTTCAGACGTTGCTGTGCACGAGATAAGCTCTTCTTGTAAGAGAAAAGCTCCAGAAGACTTATCGGAAAAGCCATCAAAGATTATTCGCAAAGAGTTGACGAATAATGGAATTCCGCACACATTAAAAACGCGGGACATTTTTAACATTAAAAAATCAATTTATCGAGCACGTCGTAAGATTTTGCCAGCATTGCCAAAATCAGCTGAAGAGGTGCATGAATCTCTCTCGTAAAGACAAATTTTCACACCACGAGGTGAAGAATTTGTTGTTATTAACGACGCAGTGAAGCAAATTGTTGTATTTTCTTGTACAACAAATCTAGTTGCTCTGTGTGGTGGTTCAAGAATTTATGTAGATGGAACGTTCTCTCATTGCACTAAGTTTTTCCCCCAATTATCCACACTCATGGGCTTAGGAGATCGATATATTCCTCTGGCTTTCTGTTTATTAACAAATAAACAAGAAGCTTCATATTCAAAATTATTTTCGCTCCTAAAAAATCAGACAGTTGTTATTGATTTTGAAAAGGCCATTCACAACGCTGTTGCAAGTGTCTGGTCAGGTGCAGTAATTATTGGTTGTCGTTTTCACCTAAGACAAGCTTGGTGGCGAAAAATCCAACAACTAGGATTATCTTCGGAATATAAAGACAAAAAGCCGGAAATAGGCGTTTGGCTGAAATCTACAATGAGCCTCACATATTTGTGTCCATAGGCAGTGAGCAATTGTTTTGTCGAATTTTTGATGTCTGACCAGCCAAACGATCCTCGAGTTTTTGCATACGCAGATTATCTTTTAGAGTACTATATTGCTGAAGATTCTTTCTTCCCTTTACAAATTTGGGCAGAAGCAAATTCAACTCCGACTCGAACAACAAATTGTTGCGAATCATTTCACTCTCGGCTCAATGCTTCTTTTTATATTGAACATCCGTCGCTACATTCTTTTATTGATGTTCTATTAGATTTTCAAATAGAAACTTACGTTGCGTTGCAAAGCATGCATATTTCTACTCGAAAATCTGTTCTTGATCAATTGCTTCATCTGCATAAAACAAAAAGTATCTCCACATATGCTTTTGTGCAAAATGCTTCTGAGCAAATTTATCCGGGGATCGCAGTCTTAAGTTGTTATTTATTTTCGAAGTCTCAGTCAGATGCTACATTGTGCTTCTTTGAAACTTAAAACCAATCGGCTCTTATAGGGGCCAACAAACTTCAACACAAAGGAATTCTCTTCTCGTTCTCGAATATAGTTTAAATTTTCTTCATATTTTTCTTCATTTTTCAGAAAGTGTAATGGAAAAAAATTTTCAACAAATGTTTTCTAAAGTTACCCAGTAGATTATTTCCCTCCAATTCAAGCCCAATCTTACAAATACTCCAGGTAAATACTATATCACTTATTTTTTACAATGCATTTCTAGCCATTCAATTATTTAATGTTTGGGTTTCTCCTCTAGGAACCATTAATTTAGAACAGGATTCCTGTTCTGGTTGTCAATTCGATTAAACACGTGAATTCTAACTATATTCATAAATAAAACGAGATAGTGTAATATAATTTGAATTGAGTCTGTTTATTCTATCGGGGCGTAAGAATAATATACATTAAAATAATTAAATTATCTTAAATTTAATTGGGAAAAAGGATTTCATTGCAAAAAAGTATACAAATGATTAATATAATATGCATTATATTTCAGCACAAAAACCAAAATTAAATACATATAATATTATCAATTACATTAATTTTTTTTGAAAAAGCTCACCTAATTATACTTACAATAATCACATATATTGATAAATCGAAACTAAACATATAATTTTTAACCTATCAATATATATAATTGAAATTAATTATAATAATAATAATAATCCTAATAACCTAATAATTAATTGATTAATTGCATTTTTAATGATTTGAAAAGAGATCGAATGGAAAATAATATATGTGTTTTTGTTTCAGGATTATAGAGACGATATGTGATGGCTCCAGGATGCTTTACATGACTCTACAGGGTGAGGCACATAAAGTGTTACAGAGCGATAGCAATCAAACTATTCATCATATCGAAAAATCTTTCAGACAAAAGTTTCAGTGTTCAAGAAACAAACACGAGTCAAACGTCGACCAATTGTTAATAAAAATAATGCGGCTGCTATCTTAGCTTTTGCTGCACTAAATCCACATGCGAGCAGCAGGCAAATGAAAAAAAAGAGTGGAATTAGTCAGCGATCTGTATTAAGAATCTTACATCAGCACAAGTTCCATCCGTATCGTATGTCATTTCATCACCATTTGTACGGCAATGATTTCTTGAAACGCGTTAATTTCTGTAATTGAATTCGTAGAAAAATGCGCACAGATGTTTCATTTTGAGTCATGTGCTTTTTTCTGATGAAGCTAACTTCGCAAATACGGGAAATTTGATTAGGCATAATATGCATTATTGGGAAAATGAGAACCCTCGATGGATGAGAACTTTACTATTTCAACATCCGTGGTCCGTTAATTGTTGGTGCGGAATTCTCGGCGATCACGTCATTGATCCATATTTTTTTGAAGATCGCTTTACTTGGCAAATTTACGCAAACTTTCTGCAAAACGTACTGCCTCAATTAATGGAAGACGTGCCCTAGCATGTTCGCATGAACATGTGGATGCAAAACGATAGTGCACCCCCCCCCCCCCCCCATTATGCTCTGTGTTCAAGACAAGTGATGAATGAGATTTTTGACGAAAAGTGGATAGGACGAGGCGGCCCTATAGCTTGGTCACCTCGTTCGCCAGATCAGACAGCACCAGATTACTTTTTATGTGGTTTTGTCAAAGAACGCGTTACAAGTGCTTACAAGTCGAGGGTCATCACTTCAAGCATCTTCTATAGGCAGACCCAAACTAAGGTTAGTGGATCCTTTGAAAGTGATTATTACGATACGTTTCGATTTTTCGACTATTTTCATACTTTGGGTGACTAGAATGACCTTGTATTGTAAGTCGCTGAATTCGTCTTAAAATCGGTAATAATGTCATCGAAAAAAAAATACATGTGTCCATTTTGAAAAGTTGAGTTGACTTTGACGTAGCTTCAGTGCCACCACCGATAAAAAAATTGGGTGGTCCAGTATGACAGCCTTCTTGAAAACTGAAACTTTTGTCTGAAACTTTTTTTGGATATTATCAATAGTTTGAGTGCTATCGTTCTGTAACAGTTTATGTGCCTCACCCTGTAGAGTCATGTAAAGCATCCTGGAGCCATTACATATCGTCCCTGTAATCCTGAAACAAAAACACATATATTATTTTCTATTCGATCTCTTTTAAAATCATTAAAAATGCAAACATAAACTTAAGGGTTCCAAAACACCATTGATTATCCTCCACTTTTGGCCCATTACAATAAGTGGTCTATCCGGGCTCCGAAAAGACTCCCTAGCTTCTGTTACCCTTATCATAACCGATCTAGGGCCTTTTCTAACCCAACCCAAGGAAGTCGAACTAAATCGTATCCGATTTGTTTGCAAACAGGGGTCATTACAATACAATTGTACCGGCCCGTCCATTTCTCTGTTTCTCGTTTAACCTGAAAACAGACAAATCAATCATAAAGGCCTGGGTGCCGCCGCTCAGATTTGATCCATATTGCGAGGGTGAGTAGCTCCCATTACAAGATAAATTCGCCCCAAGTATCAACTCGCAAAAATTGTTTTTACAAAAGTTATGAACCAATTTTGAAAAATCAACAAATCTAATTCTCTCGAAAACGGCTAAACCGATCTTGACAACTTACATATATTTTATAGAGGGTACTAAAGAGGTTCTGAGAAAAATTCAAGAACCCATTCCGTTTATACAGAGGGGGTAGAAATAATTTCTTAAATTTTTTAATAATTTGTTTAATGTGAATTACTTTTTGAACACCGATCATTTTTTTCTGTATCATGCTCAAATTCAAAGTGACAATATGTTTTTTTCGAAAATTTTCGGAGAGGTACTTCATAGTTAAAAAAAATAAAAACTTTTTTGTCCCTACAATGTATGGAACAATTGATAACCTATGACTCATTGAAGCAATTGTTTCTATACTCATGAAAGTTTAAAGTTGATCACGTACAATATCTCATCTATTTTTACGTATTTGCTGCATAGTGGACGACATAGTACACTTTATATGAATGCCAGAGTGTATCAACAATTATTCGCACTCTGTCTGTGGAATTGATCATTATCAATTTAAAAAAAAAAACACATCTCTACACGATCGTCTTGTTTTCAATACACTTTAACCACCTGTCATCAAGCTTTTTCTTTCAGTCACAAAATTCAGTTGATATATTTCCCCATATATATCCTTCTCGAAGCCTGTGCCAATGACCTATGTTTTGCCCTTCCTGAGAGTACTACTGCGCAGGCTTCAAATGCCGCACGAGTTCGTTCGCAAAAAACACCTGATTTTCAATTGTTTTGATTTATGCTCAATAGATGTACTTATCTAAGGTTCGCGTTTTTATTTCATTCTCAGTTGTAGACAGATTACAGTCATTCGACAGTTTAGGAAAAGTATCATTTGTTTCCAATAGGTATACCTTCCTGTAGTTCAAACGCGGTATAACAACATCCTACAACTCATCAGGAAACGATTACAACTGAGAATGAAATAAAAACGCGATCCTTAGATAAGTACATCTATTGAGCATGGATCAAAACAATTGAAAAACTTCCACGAGTATAGAAACAATTGATTCAATGAGTCATAGGGTATCAATTGTTCTATACATTGTAGGGGCCAAAGAAGTTTTTATTTTTTTTCACTAGGAAGTACCTCTCCGAAAATTTTAAATTTAAAATTTTAAATTAAACAAATTATTAAAAAATTTAAGAAATTATTTCTACCCCCTCTGTATAAACGGAATGGGTTCTTGAATTTTTCTCAGAACCTCTTTAGTACCCTCTATAACATATATGTAAGTCATCAAGATCGGTTGGGCCGTTTTCGAGAGAATTAGATTTTTTGATTTTTCAAAATTCGTTCACAATTTTTGTAACAAATTTTTTTTCGAGTTGATAATTGGGGTGAATTTATCTTGTAATGGGAGCCACTTACCCTCGCAATATGGATCAAATCTGAGCGGGGGAATCCAGACGATGCTTATCCTGATACGGCCTTTGTAATTTCAATTATTTTTTAATAAAAAGTAGAAAAAAAAAATAATTTTGTTAAAAAATTTTTTTATAGAAAAACTTACCATTTTAAATTCGTCACCAACCACTTGATACATTTCAGATGAGTACACTACAGGTGAATCGATGCCCAATCGCAGTTGGAAAATTCTCTGCACTTCCATTATTCTTAAAGAACGATTTTTGGTAGATCCCGCATCCCATTCAAAAAGTAAAGAAATGCGACGGCCCAAATGCTCTATATAAGCCGGCCATATGACTGTTCTTCGGCCATTCGTGTGGAAACGCACTTGTCTCCCAGATATCTGTCAAATAAAATAATACACATTTAGTAACGAACAATAATACAAATAAAACCCTACTTCACAAATTTATTATATTTTATTTCAAATTTTTTTATATATACTGTAACTCTATATTTTCTTTACCCTGTAGGTAATTGACAGATTTATTAAATTAAACCAAAACACAAAGTGAGAGATAAATTAAATTATGGGTTCTGCTAGTTGAGAAGAAGTAAAGACTCGATTTACCTATTGGCTCTTTATTTTTGCAACGGGTATTTATCGTTTTACATCATCTGTGGCCAACATACAGTTTCCAAGGATAAATCTCCTGCTTTTGTGATAAAATCTTATAACTACTACATATGTCGGTACGCGGTATAGCCTAGGTCTAATTTTACATAGCTTCTTATATCTAAAAAACAATACTGTCCGATGACCACGTTATGACTTGTGAGTTTAAGTCACTCACTAGTGAGAGTTTAGGCTTTAATAGTCTATCTTAGGCTATATGAAAGAAAACATTATTTCTAGAGTAAAATACAATATCGAAAAGAGTCACATGTTTATTTGATCCCACTACAGTTTAGATTGTCAATTTAACATACCATTATTAAAAATACACAAACTCGGATTTTCCCTCCTAAAATCTCGATTACACAAAATCTGCTTAAATCTTGGTATAAAATCAAATCTAGATTTAAACTCTCCCGCCTGAATCTCTCTCACGTAACGCCTATTTAACATCGTCCTATAAAAACAAACTCTAAATTCGGACTCTCCCGCCTAAATCTCTCACACGTAAAATCTACTAAAATCTGTTTATGAATTCAAAATATAAATTCGGACTCTCACGCCTAAGTCTAACGTAAAACCTATTAAAATCTTTTTATAGAATCAAAATATAAATTCGGACTCTCACGCCTAAGTCTAACGGAAAATCTACTTAGAATCTCTTTATAAAATCAAAATATGAATTCGAATTCTCCCGCCTAATCTCTCTAACTATTTTTCATAGCAACTGTTTTGAGAATTTGATTTTCGGTACCTGTAAAGCGGGAAGAAAGTGCGGTTTGCAACCCTACCATTAAAGTTTCGCCCCTAGGGTTGAAAATCGTAGTTTCGTCCCGCTTCGCAGGTACCGAAAATCGGATTTTCAAAAGAGGCGCTATGAAAAGCCTATTTATTTAGAATTCGAGCTATCTCATCGGAGATCGCAGGTTACCGTAAGCGTAAGGTTGTGTGCACCAAACTCAGATAAGGCGTAAAACCCCTTATCCTGCCCAGTGCTCCACAATTGTTGAGAAGAATTCAAACTCAGACGAGACGTAAAACCTCTCGTCCTGCCTGAAAAACGTCTCAGGAAGAGAACTGAGACTCGGTCTAAGACGTGAAACCTCTTAGCCTGCCTCGAGAGCACCTCTTGATGGATTAGGGCTCGCTTGCGAGCCATCGACTCTCCTTCCTCAGTACAACATCCCCTTTTTATCTCATCCAGCTCATCTCCCACTATGGACCATGTATCCTGAGTGGGGATGCTGAGCCTGCGCGTTCACGTTACGCCAGATGCTGGACTTCCTATCTCGCGACTGTTGAGCGGTGAGCACGGTTGACGCTCTACAAGGGCTACAATTGATCGCTTACAATACATATAAAGTTTTATTATGATAAAAAGTGCTTTATTTAAAATTTTTGTTTAATACTTCCAAAAACTTAAAGATTTGACAAAAATTTCGAAAATCTAACGATTCTATTGAATTGTAAAATGGCAATTCCGCCTCCTCCAAAACCGGTACTTCTTCAAGTACTGGCACTTCTTCGAGTATTAGCACTTCTGCAACTACCGGCACTTAGGTGTATCAAGCTAGCACCTCCACAATCAGGATTCTCCAATTTTTTTATATAAGAATTTTGAGCTTTTTTTTAGCTCCATTGCCGATTTTTGTCATATATCTCTCGATACTTATATTTCTCAATTTATGTTTCCTTTAATAATAAAATCAAAATGAGACATTAATATTTTAATCCATCCAAATAAATTTATACAAAATGCATAACTGGAATTTTTTTTTCTTTCCTATTCAGAAAACGATTGAAATAGCAGAACCAGAGGAAAACATGAAAATAGAATTACTTGACGAATCTTATATCAAAACGTTTAAACTTACCTTCATTGATATTTCCAAAGAAAAAGCGAATTAACACATACTGTCACGTCCCGCGACGTATTTTTTTTTTTTCTTTTGGTGAGGAAGAAAAATGGCGAAATCTTTTATAGACGTTGTACAGGACTCTCCTAGGACGGGTCTAGGCATACCTGTTAAGGGGGTCGTCAAGTGTGACTGGTAAAAAAATCGTTTTTTTTTTTCATAAATCACGTCTAAAACATGTTTAGAAGACGCGGGTAAATGTATTTCTGAAAATTCGAAGCCGTTATAAAGTTGCACTTGTAAACCGGAGCAGGTATGCGGAGCGCGCTGGTTCCACTTATCGGGATGACGCAGCGCTGGCTATCGCGTCGAATATTTTCTAGCCTATATTGCTCTTTGGCAGATAAGCTCGAATAAAAGGTACCCAAAATTGTTAAAAAAAACAGTTTCAAAATGTATACATATATATACTAAGCCATCGAAAGAGTGCATATGGACAGTACTGAGAAATGGGGGGGCGAGGGTCGATCAGTTTCGCCGTGGCATCGACACAGTTTAAATCGTAGTTTTACTCGCGGGATATACTTTCGAAAACAATTGAAAATGGAGAATGTGCGTAAAGGAAGTCATTCAAAACCAGTTTATAGAAATCGAAGTAGGAAATGAAAATTTACTGGAAATAGATTTACGTAACAAAGTGAAACGTCATTCGCATCTACGTCAGCGAAGAAGCTTGATCAAAAGAAGAATTTTGAAGTGACCGTTACTCCCACCCTGGTTTACTGCATTCTGGAGTTTGTTAGTGTTTTCTCAGCCATTTCTTTGTTCGTCGTTTGCAAGAATTGCAAAAGTGAAGTGACTTTCAAACAGTGTGGTATACGAGGCCTGGGTTTCAAGATTTCTATGGAATGCAAGTGTGCCAAAACAAAACTAAGCAACTCATGCCCTATGATAAAAAATGCATACGAAATGAATCGTTGCATCGTTTTAGTAATGCGTTTATTAGGGCTCGGCTTAGAAGGTTTGAAAATGTTTTGTGGGCTGATGGATATGGGACAAGGCTTGGCTCGAAATACTTATTATGGAATATTGAATAATATATATGAAGCTGCTTCGGCCGTTTATACAAAAGCATTGTCTTTAGCGGTTACTGAAGAGAAAAAGCTCAATAACAAGGCTGGTGAACCAGAAGATGAATTTTCTTCCGCATCATCACATCGATGCAGATATTCCACCTCGCGGTATTGAACCCGAGAGTCATAAATTTATCGTGGTCCGTTTTCGAATCCTTGAAAGGATTTTAGAGTCAATGTCTAAGTGAGATAATATTGCTGTCTTCCTCACACCATTTGGATTATATGGCTGTCTTCCTCACACCTGTGCGGATTAATTAAAAGGGAACCATTCGACTAAGTCAACAACAGGTACCGTACTTCTCTTTCTATCTTCTGTCTTTTTCCAACCAACTAGCCTGTGCCTCCCATTACATACTAATTGTATCGACATTTTTATAAACTCCAAATTATAATTATTTCAATAAATTTAATTTGTCTTTTCATTGACTTATCCTCATCCCTAAGCGAGGATCATTTGATCCTAACTTAAAACGAGGAACTTTCGATCAAATTAAGTATTTACGTAGTGTGACGTAACATACTTCCTTTTTTCTAGTACATCGGCCCGGGAAACACAAGTCAATTGAAATTTAACACACTGATTATTGATAGTGAATAAATAAATGATTATGAAATATTGTTTCAACTTGAAAACTTAAAATTTCAATAAAATAGATTTGTTAGATCACAAAGGGATTTGACCTTGAGGCTAACCTTAATGATTTAATAATCGAATCATTTCTTTGAAATTTTATAATTCACATAGATTGTATAAAATAAAATCAGTCTGAAAAATCAGGCAGGGATCTGACCTTGAGGCTAACCTAAGTGATTAAGGAACTTATCTTATTTGAAAAATTATTCTAATTTGTTAACTAAGTTTTGATTTAAGTTTAAAAGATACATAAAAAAAACAGCACACGAGAGAATAAGTCCTTTTTGGGTACGTTGAAGGTCACCATTGATTACGATCATTGGGTAAGGCAAAGTTCGAAGTGCTTGTGATTGTATTGTTTATAACTTTAATTTTAACTCTGTTAAGGAACAGAATATTTTTAATTGCAAAAAAAAAAAATTGTCCAAAGATTTGCATTCAAGTTAATATGTCCAATATAATGAAAATAATTTATGATTATTTCGAATGATCATTGTTATAAACAAATTTGTTTAATTGCTATAAACAATTTATAAATAAATAAAATTAATTATTTTAATTTACACAAAGGGCACATGCAGTTGGTAAAGAAAAATATTTTTTTATTTTAAGAAATTTATTGTTAAAAATTAAAAATTTACAATCGATTGAGTGATTATATAATTAATTTATATATTTGAAATAATTATATCTTTATATCATTATTTTATTTACTAATGAACAAACACAAATTTCATTTCAAATTTAATTTTGATTAAAAATAAATAAACAAATTAAAAATAAATTTTACTAATCTTAATTTATTTTTCTTGAAAACAAATTTTATATATAGTTTTTTTTTATTGTTATAAACAATTTATAATTTAAAATAACAATAAACAATCTAAGACAACGCTCAATACAAAATATTGTAAATTTATGATGACTCAATGTCAAACCCAAATATCCCTTTAGAATCTACCCTGAAAGTTATAACACGTAGTCAAGGTAAAAAAGATAGTCAGCTTGCAAAAATAGTAGATTTGAATGAAAAGGGTAATATAAAAATAAAACCGATTAGAAATAGAGAATAAACAACTGATAATAAGTGCCAAAATATCACTGATCCAATCCCTAAAGAACAAGAATTAGATAACACTCTTAAGTTAGATGATTCAAGTTTAGACAAGACTCTAATTAATAATCAAAGTATATCAAGTGGAAATTCAGAAAAAACTAGCGGGTTTCATTCAAGTTTCTGTCCAGATTTAAGCATTGTAACATAATCTAGTAATCAAGATCAAACTCTAACGAACGAATTATCTTATTTTGACGAATTCAATTTGCTAAGCTCAGCAGTAATAACAATAGACAATAAAACTTTGAAAGAAAGATTGGAAGCCTCATTGGCACGCGAATCTATAATTAGTATCAAAACAACGACAGCGACGACGAAAAAAGCGACACAGAAGTCATAAATCAAGATAATCCCGTAATGGTAAATAACGAAGAAATGGCCGTAGTCATACCCAACAGCCAGCAGGTATCCTTACGCGACTCGCTAGAGGCAGTGTTCACAGAACGTGGACGTAAACGGCCCCCACCATAGATGCTTCGAGCTCATTGTGTCTTCCTCATTCAACCAACCTATGGTAGTGGAGCGAGGAAGAAGCCATGAGCTGGTAGGGTCCATGGTGGGGGCCGTTTACGTCCACGTTCTGCGAACACTAGCTAGAGGTGGTCTCATTGTTCGACGGAAGTAACCTCCCATTGTCACATTTTATTGGGGGTTGCATGGAGGCAAAGGCAATGCTACCGATACCTGCAGCTCAAGAAAATCTCGCAAGGTTATTAAGAGGTAAATTAACTGGAGAAGCTAGAAAATGCATTTTTGGTTCAACTTATGCAACAATAGAGGAATTGATAGAAAAATTGAAAAGAGTATATGCCCCTGCGAAAAGCGTGTACCAGTTACAGGGAGAATTAGGCAACACATTTATGTGGGACAGAGAAAATGTCCTTTCCTATGCCGCCAGAATTAAAGAAATTGCTGACAGAATAGAAGATGCTCACAGACTCAATAATGACGGTCAGGTAGATAACGCTTTTAAACAAAAGTTAGAAAGAGATGTAATACAATGTTTTATACGCGGCTTGCGTCCCGAGTTAGAAATTCGTGTAGAAGAAAAGGATACTTTTAGGGAAGTCATTAACGACAGTATTGATATAGAACGAAGATTAGCTGCAAATTCCGCACTACGAAGAAATAAAAACATGGATTATTCAAAAAGTGACGAATCAACTAATAATAAAAATAATAAAACAACCCGATTTAACGTAGCACTTGATAACAAAACTATTTGTTTAATTTGTAAAAAACCAGGTCACACAAATGAAAAATGTTTTCATTTAAGTAAAGCTCAAGATGCAGTTCTTAATAATAAACAACAAAATTTTTCGTATCCTAACCACCAAAGATATAATCATTTAAATGGTCAAAGAAGTATTAATAATAATTTTTCAAGAAACAATTACAATAATTTTCCGAATAACAATTTTCTAAGAAATAAAAATTATAATTTTAATGACAATAAGAATAATAATTTGCAAAATAGAAATAATAATTATAAAAACAATAATAATCATTTTTTACAACAAAGATACAACAACAATAATAAATTTTCTACAAATTTGTACAATAATAATGATAATAATAGGCAATGGATGGAATCCATTACAGTATAAAAACTTCAACTTAGGACAGTTTCAAAATCGAAATAAACCATATGAAAATCGATTTTTACAGAATAATGACACTCAACAAAATTCAAATTATACTGAAATAATTTGCAATTACTGTAAAAAAACCCGGTCATTTAGTACGAGACTGCAAGATACGGCTAAATAACCAATCACAAACAGCTCATCAGGAAAACTCCAAAGCTCTCCTCAGCACGGGTGCACTGAGGAAAGCATTAATCGAGAACCACTGGCATCCACTTCTAACGATCATACAACAGCGACAAAAATATTTCAAAGTCCACTTCAATTCCATCAATTGTAATATCAACGGAAGGTTTAAAAAACCCAACACACATGATGATTGATACTGGTGCTGCTCGAAATTTAATTAAACAAAAGGTTCTCAACCCTCAAGTACCAATAAATAGCCAAAACGTATTAAAACTTACAGGAATTAATGATTTACCACTTTACACATTAGGACACGTAAAAATAAACATTTTCGGTTATCCAACGATATTTAACTGTATTCCCAACGGAGTCCCAGTAGAAGAACATGGAGTATTGGGATCAGAATTTTTTCAAGATAATAGAGTGAATATAAACTATACTTCAAAATGCTTAGAAATTGAGAACCACTGTTACCCTTTTAAATCTACCAATACATTTACTATTCCAGCTCGAACAGTTACAACATTTTATGTTAATATAAAAAATACAGAAAAGAGTGAAGGGTATGTACCTCGATTACATATCAAAGATGGCGTCTACGTCGGTGACGCAGTTGTAAAAAATCACAAGGGAAACGCCTATTTAAAATTTGCAAATACAAATGAAATACCAATAACATTATCCGTCCCAATAGTTCATTTAGAAGACTTTGAAGAACAAAAATGTTATAAACAAATTGAAAAATTACATAATTTTAAATAATCAAATAACGAGGATTTATCAAGTAAAATATTAAATAACTTTTTAAGAACTGACAATTCTCTAATTAACTCATGCAAATTTTATAATGTAACAGACGAAAACAGAGTAGAATGTATTAAAAAACTTCTTCGATTAGACCATTTAAATCAAGATGAATATGAATATGTAGAAAAATTAATCAAAAATAATGCAGACAGATTTCAATTCCCAGGAGAACCACTTGAAGCTACTACTGTATTATAACATTCAATTTCTACTGTAGATGACGCTCCAATTTTTTCAAGACAATATAGATTTCCCCCAGTTCACAAGGATGAAATTACAAGTCAAGTTGATGAATTATTAAAAAATAAAATAATCAAGCCCTCACAATCACCATATAACACTCCAGTGTGGATAGTTCCTAAAAAACCTGATTCTCAAGGAAAAATAAAATGTAAAATGGTTCTTGATTTTCGTAAATTAAATAAAAAAACAATTAGCGATTCGTATCCTCTACCTAATATAAACGATATACTTGATTCTCTAGGATCAGAAAAATATTTTTCAGTGCTTTATTTAGCTACCGGTTTTCACCATATAAAACACCTCACGGTCATTATGAATTCGTTAGAATGCCTTTTGGTTTAAAAACTGCACCAGCCACATTTCAGAGATTAATGGATTTAACATTAACTGGATTAATCGGAACGGAACTTTTTGTATACCTTGATGACATAGTTATATATGCAAATACTCTAGAAGAGCACGAAATTAAATTTAACAATTTAGCAGAAAGACTTAGGAAAGCGAATCTTCATTTACAACCAGACAAATGCGAATTTTTACAAACCGAAGTATGATATTTAGGTCAAATAACTGATAAAAATGGCGTACGTCCAGATCCAAAAAAGAAAATAGCTGTAAAAAACTTTCCAGTCACACACTGAGAAAACTGGAGTGTCAACCTAAACATTTGGAGGGTGAAGCAGACTATATTTGAGGTTAAACTATAGGACAGCCTTCTAGATAGTGTAACTTATTACCTGTGGATTGTGGAAATAAGATGGTCAACTTGAATACTTTAGAGGGAAAAGTTGATCATCGCAGAGAGAAAAATAGATTATCGAAGAGGGAAAAACAGACCTCTATGGCTAACCTCAAAACTATTACATTTAAGCTTTCACAATTATTATGTTATTATAGCAAGTGAAATAGGTACTCGACAATTAGTTGGCAAAAATAACCCTCGTGACACTTTAACACGTAAAGGACGCGAAACTGGCAATGAGGTTAGAGTCCACGCTGGTGATATTGGAGGAAAAATAGGCGAACCTACGTGACTTTACAATTTTGGCGCGTATTTCACCAATTGACACTCTTTATAGTGATTCTGACCCTCTGGTAACAGTTAAGCAGAATATCAAATGAGTGTCTCCCTGACCAAAAAGAAAAAATTTCGGAGAAAGTGTTGTACTATCTAGAAGTTCAAACTGACTATCTACATTTTGACACTCAAAGTTTGACACTCCAGTTTTCTCAGTGCAAAAACACAGAAAAATGTTAAACAATTTTTAGGCTTAGCAGGATATGATAGACGATTTATAGATGGATTTTCAAAAATTGCAAGTCCTCTAAATCAGCTTCTAAAAAAAGATATACCTTTTAATTGGACAGAAAAAAAACAAGCAGCTTTCGATATTTTAAAATCAAAATTATGTGAAGAACCATTTTTACAACAAACCTGATTTTTCTCAACCTCTTATACTCACAACAGATGCCTCAGAATTTGCAAAAGGAGATATTTTATCAAAAGGTAAAATAGGTAAAGATAAGCCAATAGCATATGCTTCACGTAGTCTAAGTGAAACTGAGAAAAAATATGATACATATGAGAAAGAAGCCCTTGCTATAATATTTTGTGTGACTCATTTTCGTCCTATTTGCATGGGAGAAAATTTACTTTAGTGACTGATCACAAACCTCTAGTTTGGTTTCAAAATTCTAAAGACCCTTGTTCACGAGTTTTACGTGGGAGATTGAAACATGCAGAATATGATTTTGATGTAATTTACAAAGCAGGAAAAATGAATGTAAATGCAAACGCTCTCTCAAGAAACCCCATTGATGATAACAAGGACAAATCAAAATATTTACAAGTTGATGACAATAATACTTTTATGACTTCTCAAGAAAAAATGTTTTCCAAGAAAACTTTTACAAGAAATAAACAAGAAAACTCTAAAAATGAGGTAAGACATTTAAAACGAAGAAACTTAAATCCAGGAATCGTACCAGACGACGTAGATCATTTTAGCGAAACTTCAGATGCCCAAATATTAAATATTGACTCAAAAATTCCTTAGTGAAGAATCATTTAGTGAGATTATCATTAGTGAGATATCAAAGTTAAAAGTAAATGAAACTTTATTTCATAGCGTTACTTTAGGAGGTTCTGTAACACCTAATGGAGACTGTACTGGTACACAATTATCTGACCCATACGGAACATGGAATAATGTCTTAGTCCAAGCAATATTTAAAATAACTTTACAAGAACATTACGCGACTATTCATTTAAATTCAAATAAAATTCAATTAGGATCTGGAATAATATGCACACTTTCAGACACATTCTGTACAGACGTAGAATATGGACAAACATACTGGGATACATTACCTAATGACCTATGTAATTTTAACAAATATGAAATTATTTATGAAGGACCAGCAAATAAAACATATGACAACACGACAGACAATTCTGAAACCCTTTATTCATTAACTACCGAAGATATAACTTTTGTACTGGCTGAAAAACAAGAAAACCCGTTTGTAGTTACGTTTTAATACAAACCCAACATCCAAAATTATTAATTTTTGAAACCAGACCTGGAAATTCATTTTTAGAAAATAAACATTTAGAAGTTCAAAATATGGACATTCTTACATACGTTAACTCTAAATTTATATATGTGGAACGACATATATGCACTGAAGTAAATAGAATTTATCACGATGTTCTTACTCAACGATGCATACTTGAACAGCAAGTTTTTAGGAATACATTAACCTTAGCAACCCAATCACCAGACGAATTTGCATATCATTTGATGAAAGGCCCAGGATATATGTCAGTAATTGCAGGAGAAGTAGTACATATCGTAAAATGTATACCGGTTGAAGTAAAATATCGCAAAACTGAAGAATGTTATCTGCAACTACCAATATTTAGAGGAAATCTATCCTTTTTCCTTTCTCCACGAACTCATATATTAACAAAATCCGGTATCCAATTGGAATTCAACCATGAATTTGATTGGGAAAATACCAAGATTGTTGATTATGTCTCTGACTATCGAAAAAGATTGACATCAGAGATGATCCATATAAAATTTAATAAATTTAGTATAAATAAAAAAGAAGACATATTTACTTTAAATAGAATTTATTTTTCATTACTTAATAGATTAAATTCATGATAGCTTTCCAGCTGATGTCTGTTTACATTTCAAATTCTGTGTTTACAACAACTGTTGTCAATATTTTAAGTTAACTGTTTGAATGTAATAATTTAGTAGACTCCATGACATCACGTCATTTTATTAAGTAAATCGTGACTTTTATTATAATTTTATTTTCTCGACATTACTCATCATGAGTTAAACTTCTTTTATAAAGGTAAAATTTTAACAATTTTGTGTATGTTCTGGATGTTAAGTTAATTTAATGTTTATTTTTCTTGTGTGTGACAATTTTAATATTTGGTGGTTTTTTAATTTAATAAAGCCTGATGAGGTTGGCAAACCCATAGCCAACGAAACGTCGCAACAATTTTGACAAAATAAAGAGTTTTCTTCTTTATATTTGACCCTCATTGATCGTAAACCAGCATCTTTTATTATATTAATATGGAGGGTGACACTACCATTTCTACACTAAAACTGCAGTTCTTTCCTTCCACCAATGTACCTTTTTGGAGAAACCTGGTACAAATTACTTCCAAATCCTGTCGAATCCATACCACCAACTATAGTTAAACCTCTCACAAAAGCAACCTGGAAATACACAAATCCTTCATCTTTAGCAACAAGTGGCATTTATTCTCAATCTGAACTTGATAAACTGCGAGATCATATTATGTTTCCAGCAGAAAAACCAATGATTCTAAATTATTTAGCTAGAGAAATAACAGGACATCCAACTATTAATAAAGGAATATCATTAACGAATTTGTTTAATGAAGATGTAATTAATAAAATTGCTGAATCCGCATGGGGTAGATTTTGGACAATTTTTACAAGTTTTGGAACTACTAGTGCAGGCCTAATTGGATTAATTATAATAATTAGAGGGATTAAATTGATAGCGGATACCATTATTCATGGAGATGCACTACACAGATTTTTTGGATGGTCTCTCCATCTACTAGGCGCCTTCTGGGATTCGGTCACTAACCTTTTATTACACTTAGGTATCCATCAACCTACTGGACCTCCTGCTGAAAGCCATCAACTTCTGCTAACAGCTTCAGCGCCATAAAGCTCGAAAGAGGCACCTAAAAGTTCATCGTATAACGCAAATAACACTTCAAGTGAAGATCACAATAATAGAAACACAACTCTTTATCCTCACTCTGAACTAAAAGAAGAACTTAGCAGAACACACTACTGTATCCAAATCTAACATCTTCAGAATGTCGCATGTTCCTTTTACTAATTTATTGAACAAACTCATTCAACAAAGAGGAGATCCACCCCTCAATTACGAAATACTCATTGAACAAACCATTAATAACGAGTATTTATCTCACGTAAATTTACAATATAAAAATTACATAATTATGAGTAGTGGCAAAGATAAAGATAATGTAAAACAAAGGGTAGCACGGAATTTATATCAAACCCTAATTAATGAATCGGAAAAAACGTATCAAAATGACCAACCAAATTTTATTAGTAAAAATTGCAAGAAATTAAACGAAATTTGAACTCAAAACAAATTTTCATATCCAAAATATACGGTATCACGAATAAAATCTTCATCAGAAGATTCAGCATACATAGCAATTTGTTTCTTTAACAACATTAAACAAATAGGAATAGCAAACTCGATAGAAACAGCTAAGGATTTTGCTGCCATAAAAGTTATTAATTCTCTTTCGCATAAAGACGAGAAATGTGAACTAAGTTTGATAAACTCACTAGATCATTTTTATGTAACAATTCAAGAATCATCTATAAACGATCCAAAACCTTTAACGAGTAGCCAAATAACAAAACTTATTACTTCAAATAACAATCGCGTTAAAAATACAAATTCATATAAAGTGAAGAAAAATAATAATCATACTACATCATCTTTCTCTACGAAAAGCTTTAAAAAATGTTTTAAATGCAGATATAAACCTCCCAACTAGTACAATAAATTCTAATATAAAAATTCCATACCGATTCAGGAAATCACCTGCAATGGAGCATTACTACGACAAGATTACCCATGTACCAAGTTACCAAAAAAAGAAATACAGAACAGACTCCATGGGATTTTTTAATCATTTAGAAATTTTAAGAAATTTCACGATAAAATATGGACTGCCGTTACCGCAATATACGGTCTATCTTTTTCCGAATTCGAAAACAAACTCATTTTTTCTTGCACAAATTATTATAAACGAACATTTTGTTATACAA
Organism: Diplolepis rosae; assembly: GCA_030998225.1. Taxonomy (NCBI): domain Eukaryota; kingdom Metazoa; phylum Arthropoda; class Insecta; order Hymenoptera; family Diplolepididae; genus Diplolepis; species Diplolepis rosae. The sequence goes on from JAPYXD010000630.1 coordinate 354,373, forward strand.
GCCGGCCCTACTAGTGAATTAGCAGAAAACAGAGCTTTAAAATTATTATTGCTACCAATGAGATCATACGATCTCTGCGACGAAAAATTTTATAATAATGATGATAAAAAAATGCAAAAAAACCAAAAATCAAAGTATTCAAACCGATCCAAGACCAAAATTAATACCTTGGGAAAATTCCTGTAGATTTTGTAACACTCAAATGCATGCTACAAAAGAGTGCCGTAGACGAAATATTTTTGAAGTAGACATATCAACCCAATTTCCCCCTCCAGTTCCAACAAGAAACTCCTCAACATTTAGTAGACTTTTTTCCCCTTTTCTCCAAAAAACTTCTAGACCTAAATCCAACCACATGTAAACATCCTATTTTATCCAATATTAATCCTACTTTTCTTTTTCAGCCTTCCGAGAAGCCTAATGAATTTCCTTATTCAACTAGCATCCAGAGTGTATTTAATTTTAATTCCACTTCTTTTCTCCAAAGCAGAAAAATACTTCATAGACTCACAATTTTCTCATTCTTCAGGGATTTATTTTGAACTAATTTCAAAAGTTCGTCTTTTTTCTGAAAAATATCATTTTATACCTTATATCGATATCTTTCAACAAGACGTACTCAAATATAAAATAATAGATTCCTCACATAAATTATATGAATATTGCATACTATCAAATATTGCCAATAATTGTAATTTATACGATCATCAAACACCACTTGATTTTATAGATCAACGAATCAACTATTTCCTTGAAGAAATATCATTTATATCTAGACAAGCTCGTAATATCACGAATATTTCTGAAACTAATGATCCATTCTTGCAACAGATACAAAAAGTACTTTTAGAATTGAGAAGGAAAGAGAAAACCTCCCTTTACTGGCCCAAAGAAAATTTATCTCTACTCCCAAATTCATTTTTCCAAAAAGTTACAAATCTTTCTTCAAAACTTGGTAACATTACGACCTACAAAATTTGGCATAATTCTCAAAAAGATCCAAATATTGACCTATATCGAATATTAGCAGCAAATTTGCTTAAAGGCCCGCATGAAATTTCTCAATCTTTCCTTTTACTCCTTGACCAAATCACAGAAGCCATCACACATGCCGCAACTAATTTATGGCACCCTATGCTACTTTCTGATACCTTCTTAGAATTCAAATCTAATAAAGAAGACCCACACCTTTCAACATCCCTTTTTTCTATGGTCCTTCCATTTTCTAAAATACAATACTTCTTATTCGATAAGTACTTGATTTTTATTATGACTATACCAATCCCATCTGCTGAAGAATTTCAATTATTTAAACCACATCCAATTCCAATACATCTCGATTTTAATCATGACGTAATTTCCTCTATTTACATAAAACCTCAAAATTCTTATCTCGCTATTTCTTCAAATAACCAATCATACTTTACAACAAATGAAAATTTCCACAATGCATATTATCAAAATGGATTCCAAACATTTTGTCACCCACCAAGATCTATATCTAATATCGATAACAATCCTATTTGTTAAACATCAGTTTCTAAATTCTCAACCATACAAGTGTGAAATATTCATCAGTTTTAGTGAATATCCCTTTCTAACACCATTGCAATTTCATCATGGATGGCTATACTCAACAATTTCCCCCCGACAAATTTTCTTATCATGTCTAAAAAACTCTAAGACCTTAATCACACTCCAAGGAATAGGAATTTTGCAAACAAAGTCAGGTTGCAATCTAGATTCATCAACTCCATTTTACCATCTCCTAAACCATTTGAATATAATAGATAATTCAATTCCAGTCAGCAAGTCAACCACATCACTTGCTATAATTTCATCATTTTTATATAATATTTCTATTCAAGAGCCTCACTTACTAAAAAAGGTATTACTTCTTCTTATACAAAAAGAAGACATGTCATTATCAATCTTCGAAAACCACGTCTTTATCCTTACAAAATATGCAAACATTCAAACAATTAATCCATCTATTTTCATTTCTAGTGCACATAAATTAACATTAGCACTAATTATTATGACTTTACTTATGATTACAATTTTAGGATCAATACTATTGAAAATTAAAAAAATGTCAAAAAAAATAAACAAAACACCAACACATATAGAATTTGTACAAAAGACACCTTTAAGCTCAGTAACAAAACCTTTACTCACTGACTTAACATTTAACTTTGACTACGAATAATATAAAAATTTACATTGAAATAAATTGGACAGAGATTAGGATAAAATATAATATATATTAAAAAGCAAAACTGATACAAATCCTCATACATAAATCTATATAAATAAACAAATATACACACTATGAATATCGTAGAAACATTATCACTATTATATATACTAATATTTAAAAAACATACAACACTACTACTATAATATACATAAGTAACATTAAATATACATACTTGTATAAACATCACAAAAACTATGAATATACAAAGATATCTTAAACATCATTCCTCGCAGTTGTCCCAATACTGAAAAGGAATAAAAATTTCTTATTAATACTATTAAATTTCGCTATCTAAAAGCAAAATTGACTAAATTTACAACCATTACCTCTACAATCTCGTCGTTTACCAGACGATATCTTTGCTCATTTATTATAAATGGAGCCCCCTCCCTTTGATTATTTAAAATAACCTTCAGCAGGGCCTTGTTTTTCTTTAACCTACTCGGATTAACGTACGTCCAATGCAGGGGCACCTTTATATTTTTCCCCTGTATTCGAAGATACGATCCCTTTCAATTATAGACATGGATGAATCCTGCCCAGTCCATTTTAAATTTTCGCTTCCCACCTAAAACAAAATACAATTAATAAATACAAATCTTGATATAATTTTAGGACTTACTGAAATTTAACACTCTCATTCACACTTTCTAGTACGATTCGTCCTTTCTGTAATTTCCAGCTCATGCCACCGGAAACAAATGGACTCCTAAGATTTTTATAATATGGCCTTATCCAATCGTCTATTTTCATACGACGATTGGATGACCTTGTCAAAGGAGGTTGAAAAACGTTGTTCTCCAACTTTGGCAACGCCCTCTTCAATCTCCGAGCATCAGACATCCACCGAATTCTGGCGGGATCCAATTGTATACAAAAAATAATAAATACATGTAAGAAATATTCAAATATATACATTAGAGAAAAAATTATTGTCTTAAAAACTTACAATCTTCAGGTCATTCTTCTCATCGACTTCATAAAAAATATTCTGCAAATAGAGAGCACCAGTTATTCCATGAAAAGCTAGTTGCTCCCTCAGTGTATTTAGCAAAATGACCCTATCGTTAGCTGGAAATTCATTCTAGCCTAAGGGACATTTGATTAAAACCCCCCCACAAAAAATCTTTATTCTTTTTTCGTTGACTGGATCTAAATTCAGATTGACAGTCTCTACGGATTTAACTCTTAGACCACTTTTCTTCTAAATTCTAAACCTACACTCTCTAACTCCCTTATTATAGCAATACTGTCTCTTGCTTCTCTATCACTCACTTCAATCTCATTTCCAACTAAACCCAACTCATCAACTAAATTATTATAATCACTCCTGTCCGTGAAACTTCCATCTCCAACTTCCTCAAGCAATTTTTCTATATCTATATCTTCGACACTATGCTCAAAATCTATAGAACTAAAATTAACCTCACTTAACAATTCAAACATTTCCTCCATATCGACCGCGCGTAAATATTTCGAACTTGAAGGAAGAATCTTCAAGACTAAATCTCAAAATCCAAGTTCTAACTCCTAACCATATTCCTCCTTCATTTTTTTTTACTAGAAAATATCAGTGTAAGAGAAAATCCGCTACTAATTTTCTAAGAACAATTTTATTACCTTGTACCAAATAATCCCTTTTCCAACGAAACCTTTTTTTATATGACTCATAACTCTACTTTTGACCATCCCTTTATTCTATCTTCGTTTTACCCTTTTTTTTATATAGACTCAAAGTCACCTTAGAAATTTTTTCAGATACAGGCACATTCCGTCCTTACCTTCCTCAAAACTACGTGCATGAACGTTGTAAATCCTATACCGTCAGAAGGACAGTTTTTTTACCCACGCCTTTAATGTTTCTAACTAAAGAAATGATACCAACTCCAACTGAACCTATTGTTAACCATCTTGGACCAGTAGATAGTGTATGTCCGCAAGAATATCTGATAACATTGTTTTTATATTGTAATCACCAAACCACATGCATTTCTCTGCATGAAATATCTCTTTGAGTTAGCAAACGCGGAAAATGAATATATCAACAAACACAAAATTATTAACAAAAAAAACTAACTAATTTTAGAATTTTAATAAATTTAGTCATCAAGTCAAACAAGTAATTCTTTTGCAAATCAAAACAATGGCCTTGCAGACAAGAGACCTATCGAAAGGTACTGCTGTACAAGTTTTAAACGAGATAAGCATAGAGTATGATTTCTCCGAACCCTCATATATTGTAAAATCGCTTGGAAAACACCAAGAACTGCCACCGTTCCAAGCAACTTGCGAAATCTTTAAAAATAAAATAACTTTGTAGTATTAGGGAACCAGCCCCTCAAAAAAAGTCTGCAAAGCAAAATGCAGCAACTAAACTGTTGGAAATGCTTTCCACAAGATACGTATTTGTAGAAGAAATAGAAGGAAAAAGCTTAATCCCGGAATCCAAAATTTTCAAAATAAGTGATGAAATGAGTAAAGAAACCTTGCAAAAAAGGATCAACTCTTGTGAAAGGTGTTTTCAAAGAGGACATTTAGCTCATAACTGCTGCAACCCTTTACGTAATAAAAAATGTAAAAATAACTCTTAAAAAATTATCACTAATCTACGACATTATAAAATTACGTTTTGTATAAAATCTTACAGCATGAAATCTATTAATTACGTGTGAAAGTTATTGATTTATTTGGGTGTATGGCAAAATCATGTGTAACCTTATACTAATATTAAGTTGAAACCATTATAAAAAAAACTACGTAATAATTTTTAACAAAAATTATGATGTTAAAACAATGTAAAATTTTTAATGATAATCGAGCTAGTATGTTAATATTGGAATGTATTAAATAATAAAATGCAAAAAAAAAAATACAAATTGTAAAACAAAACGTTGAAACGAATATTATATTCAATTCACCTATTTTTATTATATCAGAAATAGAAATTCAATCTATCTCTTCGAAAAGTAATCTGATATATTCTTCTTCCGAAGATTCGATCGCGGAAGCTTTGCCCCCGTGCTCGAACTGGGGGGGAGGTGTCACGTCCCGCGACGTATTTGAATTTACTATAGGCACAGGCTAGGTCTAGAGAAAAATCTGGGGAAGTTAATAAAAGAGAGAGAAAACCACCTATTGAAAAGAGAGGTATAACTACGTCACACACAGCGGGAGACTGCGCAATGCGTAACGTCACCAAAAAATATAATATAAAAAGGATAATATTGCTGTCTTCTTCACATCAAGAGGATAATATTGCTGTCTTCCTCACACCAATTGGATTATATTGCTGTCTTCCTCACGCCTGTGCGGATTAATTAAAAGGGAACCATTCGACTAAGTCAACAACAGGTACCGTACTTCTCTCTCTATCTTCTGTCTTTTTCCCACCAACCAGCCTGCGCCTCCCATTATATACCAATTGTATCGACATTTTTATAAACTCCAAATCATAATTATTTTAATCAATTTAATTTGTATTATTTGATAATCATTGTGTCTTTTCATTGACTTATGCTCATCCCTAAGCGAGGATCATTTGATCCTAACTTAAAACGAGGAACTTTCGATCAAAGTAAGTATTTATGGTACGTAGTGTGACGTAACAATACTGTCAATCTAACTTAACAACTTACAAAAATTTTGTTTTAATAACTAACAAACGATTAAATTCTCAGAATATTCACAAGAAGTAATAAAATTTATATAAAAATTGGTATTATGATTAATTGAATAAATTAATATCTGTTATAAATAACGAATTGAACAAAAATAAGGTGGAATCAAATCTATTCCAAAAAGTATTATTTTACAAAGGAGTCAGTTACAAATAATACAAATAATCAAAAATACTCACCTTCAGTAAAAAACACTCCACTTTCTCTTAAAAATTACATCGATATTTCCTTATTTTATTATCACGTGTAGCATATTTTTTTCAGATTTTTCAGCCTCAATTTAAACCTATTTGGTCATCTTTTTGTATAATCGTAACTTTTTTTAGGGTAGTTTACTTTCATAAACATTTTGTACTCAATTGAGAACTTTAAATTTTTCAACCCTCTTTGTGAAGAAATTGTTCTGTTAGGCTTTGTACGCGAAGCTTGCTATATTTTGCAGAAATATAATGAAATCTACTCAAGGGGGGAAGTCCATGTAAACGCATCAAAATCAGTCATATTTTAAAAATGTTTTTGAAGGTTATAAAATAATTTTATTGTTTTAAATTTTTATCATAACTTTATTTAACATTTTTAAAGTATAAAAATTTTTGTTTTCCTTCCAAAATGGCGGCTCAGGATAATTTTTTGTCTGTCGTCTTCGGCGCGAGGTCTAAAAGTGCTCTATTTATCACACATTAACCATTGATCTGAAACAAAAACATTAAATTTTTTTTTTATAACATATTAATGGGAAGGATAAACCTATAACACTAAAAAAAAACATAAAATTCAATATAAAATAAGCCTTTGAAAAATAAGTTAGAATTTTGGGCTATTTTTTCGACATTTTTGACCCCCAAAAAGTATTTTATTAACGTGAAATATCTGAAATTTTAGGTTTATCCTTCCGTTAGTAATGTAGAGAAAAGCGTCTCAGAATTTCAGACAAATGGGTCAATAACTTTTTGAGTTACAACACGAGCAGTTTTCAAAAATACTGTTTCAAGATAATCGCGTTTAAAGTTTTAGTAAGGTATAACGACCAGTTTTAGTTACTTATCGATTAATCTGCAATCCCGAGTCTATACACTAGTCCTTCTGAGTCTTCGAAAAACTGAGCAGCTTTTCAGATTATAGAAAAAAAAAAAATAGAATTTTTGAACTTTTTACATGGATTTCCTCCCTTAAGGGTGGTTGACCCTTATAAATTAATTTCTCGTAAAAATGCAAAAACACGTAAGCTTTATTTTATTACTGCGTGCAACATATTTTTTTCAGATTTTTCGGGTTAAAACCACGCCTATTTGGAAATTTCTTGCGTAATCAACAATTATTGTGGCATACTTTACCCCCCAAAAAAACATTTTGATTGAGTTGACAAAATCACTTTTTTCATCTCTTATTGTGTGGACATTATTCGAGTTAGTTTGATTGTGAAAGATTCTGTTATTATATGTAAAACAATTAATGGGTATTTGATATCACACTTTTCGGGGGTGATTCTTACCCTCTAAAAACTATTTTGGGCACGTAAGAAAAAATGCGTGACGCTTAGTTTTTCTAGTACTACAACATATGTGAGAACGAAGAAAATCGGAGGGGGACACCTACCGTATGTTCCTTGTTAGCTTAAATTTAGGGTATTGAGATATTGTATCGAATTTGAAGATTATTGCATTTATGTCTAAAATATGCTTTCGTTATTAAGAATGCTGAATGCTCTTATCTTTATATACTGTTTATTACATGTTGACTACTCAATGGTCTACATAGAACAACGGTCTCTCCCCACGTACGCATTCATATTATGCTTATGTATCTAATAGATAGCAGCACCTCTCGGCTTACGCACTATACTTTTTGAATGTTATTCTTTTGAATAGGATTATATATAAAACCTAGAAGAAATCTTTAACGTTCATGCTTAACAAAATCTTGTGCGGAGACTGAATTTTATTTGAGATTGGTGTATCTCGAAATTCAAGAAGTGCTAAATATTGATCTTTTTTATCACTAAGTGCTTTTTTGAGAGTTCTTTTGATAGTCTGTATGTGTCTTTCTACGAGACCATTACTTTGTGGGTAACAATCGATCTTTAGCGAATCGAATAATCAGCCGAAATTCTGATGTCAGTTGGCCGCCTCGAAGCTGTGATTTAACCCCGTTGGAATTTTTGGGGGCGGGGGCGTGACCCGTTAAGGATGAGTGCTACGCTAACAATCCAGAAACGATTGAGGCCTTGAAATATGATTTCGAAGTTGCCATTCATGGGGTTGAAGCCCAAACAATCGGAAATGTACTGAAAAATTGGGTTGATCGAATTGGGTACTGTAAGGTACTGTTTTCTAATAAATATTGTTTAAAACGCTTGCAGCTAGAACCTACATCATATAATTCTTTTTCTAGTTGAACCCATGCTTACCGAGTATTAGGGAAGTGGTGCAGTAATATTCGATGCATTGGGTATATAAGCGTTCAACGCTTTTTTTATCTTTTGGCTTTTTTATTTACAAAATCACATCAATTTTACATTTATCTATGGCTATTCCAACTTTGCTAAAGACGAGTCCTAAAAATGTTACGCTCTGCTGATTAAATTTAGATTTAGCTGAGTTGAACTCAATTCTTTTTTCATGCGTGCGACTGAATATTTTTTTTAAAGTTTTTTTTTCATTTCCGTGTCATTTTTTTCCCAGACTAGTATGTCATCTAAATAAATTTCAATGTTAGGAATTCCTTCAAAAGTTTCTTTGTAAATTCTATGAATTGAAATGTTGAGGGTCTGAGGCGATTAGTAGCTTTTTTACTTTCTTTAATGGGGTAAATGTATTGACAAATTCAGTAGGCTCATCTATTTTTAATGTTATTGATTTTTTCTCTAGATTACCTAGCTCTTCTTTGAGGCCTTTTAAGATTCTTTTATTGTTTTGATACTTAAAACCGGGGTTGTGTCTGTCTTTGTTGTAACAAACATTTCAAGTGGTATTTTTGCGTTTAATATGTGGCACGGAATTGTTATTTTTCCTATAATTGGGATGTTGGTGCCGTCATAATTTGTGAGTCTAACTCTCAATTGGTTTAGTTGTATTTGTAGACCTACTTTCTTAGAGTATTTAATGTTAATTTCATTACAACCTGTAGCCGTATCTAGTTCAAACCCTATTGTTTTCGCAGTATCTAAAAAAAGCTACCTTCATGAGCCAACCTACATTTACATTTTGGATTAAAATTTGACCAAGAAAATATTGTTCATCTTAATCTACATTAAATTTTGTTTCACTATTTGTTTGAATAACATTGACAACGTGGTTATTTCTACATATCTGCGCAAAATGATTTTGTTTTATACATTTCTTACAAGTCTTTCCAAACGCTGGACAGTTCCTAGGTTGGTGTCTGTATCCGCATCTGCTACATGTTGAGGAAGATTGGTAATTTATTCTGTGGTTCTTTGTGTCGTAGTTATTTTCTTTGTTCTTCGAATTGAATGACGCCATATTGGATGCCGTTACATTTTCTTGTATTCTCTGATTGTGATTTTTCTGGTTCCCATAAACTGCATTGTTTTGCTTCTTAAAATTTTTCCCGACTTGTGATTTTGTAAATTTTACTGCATCTACAACTTTTCTTTCTTCTAGGGTTTGCACTTGGTTACCTGCAAGTTCTGGATCTCTGCATATTCTCAAGCACTTTTCTAGACTTAAACCCTCTTCTCTCAAAAGACGATCTTTTACTGTACTACTTCTAATTCCGCTGACAATTCTGTCTTTTATTGATGAGTATTTTAGTTCTCCAAATGAACAATATAAACTCAATCTTTTCAGTTCAGTAATAAATTCTTCTATCGGCTCACCTTCTTTGCGTATACGCTGGAAAAAAATATGCCTGCAAACGCTTTCGTTTTTCTTAGGGACACAGCAAATGTCAAAAGCTCAAATAACTGCTTTGAAATTGTTTGCATTTTCTGCTGATATTGCAAAAGTTTCAAAGATATCGTGCCCTTCATCTGCTATCAAATACAGAAGAATTGCAATCTTTGCATTATCTGATTTTGTCGTGCTTTCCGTTGCTTCCATTTTTTTCACCAATCTACAACATTTCCTTCGAATGTGAATGGAGGAGGTGGTCTAAATTTTACATGTGGGATTGAAGTAGAACAATCTGGTCCGTAGCATTATCTGGATTCTGATTCATTTTTACTAGAATTTTTCGGCCATGTGGCGACTGAGCGGCTTCCACTTTCTCTTAAGCTAAAACTTTTCTTTTTTTTGTCTTATTTTACTTTATGCTCTCTGGCTTCAAGATTTTTGAAAGTCATCAACGACTGCGCCATGTAAAATGTGCTTTCGCTCTTATCTTTGTATAGTCTTTATTACATGTTGACTGCTCAATGGTCTACAAAGAACAACTGTCTCTCCCCACATACACATTCATATTATGCTTATGTATCTAATAGGTGGCAGCACTTCCCGGCTTACGCACTATACGTATATGACAGTATTAATATATGTTTCATTGAAAGGCTGTTAATTTTCGGAGCGATAACAACTTGGAGTTCGGGTGCCTACCCTATTCAAACGCCTGTTTGAATAGATCCTTTACGGTCAATAATAACTAGAGACCAATAAGGGACCCTGACTCGAAGAAAAGATTAAAATATCGAGAGTCACAAAAAGAAAAGGGGAAAACGTGATGACAGCATATACCTGGTTGCCTGGCGCACATGAATGGCCACATGTGCGTATCGGGGAGAGAGGGTATTTGTTGTAACAACCAGCGAAAATATTTTGGATTAAACATTATGCAAAACATCGTATACTAATAAAATAGTAATAAATTAACGATGCAAAATAACAGCTCTGACACACTGAGGTACAGACTCTCTGGGTCTAATATTTTCAGTTACTTGACTACCAGCAGGGCGTAAGTACCTTAAATTAGCTGTGTACGCGATCTGAATTTGTACATGATCCGATTTATGAATGAAAGAATCGACAGTGCGGTTTGTCAGTTCAGTTTGTATCAGCACGTTTGACAAATGTTTATTATAACTATTGTTAATAAAATAAAATCTTTTTACACGAAAATGCCAGTGGGAGTTTAATTATTCCTATTCGATAAAATATTGGTGCCACCTGTGAGGTGTGAGTGCGCGAGCCTTGGATGTGTGATACTAGTGTTCTAAGGAGTTTTTGTGGACAGTTCATCACTAACCGAAGTCGGAGAACAATCATACAACGTCGAACGTCCACAAAGACCTGTTGAGATCAACGGAAGGGTCCACATCGAGGGTACATCTTAGTTCCTCATCATTTATTTCTATGATCGATTCACAACCGAATTTATCCAATAATACAAAACTTCAATACCTAAAATCTGCACTTATCGAGGATGCCGCGAATAAAATCAAGGTTTTTGAATTACACGAAGAGAGTTATGCCAAGGCATGGGATCTGCTATAACGTTCGTACGGAATAAAAAGACGTTTAATCAATAAACACCTGGCCATGTTAACCAACCTACCGTTGCAACGAGAAGAAAACACGCAGAGTTTAGATAAACTAGCGGATGATGCACAGCAACATGCTGCTACATTGAGATCTCTAGGAGTGATAGTTTCATCTGAAATGCTGGTACATTTAGTCGGAACGAAATTACATCAAAAAACCGCGGAACGATGGGAGGTTTCTCTCAAGCGTGATGAAGTGCCAGGGATTGATCGAATGCGCGATTTTTTATACAAAATGGCTGCCTGTGTCTCCAAAAGAAGTAGAGTAGAATCAGGCGGGCAGGATCAAGCTAGAAAGGGGCAACCAATAGAAAAAACAATTGCGCACTGTGTAAAGATATTCAACATCAACTTTACAGATGCGATAAGTTCAAGGCTCTGTCCGTGCCGAACGGAATCGAGTTAATAAAACAGGCCAAATTATGCTACAATTGTATGAGAGATCATAAGGGCGGACCGTATAAATTCTCTAGTTGCGTAATATGCGGAAAAAGACATAATTCAATGTTCCATTTGAATAAGGGAGCCAAAAGCGAATCAACACAATCATCAGGAAGTAAGGCCGATTAACTAGCCGACCATACAAGGCAGTCAGACCGCCTTATAATGACCTCTCATAGATTTTCGATTAAACTAATAACGAGTGCGCTAATCATGGCAGCGGATAAGAGTCATAAATTTATTAGGGTTCGTACGTTTTTGGACACTTGTGCCACAGCAAACTTCGTGACAGAAAGATTTGCGAAACGTTTAAACCTACCCATTTATCCATGGTCGTTACCAGTGTCCGCGATGATTGCAATGGGCACGCTGTCAAAACATACAATTCAAATCACGATCAAATCCTTGTATAACAATTATCAAAAAACGTTCCTAACGGTTTCAGAAATTGCTGATTTGATACCGTCGGAGGCCTTCCCACGTGAATTAATGAAAATTCCTCATAGCATTCGATTAGCAGATCCAGAATTCTATCTCCCACAACCAATAGATATGTTGATTGGTTCGGGCGCAAGTCTATCTTTGTTTTCAATCGGGCAAATAGATTTATCTCGTGACAGTCATGATCTTTACCTTCAGAAAACGCGATTTGGTTGGGTTGTCGCGTGGATTTTACCTGGGTTGAAGCGAGCAAAACAAGCCACTTGCCCAATCATGGACCTCAATAAACAATTAGAAACGTTTTGGGACATCGAAGAAATTGGAAAGGATAGTTTCAAATCAAATGTAGAGACAGAAGCCGAGAAACACTTCGTTGAAAATATTTCAAGACGAGAAAGTGGTCGCTACGTCGTTCGATTGCCGTTCCGTAAGTTTGAAAAACAAGGAAAAAATCATCTAGATAATTCTCATGACGTGGCACTTAAACGCTTCTACGCTCTCGAAAGAAAATTAAATTCAAATTCTGCATTATAAATAGAATACGAAAGGATCATGCAGGAATATTTAGATTTAGGACACATGTCGATAGCCAAGGGACCGCGTGATGACGGCTACTACTTACCTCATCATGCCGTAATTCAAGAATCAAGTTTAACAACAAAGGTTAGGGTTGTCTTTAATGCTTCGACTAAAACGATCTGTTTAGCGATGCCAATACGATTGACGAAGCTCGCATTTTTCGCGATCAAATAGTCGCGTTGCTATCTCGCAGATGTTTAAACATACGACAATGGGCTTTTAATGACGAAAGAGTTCTTGAAAATCTTACGGATAAAAATGTAAATTCACATTTGCTTCTAGGCAAAAATTCCACTTTAAAAACGCTCGGTATTTGTTGGAAAACACGCGATGACAAATTAACGTATAATGTGAATTCGGTCAAGAATAATTCTGAACTAACAAAGCGGAACGTATTATCGGAAATAGCAAAAATATTCGACCCTTTAGGTCTTCTGGGTCCGGTTATATTGCACGCAAAGATAATCATGCAGAAGTTATGGCAGAGTGAAGTTGGATGGAACAAATCTGTTCCCAGTCACATTTACTCTGCTTGGTTAGAATTCGTTACACAACTCGATTGTATAAAGACTCCAAGCATTGAAAGACGTTTAGTAATAAATGATCCGATCGAAATACAAATTCACGGGTTTTGTGACGCAAGCAAGAACGGGTACGGAGCATGTTTATATTTTCGATCAACGAATTCTAAGAATAAATCAACCTGCCCACTTATTTGCGCGAAAAGCAGTCACTCCTTTGAAGGCAGTGACAATTTCACGTTTAGAACTCTGTGGTGCACTACTACTAACACGATTGTGTCGAGAGAGTTTGTCAGCCCTTAAGATCAAGGTTAATAAAATCGTATTTTGGAAAGATTCCACGATAGTATTGTCCTGGATTAAGACATCGCCACACCTTTTGAAAACATACGTCTCGAATAGTGAAGCAGAAGTACAAGAGGCTTCTACGGGAATCGAGTGGTGCCATGTACGAACAGAAAATAATCCGGCAGACGCGACATCTAGAGGGCAATTACTCAGGGCATCCATAAATAATGAACAATGTTTTGAAGGACCCACATGGTTAAGAAGGAGGTAAGAAAATTGGTCGAAGGAAGTATTAAAAGGACTCAAAGAAACGCCAGAATTAAAAATTTAAATTAAAACTAAATACTGTTTCAATTAGAATCGGTGTTCGCAGAACGTAGACGTAACCGGCCCCCACCATGGACCCTACCAGCTCATGGCTTCTTCCTCGCCCCACTGCCATAGGTTGGTTCAATGAGGAAGACACAATGAGCTCGAAGCATCTATGGTGGGGGCCGTTTACGTCCACGTTCTGCGAACACTGATTAGAATTGTTCAAATGAAACGCTTTTTGCACGGAATGCTTCTAAATTTTGGTATTGTGCTATACAACCATTGAAATTGATAAATTCCAACTTTAGCATACAATTGAAAAATAAACATTTCTTTCCTTGCAGCTGAATAAAGTTTAAACAAGTCTCAATCAGTAACGTTTAAGGTGGCTTCGGCGTTTATAAAAAAAATCACTTATAGCTCTGAAACTTAGAGATTATCTTAAGGGGAGAACATGGTTTAGAACGCCGAAAATTGCATGATATTCGGCACAGTTTTTTAGGCTGCCCAACTTATGAAATGTTTCAAGTACTGTTGAAGTAGGTCATAGATACACAAATCTTGCAGAAAAAGTTTATTTTTATTTTATTCGATAATGTTTAGCAATAAAAATTCGTATTTGTTTGGGGCACTACTCGCTTGAAGATTCTCCACTGCGTACATGATAGCGATCGTCCTTTTTATCTAAAACATTAAAACCAACATTTTTTTTGCACTTTAGGAGTTTATCTTCTATTTAAACCTAAGAAATTTATTGAAAAGTTAAAAATTGCAAAGTTTATGAGTGTTTAAACAAAAATTCGCGTTTTACTGACAAAATTTTGAGATAATCAACAAAAAAAAGTTAGTAAAAAAAAAATTCTCATGCGATTTTTTAGGTTCTCATAGAAGCTTACACTTTCAGCTCTAAAGAAAGCTATCACTTATAAAAATGCGGCAATTACAACATTCTTAATCGTGTACGCAGTTCAGGAAAACGCTGTTTCGAGAAAATCGCGTTCAAAGTTTTTTCCAAAAGTTAATTCAATATAATTCAAACTCACCAACACCAAATCCTAGTCTGCTATTCCTGCTCCATACATTAGTCCTTCAACTTTTTCGTAAAACATATTTCTGAATATATTTCTAATCGAATGAGATGACTTTCAAAAAATTGATTTTTTTTACCCTCTAAACCAGGTTCCCCCCTTAATAAAATATGCTGGATTTAATTAGAAAAAAGAAATACCATGGTTGACGATGTCCTTTCCGAAAAAATCGCTACAGAAAGTGTCATTTTAGCACGTAGTCTTATGGTACTCCTCATCAAAATCAGTGAAACTCCGGATCAAAATCACGAGTCCCCATAAATCAAATATATACTAATACTTTCGATTTCGAGGAATCTATTAGTTTCATAAAAACAAAGGGTTGACGACTTCAATCAAGAGAAAATTGTGAAACTAATAAATTCTTACTATCGCTTTTTTCTGGCGTCATTTCCGCGATTTCTTATTTTTCTACTTAGATGTAACTATAATACGTATGATTATCAAAAAAATAAGTAGCAATGAGCATTCATGTAAAACGTGCCCCCACCGTGCCCCTTGTTTCATACGACCCCAAACGCCGTAGCCACCAAACTATTGAAATTGTTGATTTGTAGACGCCTTTAGTTTTTAATTATTCAAGCCTTGAAAACTTAATTCCAAATTTCTCAAATTTAAGAATGGTTTTTCTATAGAATTAATACTACTCACGGGACTTACGGCGTCAGGAGGTTCCTTTACCTCCGGAGGTTTTATAGCTTTCAATTCTTTGCTTAGCAAATCAGATTTTGTGACCTTGTCAATATCTGTGATTAGAGGTACCTGTACGAAAAAGATTATCTCAACATTACGTTATTATAATTAAAAGACCTGGATACACAACAACACGATATAAATATATATCACGTATTTTCTACACTGACCATACGTTTCGAGTATACGAGTATACGAGTTGAACGCAAATGCGAATTACGTTTTGACGCGATTTTACCGGTTTTGTTACGAGCAATGCAGGCGCGCCGGTGAGTAGAAGCGAAGGAAGATAGAGAAAGAGAGTAGGAATGGCATGCGATGAAAATGAGCATCAAAACCTAATTCGCATTAACGTTCGACTCGTATTTTCGAAAGTAATTGTTCAATCGAGTTGATATTTTCCAAAAAATTGCTCCATATAC
Organism: Diplolepis rosae; assembly: GCA_030998225.1. Lineage (NCBI taxonomy): Eukaryota > Metazoa > Arthropoda > Insecta > Hymenoptera > Diplolepididae > Diplolepis > Diplolepis rosae. The sequence goes on from JAPYXD010000630.1 coordinate 370,589, forward strand.
TAATGATCAACTTGTTCGCGGGAAGTTTACTGTAGCTCAAACTTCCTCGATCACTTTTTCGGTCCGAAGCTCGAAAAACATAGTTTTTTCTTCGGATTAAAAAAAACCATTTAACAATAAACAAAATTTTGTTTTGCAGGCACTGTCGCCTCCGCTAGAGATTCACGAGTAGAACGCAAAAAAAAATTTCGCAATCCGTTAATTAATGAATTTTTCGAGGCGAGTGGATTGAAATAAAACATGGTTTCTATGCTTTAAAACCAACACGCTTTTTATTAATTTACTCGAAAATTTGCAACGTTATAAAAAAACTGTAAGAGGAAACTAACATTCATTTTTCTCGAGCTATAAAACCATGTTTTTGGTTTTTTCGAATTTTGATTTTCAATTTTTGACTATGACATCACGAGGCGGACAATACTTTTACAGGTTTTCGAGCGCCTGTCGCCTTATTGAATATAATTCCTCAATTGAGGGTGCGCATGCAATAACACAACCTTCTTTTAAAAAGGTAAAATTTGATATTTTTATGCATGTTTCAACAAAAAGTTTTTTTGTATGACAATTTTATACTATTTGGTGTTTTTTATCATTTAATAAAGCCTGATGAGGTTGACAAACTCATAGCCAACAAGAGGTCGCTACAATTTGAACATAATGAAGAGTTTTTATCTTTATATTTCACCGTCATCGATCGTAAACTAGCCTCTTTTATGAAATCAGAATTTTTCCACTAAATCTGGTATATCCTGTAAAAGAACAATGGAAGCATAGTCGACCCAAAAGGGAAGCTATGGGTAAGTAAAACTAGGTAGGCAGGGCAATCAAATCACAAGGCACTGAAATGATAGTAAATAATCATATAAGTAGTTAAATAATCAAATCACTGGATCTCAGAAATATTCCCAGCTCTCCCACGGCCCCAGGGTCTGGAGCAAATATTAGATTTCCCAAATTAGTCTGCTCAGGGAGCCTTTCCGGGAAGCGTTCTGCTAGAAAGCGAAGGAACCTTGGTCTGTTCTGAGACAAAATCGGGCATTCGTTAATTACATGTGCAAGATCCTTCAGTCCCGCAACACAGCCACAACCCATATTCAGATCCCATTCCATTCTTCCTAAATGAGTCCCAGTATAGACATGTGTAGACCTCAGACGAGTGATCACGCTGATATAGCTCCTAGAGAAGTTATAACCCGTGAACCATGGTCCGCGAGTTTTAAATGTAATTCTATCAAGATATCTACTGCTGTTATCCACAGAACCCACATAGGGCCATAAAATACTGCACCAAAACTTAAAATCCGTCTCAAGAGTAGGTTAAAGATCTTTGCGGGGAACTCCACAGTACACAATGAAAGGGAACCGCAAAGCCGATGTGGCCACGGAGCCAGCAAGCTCATTTCCCTCAATACCAGAGTGCGACAATATGATTATACTCAAAGCTGTCTTACTGGCAGCAAAAAACAACCGAGCACCTCACACCAGATAAACCCTAACCTGGCCCGATAAACAAGTAAGAGCAGAGAGGGGAATACTGAATGAAAATACGCAAAATTTAATCCATTGCGTGCAGTACTTACCGAGAAATCGCAATTTATGTTTTTTGAAACATTGATTTTAGGTTATTCAAAAAATACCTTTTATATATTTTTTTCGTTTATAATTATGATGGACTAAAAAATACTTGAGGAATAAAAGTTGTATTTTGACAAGCTCTATCAGCTTATATTTTTTTATTTTGAGTTTTTACAACTTTTTTTTTCACTTCAATTTTAGAAAGTGGACAATACTTTCCCCTTTTTCGAACGCTCGGCGAGTTCTTCTTCCCGAGGGCTCAATTCTGCTTCAACTCCTTACGTATGGAGATAGTAAAAAACCAAGCCATGTAGCATTGATTAAAATTTGTAGTTTCGAAGGATCTTATGTAAGTAGCCAAGCAAATACCTATATATAGCAACTCATATCATTTACATGCACATTTTTTCATAAATAGAGTAAGCAGGTCAGAGGAAAAAACCAGCGAAGTCTCGCCAAAATGAGTAGCACGACTGCGGCTGCGACTCTGGCTGTCCATCGCTCACAGCGACGGTCTTGAAATTCAGAGATATTCATTCACGGAGAAAAAAATCGTGTAAATTCAACACGGCTAATTCTTTGAATAAAATTTACATCGAATCAACAAGATATCGTTTTTATTAAATAGTCTAGTTTCTTGATTGAACAGGGCGGAAAATTTGATTCTAGTCAGCCCGCCGTGTTGTCGTAATACGGAGCTGCATTGGTTCTACGCGGCTCCGTGTAGATATCAATTCGATTTTCATTAGTTTGTGCATATATACATATTTTACGTGTGTTCTGTGATCTTTTTTTTATATTTATTGACCTTTTATTCTATACAAAATTTAAATGAACTCTTGAGCGTTTCGCGGCCGATGAACCAAAAATTATTTGAATGGACTTTGTTACGTCCCGAAGGACTAAACAGACTGAATTCGAATTATATTAACACTATCCTGTTTTATTTGTGAAGCAAAAGGCTTCAAGCTAAGAGAACAGAAACAAAAGGTCTTTAAATGAAGTAATATATTTAGAAATACATTTGAATACACTGTTAAGAGCGCGTCGTCGGCGTCGCTCTCCGTAGGGTCTTCTAGGAGGTAGCCCGACCCGATAGTTCAGCTACTCGATCCACCAAGCGTCTCGGGCCGATTCTCCGTTCGAAGGTCCCCGGAGGAGTGGCTATACTCGGCTCCTTCTAAGTACAGGTGGAGGCGTGGCTGCCCCGAAGTACTTGCTCGAATCCCTCAGGAACTTGGCGACGTGCAGTTTCTTCGCCTCGTGGTAGGATAAGGGAGCTCTCGGACGGACTTCCGAGTAAAGGTGGTGACTTCCTCGTCCGGTCGGCCGTCCCTGATCAGGCCGTGGCAGGGCCTGCTGACCGCGTTGAGCTTGTTGGCGATGAACTTGGCCCTGTCGGCATTTGGGGGTACCGGGTATAGCGTCCGGCGAGCCCGGTGGTGGATGGCCCTCACGGTCCTGCGTATCCTCAATAATTTCCTCGGTGAGATGGACCCAGGAGGGACGGCCGGCAGTCGTCCTTTTGGGGTACTCTGGATATGAGGCTCTTCCTCGGGAACGGTGATGGGACTACTCGTGGTAGCGGCTTCCTCGTGGGGACGGTCGCCCTTGACCGTCGCGGCTTCGGCTTGGCACCGTGGAGGGTGCTCCTTAGCAGGCCGCCTGGCCTGACGTCGTGCTCAACGCTGCCTCGAGTTCAATGTCATCCGCGCTTAGACGAAAGGATCGCTCTCTCGAGGCCTTGGGCTCTAAGCACGGACTTCACCGGGACTCGTGGCCTCTATCGACGCCCAAAAGGTACGCCCCGAGGGGGCCTTGGGAGACGTCGAAGATTCTTTCGTCTAGTCCTTAAAAGGACTGATGCCACTTTTGATAAATATATATATGTATATACGTGTAGTCCATAAAAGGACTTTTTTGTTGTTCCAATAATATATTTAGTCCTCAAAAGGACTGATATCGGATGATTCCAGCTTGTACCCACGCCGAGGCGCGGAGAGAAGAGCAACTGCTTGTTGGAGGAGCTGATTTATTCGAAATTTTCCCTGGCAGGGTCAGAGAGCGAAAGGTCGGTTGCTCGTCGTGTATCTTCCGATGAGCTTCCTCTAAGTGCGTTGTGTAACCTTGAGAGCGTAAGACCAAGTGCTTCAGGCGTGCATTGGAGCGGTATATATGTATTCTCAGTGTTAGATCGCGCAGCCAATCAGCGACTCCGGTAGTGGCGCTGTTTCCACGCACCTTATTGGTGGATGGCGCGCACCAATCCCAGATGAGCTAAGGGTTTCCCCCTCTCTAAAATTCGGGCCAATCGCGTCATTCGACTATGTGACTACCGAGAGCGGCAGGTCAGCGGATCGCTCTCTGATCCAGCTACAATAACTTTTTAATTAACTCTATTCTATACTATTCTTATTTTGCGTTAGGACAAGACAACTATTATTGCCCTAACTTAAGTCTATATATTAATATATATTATTAATTGTATATTATATATTAGGGGTAACACGAATAATGATTCTATAACTTAACTAGATTAAACATTAATATAAATTATAACAGTGGTAAAGAAGAAGTGTTAATACTTCTCGTATTTGCTTCGTTTAAGAAAAGAAAGGTAATCTATAATGTATCTGATTTTCCTATCCTATGTTTTACTATGACTTTACGGCAGATTGAAAATAAGAAGAATATTAAGAATCAATTTAAAAAATACAAACTTTTGAGGAATAGCAGATTAATTAATTAATTCGTGCGGTTTGCTAAGAGATAGAGTAACTTGATTATTATTCCATCGTTCCAATATTCCGAACATGCGTTGGAAAGCTACTGGCATTGTGCGTCTTTTTCAGTATATGTCATTCATTTGAAGCGTAAACAACAATAATTTTTTTCACTCAAATATGTCGAACTTTGTGCCTGAAAAAGTGTTTTTGCGGGGATTTCTTCTTCATTACTCTAATATGAAGAAAACTGCTGCCGAAAATCATCGTATTTTGGTGGAAGTTTATGATAAACATGCTCTAGATGGGCGAATGTGCCAAAAGTGCTTTGCACGATTTAAAAGTAGTGATTTTGGCTTGGAAGAAGAAGAACGTCCTGAGCAGCCAAAAAAGTTTGCAGATGAAGAACTGGAAGCAGTACTCGATGAAGATTGTTGCCAAACACAAGAAGAGCTCGCAGAATCTTTGGGAGTCACTCAAGCAGCCATTTCAAAACGTTTAAAAGCAGCCGGATACCAGAAGCAAGGAAATTGGGTTCCACATGAGCACAAGCCGAGAGACGTTGAAAGGCGGTTTTGCATGTCCGAAATGCTGCTGGAACGCCACAAAAAGAAGTCGATGCAGAACGCCCTCACTGGAATACGGTTCACATCAGAACAGGGTATGAAAAATTGGCTTGATTCATTCTTGGCCGCCAAGCCGGCGCAGTTCTTTTGGGGTGGAATCCACAAATTGCCAGAAAGATGGGAAAAAGTCATAGCTTCAGATGGGCAATACTTTGAATAATACTATTGTACTTGTTTTTCTTAAATAAACGTTCAAAATTCGAAAAAAAACGCACAAATTAAGTTATAGATCCAATATATATATATAAATGGAATTGACGTGCTTTATCAAATTGGGAAACAGAAAAGGAATTCTCTTCTAAATTATTGGTTCCTAGAGGAGAAAACCAAACATTAAATAACTGAATGGCTAGGATTAAATAGGAAAATGAATATAGAGTTTACCTAGAGTATTGAAGTGTTGGCCTTGAATTTGAAGAAACCGATCCACCGGATAGACAGACAGGCGCCGGTGCAGGTACTCCGGCGTCGGTGCAATTCCCAAGATTAAAAATCCACAGCTGCCAACTCGGATGTCAGACTCTGGGGGTCTCCAGGAGAATTTAGAGCACGCGACAATAGAATTCATTATTCAAATTTACTATTTTATACTCTAATTTACACATTTTTAGATATTATTTTGTTACTTTTAATAACAATCCACTTAATTTAGTCAAAATGTAATTGCTATGAATTTTAAATTGCATGCGAGCTACAGCTAATGAGGCTTCTTTGCTTAGATAAGCGACAGCGCAGTAAAAAAACTTACCACCGTTGGAGTTATTGCATAAAAAGTAAAGAGATAACTGAAAATTTGTATTGTACGAAAGGTATATTAGCACTGTAATATAAATGAACCGGGATTCAAATTCTAAATCTTTTTCTTCTTTGGTAATTAACCCATTAACGCCCAAATTGTAGGTTTTCTCATGATCATATTTCATCGATTGCCAACAACGCTAGGGTAATGGAAATCTTACAAAAATTCGTACCCGACTATTTTCGAGTATGCTCTTTCCGATTTTGTTGCTTAGAGAACATAAGAAATTGATTTTCCCAAAAAATTTTGCAATTAAAAAGAAAATTTCGACCAATTTCTGAGGTAGTTTTTCCAAAAAAGTAATTTTTTCAAATCGATTGACCATTCGAATCGGCCTATTTTCATCAAAAGTCGTGCAATTTTTATATGTCCTTCAAAATCATGTCTTTGAAAAAAATCTATTTTCATTAGTATTTTCAAAATGGCGGCTGAAAAATTGTAAAACTTTGCGTAACATTGAAAAAATGGACTGAAACGGTTTTACATTGTTCTTTGAAGTGAATCGTTGAATACTGTGTTGAACTTTGTGAGAAATCATTCGTGAGTAATTCTTGTACAACAATTGAGGTTATCTCTCCCAAATTCAAAATGGCTGATATAAGATGGCGGAGGAAAATGATAAAAAATTAGATTTGACGCAAAAATTTGGTCCCCTGCGTTTTCAAGGATGCTGAATACGAATCTGAGTTCAGATTTGAAACATTCAAAATGGCGAATCCAATATGGCGGACGGAACCATAAAAATAGCGTGAGTTTGCGCTGAAATTCGGTTTAAGGGGTTTTCAAACTCTCCGATTACGAATCTGAAATCAGATTTGAGAATTCTGTTATGCAAGATTGAAGATGGCTGACAATGCATCGGTTTAGAGCGAAAATTTTTTCAATGAATGAATTTAAGACGATCAGTCGAACACTATTTGCCAGCGAGTTTCTAATTTCTACACTGTTGCCCGATTTTCACCACTTCGAAATTTAAAAATGAAGTACATCATTAAAAAAACAGAAAGATAATACAAAAAAGTTAAAAAACCAAAAATATTGAAAAACAGAAACAAACAAAAATTCAAAAATGAAAACAAAAAACCAAAGAAAAAAACAAGATTTTTCAGAACACAACCTCCACGTGGAGAAAATCGGGTAACAGTGTAGAAATTAGAAACTCGCTGGCAAATAGTGTTCGACTGTTCGTTTTAAATTCATTCATTGAAAAAATTTTTGCTCTAAACCGATGCACTGTCAGCCATCTTCAATCTTGCATAACAGAATTCTCAAATCTGATTTCAGATTCGTAATCGGACAGTTTGAAAACCCCTTAGACCGAATTTCAGCGCAAACTCACGCTATTTGTATGGTTACTTCCGCCATATTGGATCCGCCATTTTGAATGTTTCAAATCTGAACTCAGATTCGTATTCAGCATCCTTGAAAACCCTGGGGACCAAATTTTTGCGTCAAATCTCGTGTTTTATCATTTTCATCCGCCATCTTGAATCAGCCATTTTGAATTTGGGAGATCTAACCTCAATTATTGTACAAGAATTACTTACGAATGATATTTCACAAAGTTCTACACAGTATTCAACGATTCACTTCAAAGAACAATGTAAAACCGTTTCAGTCCATTTTTTCAATGTTACGCAAAGTTTTACACTTTTTCAGCCGCCATTTTGAAAATACTAATAAAAATAAAGTTTTTCCAAATACATCGTTTTGAAGGACATATAAAAATTGCACGACTTTTGATGAAAACAGGCCGATTCGAATGGTCAATCGATTTGAAAAAATTACTTTTTTGGAAAAACTACCTCAGAAATTGGTCGAAATTTTCTTTTTAATTGCAAAATTTTTTGGGAAAATCAATTTTTTATGCTCTCTAAGCAACAAAATCGGAAAGAGCATACTCGAAAATAGTCGGGTACGAATTTTTGTAAGATTTCCATTACCCTAGCGTTTTTGGCAATCGATGAAATATGATCATGGGAAAACCTACAATTTGGGCGTTAATGGGTTAAGTAATATTTTTGTTGAATTGAAGTTACAAGTCTTAGTTACCGGTTTGGTAACATTTGTTGGCAACGGGGACTTGAAAGACTTTAAAAATTCATGTTCTATTAAAAGATACCAAACAGTATTCACAACTTCTAGATACCCTATTCAGGCCTCACAGTCCCTTTGGGATAAAAAATAGGGTGTATAGGGACCTTTTTTCTTGCCCATAGGGACCTTTTTTACGCTCATAGGGTACATTTTTTAACAAAAATTAAATATGAAAGAAAGTTATTGAAAAGAATAAATTCTTAATAAAAAGTAAATAAATACGTAATACTTTTTACTTTAGTAAGTAATAAATATATTCAAATTAATTAGTTGAGTTTGAAAGAGCAGTCGACCCGCAATCGAAAGAAAGGCTCGAATCCCAGCGCAGTCGAAAGCGTCTTCATTTCCACAGAAAGATTTTCAAATTCAATAAATATATTCATTTTTTTGTAGACAACTGTACTTCACAAATTTTCGGACGTGAGTATCAAATAGGAAATTACCTACATATCACGACTATGTACTCTCTAAATCTGAATCAGTTGAATTTTCACTGATTGAATCAGTAATTTGCCTTTTCACTGATTCATCAGTGCAAAAATATTTTTCACTGACAAATCAGTTAATTTTCACTGATTGAATCACTGAAAAAAGTATTCTTCACTGTTAAATTAAATTCAGATTTATAGAGTATGTAAGACTAATTAAATTAAATTTCAATTAACTCTCAACAAAATTTCCTTTTTTCATATGTTTTATACTTTGGTTAAAGAATGAATGTTATTTCTTTAAATTCCAGTCTTTTCATTAATAAGTATACTTCTAATAACACAATATGAGTTTTCTTGACTTAATTTTAAGTTTAAATAAATTACTAATACACACTGAAAAAACAGTATAGCTAAGAGAACTATATCTTGGTCCTCAGAACTAGAAAATATTGCTATCAGACCAATGCTACGGTATGGTCCTCAGAACTATACGAGTACAGGTGAGACAGCTATACAAGTTCGTTGATATGACAATACCATGTATAGCGATCGTAAACAAAATATTATGCCATTGTTATCGCTCTTGTGAATTTTTGCGTGTGATAAAACAATACGCGATACGCAACAATGATCTTTCAAAGAATGAAAAAATGCTCCAAACAAATCGACAAACGCTTCGAAAAAACGCCTCGAAAAAATGACACTTCTTTCTCATTTCGAGGTTAGAGTCGCGTGCATGCGAAGCAATGTATAGGTCGCGCGGCAAACCAGTATAGTTGTCTCACCTATACCGCATGGGTCGAGACACTATATACCGGTATAGGTCGAACAGCTATACTGTTTTTTCCGTGCAATACTACTGTATCGATTACATCTATAGACTTCTTTTTAAATTCTGAATGATATTTATATCATTATTGCGATGGTTTTACTTATTACACCTAACATTAACATGTCGTTCGTCGCTGATGTTATTGGCTGAGGCAGTGCGTACATCGACCAATCATAATTTCTTGAATAAAAGCGCTCGAAATTTAAATATTATTTAATGACAGTTTCAAAATAGTGAGGTCCTTAGAAAAATACAACATTTGTATACCTCGATTTTATACAAATTTTAAAAAATGCACACTGATGGCTGAAAATAAGGTACTTTAGGGACCAAATCGTGAAAATAGGGGACTTTAGGGACCTCAACTGAATATAGAGGACAATAGGGAATATAGGGACCGGTCTGTGAGGCCTGCCTATTGAAAAACTTGACTTCAAAAACCATGTCAGAAACAACATGAAAAAGGTCGTCAAAAAGGAGATAAAAATTGACGTGAAAAAGGACGTATAAAACGTTGTCAAGAATTAGGACAGTTTTTTATGTGGTTTTTGACATCATTTTTGACGTCCTTTTTGCACGTAATTTTTTATCTCCTTTTTGACAACCGTTTTCATGTTGTTTCTGACATAGTTTTTAAAGTAAAGTTTCTCAATGGGGAAGAGTGCAAAAGACATCTAAATAGTTTTAATTAAAAACTAAAAAAACATAATACCTATCCTTGAAGGCAGTGCAGTTTGCGGAACGTCTCCATCATCAGAGTTGACCATTTGTCGAAGTGAGACACAATTACTTTCATCTCACTCCAACAAACAGTCAATTCTGACGGCGGAGTCATGGAAATTGATGAACCACTGCACTGCCTTCAGTGACAGATATTATGTTTTTCTGGTTTTTACCGCTGAAAAATAAAATTATTGTATTAATTTCGATACCTTCAAACTCAAAATGTACGGCAGAATCATAATTTAAAAAATTTCAATGTTTTTTGTGCTCTCCCCTATTAATAAACCTGACTTCAAAAACCATGTCAAAAATAAAATGAAAAAGGACATCAAAAAGGAGATGAAAAATGACATAAAAAACCATGTCAAAAACTGTCCCAATTCTTGACAACGTTTTTGACGTCCTTTATTACGCAATTTTTTACGTCATTTTTTATCTCCCTTTTGGCTACCTTTTCCATGTTGTTTTTTTTGCTTATTCTATAAATTAATATGCTTGACTAAAAACATAGTTTTCTACCCACCAAATGCTAAGATGAGCAGATCCGATTTTCTGTCAGTGATTTTTTGAGTCCTACAGATATGAGAAACAAGATCATCGAGCCACTTTTCTTCATCATTTTAGCTAAACTTTCTTTTCGTTCCCGATCACTATGTCGGAAGATTAGAACTCAGTTTTTTTTTCCTTTTATTTTATATATTTTAGCCGTGATGTAAAAATAGTATTTGTTACCAAAAATAACAGTTTAGAAGTACTGATTCATTTACGTATGAAAAATAACTTTCCAGCTGTCTATCACACATATATTTTTCTGAAATAATACTTGATTTTTAAACTTGTTTATAAATTTTTTTGTTAACAATAAAAAATGATTCATTTTTTTCAATAATCTTGGATTATTTTAAAAAAGAATTCAGATGAGTTTTATCAGAAAGACAATACGTGACTGTAGAATCATACATAAACCAATTATTTTTTCATCAAATTTTTCACAATAATACTCAGAGCCCGGACTAGCGTAGGTCGTGAGAGCAACGTAGTATAGATGAACCGGAGAACCTCTGGTACATGTACAGTAGGGGAACTTCGGGAAAGATGAAAGAACGGATAGAACGCGAGAAATTGGTACATTCGTAAAATGTCGACTATACAATATTATATTTTCTTTTATCGATGTCCAGGAAGTTAGCACCGCCATTTTGTTTTTTCAAAAAAACCAAAGTTGTGCTGAATTGTGCTAGGTTTGTGCTGAATTTTGCTGCAAACAATTTTTGAAAAAAATGAAAATTAGGGCTAAAATTTAGAAAAAACGATTTTTTTACCAGCACCGCCATTTTGTTTTTTTGAAAAAACAAAAGTTGTGCTGAGTTGTGCTAGGTTTGTGCTGGATTGTGCCGTAAACGATTTTTGAAAAAAATGAAAATTGGGGCCATAATTGCTAAAAAAAAAAAAAATTTTACAAGTACCGCCATTTTGTTTTTTCGAAAAAATAAAAGTTGTGCCGAATTGTGCTAGGCGAGCACAATAAATATCTTCCTCATCAATTATCTCTCAGACGCATCCTTATCAAAATAAATACATATTTGGCAATTTCAAAATTTGTTTAAACATGCAATTTTCAAAAATGCGAAAATCCAAAAAACCAAAGTTGTGCTGAATTGTGCTAGGCGAGCACAATAAATCTCGTTCTCATCAATTATCTCTCAGACGCATCCTCTTTAAAATAAATACATATTTGTCAATTTCACAATTTGTTTAGACATACAATTTTCAAAAATGCGAATTTCGAAAAAACAAAAGTTGTGCTGAGTTGTATTAGGCGAGCACAATAAATCTCTTCCTCATAAATTATCTCTTACCCAGGCGGAAATTTACAACCGGCGCAGCACCGCGCCAGCACTGCCAGCGGACTTCCAGCGCTGGCATAGTGCTGGCAGTAGATCCTCGTGAAGTCTGTCGCGGTGCTGGCAAAGCTTCGAAAGGTAACACCGGCATAGTGCTGACCAGCAGTGCTGCGTTAGCGCTGACCTTCAGTGCTGGCGTGGTGCTGGCGGAACTCCGATAGTTAACAACGACATAGTGCTGACCAGCGGTACTGCGCTAGCGCTGGCCTTCAGTGCTGGTGCGGTGCTGGCACTAGTACAAAATGTCACTCGGCTGGGAGTTGTCTTTTAGTACTGGGGCGGTACTGGAAAATGTACCGAAAATCTGTATTGTACTTAGATAAAAAGTACAGGGAAAGTTCGAGTTAAGACTCTAATATTTACCGTTTTTAACGGCAACGGAGGGATATTCGCTTGGAAGGTTAAGTTTACTGTTTTCACAGTAAAAAATCTGTTTTCAAGCTAGAAAATTTTTTCTGAGTAAATTGACAATACTTTTTCGTTACACGTACACAGAGAAAAAATCTCAGTAGGTTTGACTACTTTTTAACTTCTTTTCGTAGTTCGTAAAGGCCCCAAGTGTCATTTTTGAAGTTAAGTGAACTGTAGGAACAGGTAAATCAAATAAGAGCAGTAACTGAATCGATGAATATTCTTAGTACATTTCAAAACTTTATTTACTTTCAAGCAGACTCTAACTTAATATTTTTATATACAAACTTACCTACAAACACACATTCCCCTATACACTACACAAACGCTCGTATAGGTAGTATTAAAAATTATTCTTAACGCTGCGGGTTCGAACCCTCTCTACTTACAATTAACGCATTACTATCCTAACGACTAAGCCTCTCGGCTGCGCACGCTTGGAATACAAGAAAGAAAATAGCGCTTATAACCTTCAACTACTGCAGGGCCGTGTAAGAAGTGTATAGGCCCCGTGTAATCGGGAATTTTTAGATTTTATCCAGATTTATGATTCTGATTAAAATTTTTAAGATTTTTAATTATTAAATCAATTTTCTATAAAATGAAATATTTTTGAAAGAAAGCGATAAAATTTTTGAATTAAAGAACATTACGTAATAAAAATATTTATATGCATTTTAGAATTATTAACTTTTATTATTGTATATTAGTGATACTTTATACAGGTTATGATTCCTTTAATTTTTGTTTTCAAGAGTAAAATCAACGTATGATCAGAATCTGAAAATTTTGAGTTTTTTCAATTTAAAAAATATGATGAAACTTTGGAACCGCAGCATACTTTGGTACAGTCATAAAACCAATCGATGGAAAGTTTAACTAATTCAAGCAATAAACTTTGGTTTACTTCAATAAAAATGTTTTTCGATCAGCTAAATTTTATTTACCATCACACCAATGCGGGCACACAAACGAATGTGTAGAATCTAATTGATTTTTTTTAGAGTACTGCTCATAGCTTTACTAACATGTTTGTCGGCAATGAAAGGCGATAGAAAGGCTTGGCATTACTCAAAAGTTGGTTGTTTGCTAACACTGAACGGTGGTACTGCGCCGGTGCTGATTCAGTGCTGCACCGATGCTTCGCAATACACAAATGTTGGTTGTTTGCCAGCACTGAAAAGCAGTACTGCGCCGGTGTTTAGCCAGTGCCGCCCCAGTGGTGTGCCAACGCTTGGCACAGTGCTGATCGGCAGCACTGGCATTACTCACGGGTTACAACCGGAACGGTACCGCGCCGGTTGTAAGGATTGGCAGTACACCGATTTTTCCGCCTGGGTATAGACGCATCCTTTTCGAAATAAATACATATTTGTCAATTTAAAAATTTGTTTAGACATACAATTTTCAAAAATGCGAATTTCGAAAAAACAAAAGTTGCGCTGAGTTGTGTTAGGCGAGCACAATAAATCTCTCCCTTATCAATAATCAATTATCATCAATTATCCCTAAATTCGTTAGCTAAACGAAAACCTTTTTCTGCAGTTGAACAATCTTAAAAAGTATTTGTTTATATAATTTGTGTATAATAATTAGGTTGAATATTCATGTTTTATAAATGTAACTGCATTCATTATAATGCACAGTTAGTTTATTTAAATCTGTTTTCAGCGGCAATAAATAATATTACCGATCGAAAGGAAAGTACAGAAACTCGTGCTTCAAAGGGGCCCTCATTTGTGGCCGAAACGTTTGCCTTTCAGTTTGTCAGTTAAGTTACTAATTGTTTATGTCCTTTATGACATAAACAATTAGTAACTTAACTGACCCCATGCCAAATTAAATATCACAGATATATCACTGTGGGTCAATATAGCGAAGAACATGTGCAGGAACATGTCAAGATAGAAATAAATAGAATTTTTGATTTTTAATAACATAATTTCCAAATAAAATAAAAAGTACACACCTCATTAAAAAAAATCTGAATTAAATTTATAGATCCCCTCAAGACATTCCATTTTTTATTTTTCGTATATTGCATAGTTTGTCTGGAAAATATTTTATTTTTAAGGCTATGGATCAATCAGAGCACGCAACCAAATTCTTGTAAAAGTTCGTGTAAGATAACTTCCTTATTGTACAAAATGTCTTCCTGGAAATTTAGGAAATACAACAGAATACGATAAAGAACGTCTGTCGACTTCGCTTGAGTGGAAATTGTGCAAAAAATTTTATAGTTGAATAAGTTTTCGAATTTTTAAAAAAAAATTTACTGAAAAGAAGTTAATAGACGTGCATTATTGTCTTTTGTTACGATTCTCAAATTTTCAGAAACATACTTTGTAATTTAAAAAAGTTATCTTACATGAAAGAACAAATTTATAATTTAGTCACGTGGTCCAATTGATCCATGGCGTTAATATAAGATTTTTAGAATTAATACGAAAAATATATAAATGAATTTGTTTCTTTTTACCAAGATTGTGTGAGTTGTCCTACAGGATTTTTGACTGTCCGGATTTTTCAAATGATAAATTTTTATTTTTTAATCAACTTTTGAATCTTTTTTTGTAGAAAATTTTATCATTCAATGCCATCTAACGATTTCTTCGTCAATTGGCAAGCCTCAACAACTCAAAAATAATTTTTCAACTCAATATATTATTAATTAAAATGCATCAGGGTTCAAAAATAAAAATATAAGATGTCAAGCGTTGATAACATTTAATAAAATAGTCACTTTTCTGTCCTATTTTGTTCTCTTTTATAACTTTTCTGTCCTACTTTGTCCTCTTTTTAAATAAATTTTTGTCCTACTTTGTCCTCTTTCTAAATAAATTTTTGTCCTACTTTGTCCTACTTTGTCCTCACTTTTCAAACCTTTTTGTCATACTTTTCGAAAATCAATTATGGTCACCCTACCTGTGACAAACGGTTGGTGTAGCTGCTTTCGTTTGTCCGCGTATCACTGCAAAAAGAAGTGTCTTACCTGGTATCTTACTGTAAGATATGAGATGGGAATTTGCTATCTTCTGTCTTAAAATAAGATGTCTCACGAAGTGTCTTATTCAAAATTAAGACGACTTACGTATCTTGGTACGAATAAAGATGTAATTTCCGTCTTACAAAATAAGATACTTTATTGAGTTAGATAATGTGTTTTAGTTTAAGATGTTTGGGATGTCATAAGATGGTTCTGGCATAAGATGTTTCTGAATTGTAAGATATAGCAGGTCAATAAGTTAGCAAAAACTAAGACGCGTAAAGTGTCAAAGAAGTAGTGGTCGAAAGATAGAATCTAGCTCTCATAGGGTTATAGTTACTGTTCATAACCTCAAGAAATGGAGCGTTTTGCTGTTCCATGTTTTTCTTCTGTGGTGTAATATCAACTCATTTAGAGGAATATATTGTTCATTTTCATCGACACGATTCTTTATTCAAACTTTACATATGACGGATGTGGAGCTACATGTAAAAAGTGTAAATCATATCAGCAACACGTGACTCGATATCAGGTATACCTTCTGTTTTAACGTATTGGATACGTTTGCTAAATCGCTTGTCTCCTTTTCCAATATAGATCATTTACTTGAATTAATTTTTTTAAGAAGTACGTACAGCCATGTAAGCCACCACATGTGTAGCAGACACCGGTATGCCGTAAGCTTTTTCTCACAGTATAGAGGTTATAGGAACAATAAACTGTCGGTAACTTAAGTAATCTGTGTTACCGATGGCTCAACTGAAGATATTTTACGTGTATTCAAATAAGATGTTTTAAGCAACTTGAAAGTGACTACCGAAACATCTTAGATATGACTACACAAGTATCTTAAATTAAGACACTTCTTTTTGCAGTGATGTGAGGCTCGAACAAATATATTTTTAATTTTAGCAAATTATTTGTTTCAATCACATTCATAAATATTTTTCATTTATTAAAATCAAGCAAATTTTTCGATAATTGAAACAAAAACTTTGTTTCCTTCAAACATGTAAATTCAAATAAATTTGTTTTTTTGAATCGAACGAACAGTGTTCTCGGTGAACGTTTTATCGTATCTCGCATAGTTGTACTGAATAGTGGAATTTTCTTATTAATTTTTTTCAAGTTTCAAAATCCCAAAAATGTCTAATTATTGTTTGACTAGAAAATTCCATAAGAACAATTTCTAGAGCTTTTCGAGCACTATCAAAAATTAGTATTAAAATGTTGTGTTTTACATTCAAATGTGATAATCCTTTCGAAAGTTATCGTGTCTATAGGCTAAGACAATCAAATAAACATTTCTGAAAATTTTGAAAATATAAAAGAAGATGATAAAGAACGCTTCTTAACTTCTAGTTAGTAAACATTTTGAGAGAAATTGACAGACTTATCGACAATTAGAGTGAACTGTAAAAATTTTCACTCAAACGAAGTTGAAAAACCTTCTTTATCGTCTTCTATTGCATTTTCCGAAGTTTTAGAAAGATATTTTGTGAAATATAAAAGTTATCTTACCTGAACTCTTACAGGAATTTGGTCACGTGGTCCGATTTACTCATGGCAATAAAATAACTAGAACTTTAGTTCCTAACCATAACTTTAGTTGTTTTATTTTTAGACCTTAAACGTTTTCTTGAGTGTATGGAAAATAAAAACAGACAAGGCATTAAAGTCACTCCTCTCAGAAAATAATTGTTCATCGAGACTGCTCACAATCAGAAAGAAATGAAAGTCGCGCAGTTGGCATTTACACGGCTTAGATCATTATAAATATTACACGAATGTAAACTTTTGTCCATGCAAAATAAGATATCAAGTCAAAAATTTGTAAAATCAAAGAAAAGTCATTAAGGACGGTCTTTCAATTCTTGAATTTTTATAATTATAAAAATATATATTTAAAAAAAAAATTGTTTTTCAAATAAAAATATCTGAGAGTTGAGAAACGTTCCTTAGTGCCTTTTCTTTGATTTCATCAATTTTTGACTTGATATCTTATTTTGCATGGACAAAAGTTTAGAGATAAAAAAAATGACCATATCGATAATATGGTTTGCTTGTTCCATGGCCTTGAGGGCTATAGAATTTTCGAGCACACCTCATTTCAAACTAATTTTTTGTAGTTAGATAGCCCCGTCCTATGCCTGGCGGGTCGCGTAAACCGAACTGTTACCGTTGACTGTTACTGATTTACACGGTCCTATGCAAGCTTCCTCAAATCGAGAAAGGAGGGACAAGAGAGGAATTAAGGAGTCGCAGGAGTTGATCCCTCCACTTGTCTTCCCTTCCACAACCTGGGGCGATTTTCTCCGTCAATCTCCTTGGCCAATGAGCGGCACTCTGAACAGAATAACAGATAGTGAAGGAAGGAGTATCGTCGAACGTCGAACGAAGTCCGCAATTGACTTCAATGTACTTGATCCTGTAACACTGATCTAATTCAGTGCAATTTAGTCTACTGACGGCTCTCTCGGGAACGCTCGTCCATCTCCAGGATTCCATAAAATCTGGAAAACCTGGAAAAGGTATAGCATTTTAAGAATGAATCTGCAATTTGCTTATTGATACTAATTTTATAATTCTAATAATTTTAGTATGCTGCAAATTTAGGTTTTCATTCATAAATTGAGATTCCGGACCACGTGGAGAAAAAGTTGTGAATTCAAATATTTCACAAATATATTCTATTATTTTCTCGAAATCTGGATCAGAATTTTCAATAATTCCAATCAATGACTGACTTTTTGCTTCTCAATCAGTCAAAAGCAATTGATTTTTAGTTAACAATAATTGCTTATAAGTCAGAAATTACTGATTAAATAGCAAGAAATCAGTCACGGAATGAAATTATTAAAAATTCTAACGGTCAGATTTAGAGAGATAAGAACTTAAATTTTATATTTGTTTTTTCAGTACCAAAGAGTTTTCACTTTTCCGTTTCAGCAGCATTTATAAAGAATACAAAATACGTTTTTTTGAAGACAGATAAAATAATTTATTGGTACATGAACTGCTATTGACTGACTTCGTCTGCGGATGAATTTTGGTTTTTAAAAAAACGCTGGAGGTAACTAAAGTGTAAGTAACGAAGTTTTAAAAAAAAATTGAAACTAAATTAAATTTTTTTTAGATTATTACTAGCAATAAATACAGATAAGTAGAGAGCTCAAATTCTATAATTTATAAATAATGTATGAAGTTTTCTATTTTTGGCATTTTCATAAAAATGGATAGTTTATTCTAGTTTACGAATATTTTTCTCCTATATATTCTTTTCCTTTGATCATTTTCTGTATAGGCGGCAATTTATTTTTCATTCAAATTGAAAAATATCAACAAAAGTTGATTTATAAAATATGCATTGTCCAGAAAACAAAAGAATATTAATTGACATTTTAGAATACGCCGAAATATGTAGACGTTATTTTCTGAGTAGTGAATCATGTGATTCCCTGAATTTGCCTGCAGGTGTATTTGATATTCGTTTGCTTTTTAGAAATATTGAAAATTTAATCTTTTCACAATAAAAAGTCATTGATAATAAAATATTAAAAATATTTTACACGTTTTAGTTACATTTCTGATAGTCAATAATAATTTGGATTCGTTTCTGTCTAAATATTTACAATTTTCTATTTCAATTAATCCAGAACTAAGAAAAATCTTGAATCTTCAGCTAGATTTCTTTTAATTTTAATGATGACTTTTAGCTTCAAAAATGTTTACGGAGAAAAACCGAAACATAAACCTCTCTATTTCTAATTTTTTTTTTTTTCAGGAACAAACTTTCTATATCTGAGTCAGTCAAAAATTGACTGAATTGATGTTAGTGCCAATCAGTAATTTCTCATTTATTTTCACTTAAAATGACTGATTGCGTTGTATAAGTGCGTTACTGATTAAAATTCAGTCAAATTTGAACTGATTCAGATTTACAGAGGAAGTTAAATTTTAACCATTCAAGCCATTAAGGGCATCTGATCCTTAGGAAATCAGCAAACTTGATTGATTTTAGGTTCCTACATGTTGACTTTCTAAATCTAAATCAATTAAATTTACTACGAAATAGTGCATACACATTGATTAGCTGTTATAAGTATATCGGCTATAATATATTTCACTGATTCAGATTTAGAGAGTACGTCCAGAATAAATAAAATTTGTTAAGGCCGTGTGGTGAGGTCTGCACTGCGGAAAAAATTGTTGTATTAACCAACCAGATTGTTGATATAGAACTGACAATACTTTTTTGCTTTCCCAACAAATTTTCAGTTTTTCCAACAAACCTATTTGTTGAACCAACAAAAGAGTTTGTTATTGCTTTTTGCTTGACAAAACTTTTTGTAAGGAGAACTAAAATTTTGTTGAGACGGCAAAAAAAGTTTGTCAGTTCTATATTTTTCTCCGTGTGTCATCACCAATAATATAGACCGCTTTATTAATAAAATAATAATGCTAACATATTTACCGAAGAAGAAAACAATGCAGAGAAATGTAACGCATCCCTGTCTTCTACGGAAAATTTCTCTAAATTATTATTTTAATTATAAAGCGGTCGTATTCAATTGGTGATGTCAGAACCTACCATACGGCCTTGAAATGGAACTTTTTATCATTTTCCAAACCCAAAATTATCTATTCTCGTTCGTTTTTATCTATTTTAGCAATTCACGAATTTTCTAAACAAAATTTTATGTATTTTGGACACTAACATGTAGAAATCTAAAACCAATCAAATTTGGTGATTTCAAAAGTATTAGATGCCTTTAAATGCACGAAAAGTCGCACGGAAAAACCGAAATGGGGAAGAAATATTCAGTTAACTTTGAGAAATCGTAAGATAATTAACAAATTGGTTGAAAATACCAAAATATTCGTAATTGTTTATTTAATAATGTTAGTTTCTGATTGAACTTTTTTTATATAGCGGGTTTACCAAATTTTTAAAAATCATGCAATTTTAGTGACTAACAACTCATTTTGTCGGTAAAAAGTTTTCCTAAAACTCGACCCTATCAAATTTTTTTCAAAAAGTAAAATAGTTGACAAATAGCTTAAATTGTTTATATAAAACTTTTAATGAAAAATAATTTTTTTAAGATTTCAATCATTCAACAATTTAGTTTTTTTAATTGTTGACTGTCAAATTTTGAATAATCTTTTTACGGACAAAATGATGAGCTATCATACACCAAAATTGCATCATTTCTGAAAATGTGGTAAGAAGCGATGTGACAAAAACTTCGATAAGAAATTAAAATTATACAATGAACACTTGTTAAATGTTTTAAATGTTTAAATATTTTTAAACAAGAACCATTATTGTTACTTTAAAACAATAATGTCAATAATAATCTTGCAATTCGTAAAATTATAACTAAATATTTTTTTTCTAAATCCTGTTTTTTCGCGCGATGACATTTTAGTGAAATTTGTGCTTATTTTTTCAGTTTTTTATATTTAATAAACTTTTATTGTTCTCTTTACTTAGTAAAGGTGTGAAAGATTAATTGAAAATAAAATGAGTCAGGAAAAGTTTTAATCAGTTGAAAATAATATATTTTTTCTATTCAGAATCAATTTAGACAAAAACAGCTGGTTTGTTTATCGATTCGGAATAGAGAAAGTTTATAATTTTTCTTTGATTGAAACTTTTGATGCCTCATTTTATTCGGGATAAATCTTTTCGTAACTCAACTAAAAATATACTTGATAAAAGAATATTTAAAATGTAAAAAAATTGAGAAACTGATCGCTTTGGATAACTTTTTTCCGACCTTTTGTCCAATTCTTCCTTGGAGTAAAAAGATAAAAATAGAATATCAATTCTATGTATGAATGGAATTTTAATCTATTCCATGCGCTTTTAATTTTAACTTGAATTAGCGGAAATTCAAAAGACTCAGTGGTCTGCTTCTATTTATTCCAGATTTCCTAATAAAAGTAGTAAAGTTTTTATAATCGTTATTGAATTCAAAGAACTTATCGTGCTGAAAAATAAAATATTAATTATGACTGTATTCCTAGAGAATAACCATTGATTCTCAATCAATTTCGACTGAATAAAATTTATAAATAGACAATTTTTGCATTTTCGTATTAAAACGTAATACACACTCGGAAAAATGTTTAGTTAGAATAACTAGATTTTCAGTTATTTTTGAAAAATTTTCCATAAACCTCCAGAATTTTATTTTTATTAACCAAAAAATGATATTAAATATGGCCTGACCCGAATCCCAGCTTTTCTAATTAGACACTTTAATTGTAAGCATGTATACGCTTTTCATTGAAATTATTTTTAAAGTTGATCTTCATTCAAATATACAATTGCAAAAATATGAGTCTTCTCAATAATAAGTATAATAGAATAAAAATATAATTTGATAGGATAAATTTTACTATTATTTCCAATGAAATGTTTTTTCCTGTAAAATACAAAATTAGGATAAATTTGAGACGATGCATATAAAAGTAAATGATAATAATATGAGTTATTTTTCTATATTACTCTCCTGGCAGAAATGTGTTTTTTCATTAAAATACAATAAATTATATAAGACAAAAAGTTTTTGTTGAAATTTGTAATGTTTACTTTCTAAATCTGAATCAGTGAAATTTCACTGATTTACCAATTACAAGTATATCACTGGGTAATTTTTGCTAAACCACGTTTCAATTCAGGTGAAAAGGTCATAGTTATCTTTCTGTTTTCAGATAAAAAAATCAAAAGATTTCGAAAATACAATGACGGGTCAATTTGATGTATCAGATGTCGTGGAAACAAATAATAATTTATTAGAGATGATTAAATCTCAAAATCTGAGTATTAGTCAAATAAATGGTCAGCGCAAGTTGTCATTTCCTGATTGGAGTGGCCCAGTACCAGGTCCAGGATGCGAGGTTTTCGTTGGAAAACTCCCCAGAAACGTTTACGAGGATACAATTTATCCCTTGTTTGCAAGTGTGGGACAAATTTTTGAAATCCGATTAATGATGGATTTTTCCGGCAATACCAGAGGCTTTTGCTTTGTAATGTACACTACACCGGAAGACGCAAAAAAAGCTATAGAAAATTTAAATAATTTTGAAATTGTCCCAAACAAAAAAATTGGAGTGGT
The DNA here is from genome assembly GCA_030998225.1 of Diplolepis rosae. Classification (NCBI taxonomy): domain Eukaryota; kingdom Metazoa; phylum Arthropoda; class Insecta; order Hymenoptera; family Diplolepididae; genus Diplolepis; species Diplolepis rosae. Next base: position 392,823 of record JAPYXD010000630.1, read on the forward strand.
ACCTAGTACAAATAACTGCAGACTTTGCGTTGGCCCTATAAGCTATAAAATTTCACCTAGCTCAGTCATAGAAGTAAAGCAGATTTTTTAAAATTACTAATATTTAACTATTATAATTACTAATTATTTTATGATTTAATGTTTATTTCAGATAATTTGTGTTACAACGGATGAAGTTAAGGATGTGACGATTTGCAGAAACTCAAAAAATTTACGTTATGCATTAATAAATTATAAAACACACAGAGGAGCCGCAATGGCAAGAAGAAGGCTTATTCCAGAAAGAATAAATGTTCTTGGGGATTCTCCGTTGACAGTTGATTGGGTTCATTCCTCAAAGACACCTACACATACGGTAATTATAAAATTAATGTCATTATTTTATTGTGAACAAAGAATATTTGCGAAAGGGTATAAATTTTCTTAAAATGCTTCTTAAACTGTTGAACTAAAATGTTAGTTTATCGAAATTTAGTTTAAATTAAATTTGAACTTGAATTAAAATAATCAGATTATTTATAATTTGTAATATTTGTTTAAAACCGCTGAAACTGATTTGAAATTAAACTTACTACAGAATTAAAAAAGACCTAAAAAATTAAAAGAGCAATCTTATTTTTCGTGAAAATTTCTATTTAATTTAATTTCTATTTCAATTATGTTGTTAAAAATATGAGAAAAATATTTAAAAATTAATTAAGAAGCTTTTATTTTATTTGAACAAATCAATTTAAATTCTCAGTAATTGAAATAATAAAACATTAATGTATTGTGAAATTTATTTAAAAGTGGCTTGAAGTAAATAATGTCAAAAATATAATTTAAATAACAATTATAAAGTTCTAGTAAATTCAATTTCTCCCGCGCGAGGAGGGGAATCCCCTCCACTCTATGGGCTCTGAAATTCTCAGGTTCCTCTGTGAAATTACATTTCATTTGCCTGAATATAGGCAACACGTTCGATTTAACACTTTCGTTTTTTTGCTTGTTGTGTTGTGCGGTCAGTCAGCATTTGTCTTTGCTGTGCGCCTATTAGCGCCTGTTTCCTATTTGTGGTTAATTTGCATTGCAACGATTGCAACTGTTGAATAGACACAAGTCAAAAATTCCAGAAACACGTGAGAGGTGCTGTTTTTTTTTTTTTTTTAAGACAACAATTGAGCAGTTCACTTCCTTTCGAGGTTAGCAATCTTCTTTTGTTTTTTACCAGTGCTAATTCACAAATGAAGTCGCGTTATAAATGAATCGAATGGATCGGTATATGAGTGTAAAAATCTTTCTGCTACAATTTTAGTCTCCGCGTACACAGTCTTTTATCGCTTACTTTGTGCTGCCTGATCTGGTTTATAAATGTTTATATCACGTTTCATTGTTTTAAAATAATATTTGATATATATAATGTTTGTGAATTGATTCAGCCATTGCTTCATTTTTCGAGTTTTTGGTTTATTACGTTCCCACCAAACGACCACGAGGCGTTGAGTAAAAGTATGTTGACAATTTCTCAATAAAATTTTCGTTTTATTTTTCTAATTTATCTATGTACATAGTATTTGATTTAATTTTTATTGATATTGTATATGATGAGCTTTGTATAATTGCTGAAATTATATTGGCAAAAACACGAAAGTCCTGAATTTCATTGTGATTCCCTTTTTATGATACTAATATTCTATTTCCATTTTTTTTAAACATTTTCACGAGTTCTTTCCATTATAATTAGCAAAGATATCAATTTATTAATAATTTAAGCAAATATTTTGCCATAACTTAACCTCTAAATATTTTTTTGTAGAAATTAAATTTACGATTTTTTTTTTAATAAAAGATTGCAGTTTCCTTACATTCTGTTTGAAATACGTCATTCTATATTTTAAAAAAATGAAAAATTAGGTAAACTTAGAAATTATGAAATTCTATTCATCAAAATTTCTCGAAAACTGTAACCTACAAGCACCATAATGCTTTTTTTTATCTGCGCCATTCATGAACGTTTATTATATACTGGAAAAACAATTAAACAGTTTTACAATTTCTAGATTATTTGGACGAGAAAAATTGAATTGGTGTACGAATCTTTCATTAAATCATTTAGGAACATACTTATTATTTCAGATTTCATTTGTTATTTCGTTCTCATCCCTTAATAATTTTTATCAAGAGCTACTAATCAAATTGAAAAAGATGGATTTGTGTTTTGCAAATTTCAATTTGAAAATGGCATACTTTGTCCAAGATTAAAATTCAATTCACACTAAAAATCAATTTATAGAAAGGAAAAAAACAAAAAGGATTTATTCGTTTAAGTACCTTAAGCATCAACTATTACTAACAGCTGCATGGACATATCTATTTTACATTAGAGCCATGGAACAACCAGACCATATGATCGATATGGTGATTATTTTGTCTGTAAACTTTCGTCCATACAAAATAAGATAACAAGTAAAAAATTTGTGAGATCAAAGAAAATACACTGAGGAAGGTCTATCAGCTCTTGAATTTTCATAATTCTAAAAGAAATATATTCTAAACAAATTTTTTGTTTTTAATTTATAAAATCTGAGAATTGATCAACCTTCCTTGGTGCCTTGTCTTTGATCTTGAAAATTTTGGACTTGATATCTTATGCATGGACAAAAGTTTGCAGACAAAATAATCAGCGTATCGATCATATGGTCTGGTTGTTCCATGGCCTTAAGAGAATATTTTTAGTGTAAATTACACACTTATACTTCTCAGGTCCATAAAAGATTTATCTTAATTTTTCTGTTTTATAATTAAACTTGAGTTTCAGATCATTTAATTAATGACAAAGAGAAATTATTCTATTTACTGAAATCAGTCTATAGATATCTGAATTTGTAAAGAATATAATTTAACTGTACATAATTTGCAATATTTTAAAACTTATAATCATTTTCACAAATAAATTGCTTTTTTTTATTAGTGAATATTTTTCATTTTCACAGATTGAGGCAAGTGGCGTATATGATGAAAACGGAAAGATTTTACTGAATACAAACGAGAAAATACGATTCTTGTTTGATTCTTCTGAAAATCGCAACGAAGTGTTAGAACATAGAATTAAGACGTACGTTGAAGAAGATAGAATCTTAACTGCTTTGGATCTTGCAGAAACTAATCCAAAAGTACTTCACAAGAACAAAAACTGGGATTTCAAGGACAGAGAAGACTATAACATGTCTTCAACTTTGAATCAAAATAAAACAATTCAACAACCCAGTAAAATAGTTTGCCCTTCTGAATTCACAGGAAGTTTATCTGCTCAACAAGTATGCAGTCAATCTAAAAATATCCATAGAGCTGTCGATTTTGGAAAATCATATTCTCCTCAATCGTTTAATCTTTTCGATCAATTTACTTTTTCCACGCATTCAACCTCCCAGGAAGGATCTAAAGGATGTATTCCATCACGCAGTGAATTTGAAGAGACAGCACACCAGGTGAATCCAATGCCAGAGAATAGATCAGACCAGCAAATGGGTAATCAGTGTAGCTGGGTAGACGATTACATTTCTCCAAGTTTTGCGAGTTTAAGTCTTCAACCAGAAAATGAAAAAACCGATTTTGTAGATCCTTACAAAATTGTGGGTTTCAGGGAACAAAATTATCCATATTATACTCCTTTTCACAATAACGGATTTCCTTCTTTCCGTGGATCAGAAAACGTTCTTCGAAGTAATACACAGGAATTTGGAAAATGCATTGGCCCCATGAATCAAGCTTCGAATGCAAATTTCCAACCAGTAATTTGGCCAGAACAGGGATTCCCCTTTTATCAACCTGGACCAACTTCTACTTTGCCAAGCGGGGTCCCGTATGTATATTCTCCGCTTCCGAGAATTTGTGTCTTTCCGCAGCAGACGCTTCTTGAATCCTGGTCCCATAATCAACACGATAATCGGGCTTGTCCAGGATGCCTTGAACAGATAAAGCATTTCAATGCTCACAGAATGTCTGACCCTTTTCACCTAAATTGTTGCGCTCAACAGAATCGATTTATTGAACTTCCGCTTGAAGACTATCTCGAAACTCGAGCAGAGCTTGATCATGAACAGTCCAAATCATCTTATCAAACTCAAGCATTATTCAAAACTCGCAGACAGAAATCAAAAGCTGCTTACGAGAAACCAAAGCAAACTAGAAAAATTCCGAATGTCCTGAAAATGAACTCTAGAAGAAGAATTATAACAGAAAATTGTGACACCACAGAAGAGCAAAAATTAAACTATAAAGAAACGCAACTTGATAAAATTCCGTTAGGTGCGAGGCCTATTTTAAGTGCGAACAAATAATTTTTCATAGCGCCTCTTTTGAAAATCCGATTTTCGGTACCTGTGAAGCAGGTTGAAACTGCGATTTTCAACCCTAGGGGCGAAATTTTAAAGGTAGGGTTGCAAACCGCAGTTTCGACCCGCAGTTTCGATCCGCTCTATAGGTACCGAAAACCAAATTCTCAAAACAGTTGCTATGAAATAGTATATTACATTACAAGGGGCGAAACAGAGCGATTGCATGAGTGTGAAGTTTGCTGCCAGAGTGAAACGAGGGCTGCAATCACACGAAATGCTTTCGCTGTGTTTTTTTTCGAGTAATGTATACTATTTTTCATAGCAACTCTTTTGAGAATCTGATTGGCTGTAACTGTGGAGCGGGTTGAAAATCGTAGTTTCAACCCGCTCTAAAGGTACCGAAAATCGGATTTTCAAAGGAGGCGCTATGAAAAATAGTATGCATTACTCGAAACAAAACACAGCGAATGCAACTCGTGTGACTGCACCCCTCGCTTCGCTCGGGCAGCAAACTTCACACTCGTTTGCAATCGCTGTGTTTCGTCCCTTGTAATGCAATATACTAATACAATATTATTTCCAGATTTTTTCGTTGTTTGTTCGTCAAGAAAAAGCATGATTTCTTGATACATATATATTTTTACTATATGATCTTCAGAGCTTTGTAAAGTCTAATTGATCTCCATCATAATTTGAAGTAATTGTATTTCTTAACTAACGATCTTATGTTTTTTAAGAAAAAGTCACTTAAAGATTTATTCATTATACGCCAAAGAAAAGCATTCTTTCACAATATATTCTAATATATTATGCTCAGAGCAATACCACATGTAATTGACACTATAGGTACAATTTTTCGTTATTTAAAAAATAATAATTTTAAGTTTTTCATTGTACGTCAAGAAAAAGCATGCTTTCTGAATATATTTTAATATATTATGCTCAGAGCTTTACTAGAAGTAATGAATCTTATTCGTACAATTTTACGTTATTTAGCATGAAATAACTTGAAGATTTTTTTCGTTGTATGTATAACATAAGTACGATCTTGCGTTATTTAATAGAAAATATCTTTTAGATCTTCTTTACAGTCTTTATGTTTGCTTTATTATATATGAAATCAAGACAATATGATAATTGTATTCACTAAGGTACCTCTTTGTAGTTAATAAATGTTTTTCTAAATACATTTTCTAATATCACAGACATTTGTCATTTATAACATTTATTATTATACTATTTTCGAAACTTATTTTTTCAAAATATAGAGGAACATAAAAACTATTTTTCACTTATAAAGCAGCAAAGGATTATTTCAATAATGTTTTTTGTGTAAATCTATACTACAAAATTTCAATGATGAATGACTCATTGCTTTCAATGCATATTTGTATTTGAAAATAATAATAATTTTTCTTTTAAAAAAATATTGCTCTTTTTCATCAGATAGTAACTGGTATTTTGAAATACCTTAAAATAATCTCAATATATTAAATATTTAATGAAAAAATGACATTTATTTATAATTCAAAATAAGTAAAAAAAAGAATAAATATTAAAAATCGATTGATATAATTTTTGACTGTGAAAAAAAGTACGCACTCGCGTTTCCGCCTTAAAAAATAAATATTTAGCAAATTATGACAAGAAATAGATTTGCCATAGCAGATGGGCAATACCGTGGCCAGCTCATCTCTGACCTTTTACGTTTAACTGCTATGAAAAATCCATTTGAATTATTAATTTCAGAATGGGAAGAACGAAAAGTATTGGATAAAGTGCATTATTATGGCTAAGAACGGTAAAAAAAACATTTAAATCATTGCAATTATGATTCTCTGGCGAAATTTGAATTAGAAGGTGTAAGAATACATACAATAATTTTATTTTACAGCGATAAAAACTAAAAAAAACATCGTATACCTGTCATTGAAGGCAGTGCAGTGGTTCATCATTGGCGAAACGTCTTTATCGTGCCAACAGCTTCCAGTTGTATAAACAATCATTTCTCACCGGAAATGTACTTAGAAATTAGTTTTTACTCTTTAAGAATTATTTAATTAAAATAAATTAATAAAAACCAATTTCCAAAGACACTTAAGGTGAGAAATTATATTTCATTAAAATAATAAAAAAAAAAAAATAGGTTCTTGTAGACAAGGATCTGAGGAGTCCATGCGTAGTTCAAGACTCTTACGAGATTTAATTAATTTTAAATTTTTAACAAAAAGTTTTAATTTTAATTTCATGGTCGGTCAAGTTAGGCTATTTTTATGGCCTCTTCTAAAACGCGTTGGACAATATAGAAATTCTAATTTATGAGATTTCCCCTATACATAGCTTCATTTAGTCTGCAAGCATTAAGATAAGCTTTAAAATATTTGATTTGATATTATAATTATAAATTTTTTTACATTCTCATTATATGAGAAGACGTTGGTTTTATGTGAAAAATTACTGTCGGAATTTTCATCAAATCTTAAGGTTTCTAGACCCCTGAGTCAGAAAAAACGGGTTTCACGAAAATGTCTGCCAGTCTGTTATCTGTCTATCGTCGATCTGTCTGCCTGCTGTCTGTGGACCAATAACTCGATAAAATTATCGGATTGGATGGAAATTTGGCACACCTCTTCAGGGCCCAAAAAACCAGCCATATCTGACCAAAATTGTGAAAATAAGAGCATTTTTTTTTCTTTGTAAAATTAAAATATTGCAATATTGGATTCTGATAGTGCTCATAAATCTCTACTAATTATCCTCATAATATTTTTCAATTAAACAAAAATTAGGAAAGCTACAGAATGTTAAAGCTTGAAAAAAGTCAATACCTAAATTCAATTTTCCACTTAAATTATACAAGATACAAAAAACTTTTTTTTTTTTTTTTTTTTTTGGTGAGGAGGAAAAATGGCAAAATCTTTTATAGACGTTGTACAGGACTGTCCTAGGACGGGTCTGGGCATACCTGCTAAAACCAAAAAACCCCCTCTCTCGAACCAATACACCACCCGCGGAACCGCCTTTCGGCTTTAAACTTCACGGGTGGATGGTTCCATTAAAGTCGCGTACGACTCTTCCGTCATCCGTTCGCTCGGAACCTACATCCGCGGCCACACGCCCACTAGGCAAACCGACTGGCCGCGCCAGCCAGGGGAGAAAACATACAGATTCCACCCCCGAACGACGCGGACAGTCAAGTCTACCCGAGACGCAGGGCCGCGGGTGCAGGCCCCGATGCGATTTCTACTGGCCCTCCCCGTTGTTTCGCTCTCGACGCCCATCAAGTTCTCTCGTCTTCATCACAAGTGTGACGAATGACTCGATGAGCGTCCAGAACCGTTCAGACTGGAGCATGAGGGGGACCATCGTGTCAGGAGTAAGTTCGGAACCCACCGCCTGACCGAGCACCCCCCTAGCCACACCCCATTTTGCGCAGACGAAGAGTGCGTGCTCCGCGTTACCCACCGGAGAATTGCAGTAGCGACACGTCTCCTCGTCTATCTTCTTAAAGCGCCTCAGGTACGCGTTAAAACAGCCATGGCCCGAGAGCGCTTGCGCCAAGTAAAAGCCGACTTCCCCGTGCTTTCTGTTCAGCCAGGTGGCGAGCTCCGGGATCAGGCGGTAGGTCCATCTCCCTGTCTGCTCACCATGCCATCTCATCTGCCATTTCTCGACGAGTCTGCGCCTTCCATCCTTGCGGATGGCCTCCTTCGCGCGAGCGATTTCCTGCAGGTCTGCGCAGGTAAGCTCCTTGCGAAGCTGAAAGGTTTCCTGCCTTTCCTCCGCCAATAAATCTATTGGCGGGACGCTCGCCAGGACCAGCACAGCGCTCGTCGAGATAGTTCTATATGCCGAAACTATTCTCAGCGCAACAAGTCTCTGCGCCGAGAACAGCTTCTTCTGGATAGCATGGTTTTGCAAGGCATTGGCCCAGACCGGAGCTGCATAAAGCAGCTTCGAATGGACCACGCTGGCCACCAATCTCCTTTTCGCTTCCCTGGGTCCACCAATGTTTGGCATAAGCCGGGTCAAGATCGCTCCACATTGGATGGCTTTGGCAGCTGCGATCTTTAGGTGTTCGCCAAAGCTAAGCCTACGATCCAGCTGCAAGTGGCTTGTTTGCCACTCGACTTCATGCTCTCCGAGAACGATCCTCGGATATTGGAAGGATCTCCTGTCCGTAACGAGCAAAGCCTCGGTTTTCTCAGGGGCCATTTTAAGGGCTCTGCCATCCAACCAACGCTTTGCTCGCCACAGACTTTCATTGATCCTCAGCTCTAGGATTCCGACGTCGTCAGCGGCGCACACGACAAGTGCGTCATCCGCGAAGCCGACGATGCTCGTTCCAGCAGGCAGGTCCATGCGCAGGAAGTCTTCATACATGATGTTCCAAACGAGTGGACCCACCCGCGACCCTTGAGGAGCGCCACATGTCATCTCTTCTTTGAGAGACCATTTGTCGCCCTCGTATATCACCCACCTGTCGCTCAGATAGTCATCCATCATTCGCAACAGGTAGTCTGGAACATTTTTCCGCATCATCGCCTCGATGCAGATGTCCCATCTCGCGGTATTGAACGCATTGCGTATGTCAATGTTAATCAACGCACAGAATCCCTTACGCTTACCAGTTCCTTTTCTTGCATTTGTGGCGATGTTAACCACAGCTTGGATGGCGTCCACAGTGGATCTGCCTTTCCTGAATCCGAACTGGCTTTCCGAGAGCCCGTTCTCCCCGACCAAGAGAGCCTGAAGCCGTTGTAGAATCAACTCCTCCAGAAGCTTCCCCATCGTATCCAATAAGCATATTGGTCTATACGACGAGGCAACCCCTAGAGGTTTGTTGCCCTTCCTCAGCAGGACCAACCTCTGCTTCTTCCAATCTGCGAAGAACCTCCCGTCCCGAAGACAGGAGTTAAAGGCTTCTAGGAGGATCTCCGGGTATGCCCCGATCACCTCTTTGAGGATCTCGTTCGGCACCCCGTCGATACCCGGCGCTGTATTTGCCTTAAGCCTTCCACCCGCTCTCTTTAGTTCTTCGAGAGTGAAGAGTTCTTCGCGCCGGACCACGCAGGAACTTCGGTCCTGTCTTTGGAACGGCTCCACGTGTGGAAACAAGCTACGCACAATGTACTGGACTCGATCGGGATTATCCAGGCCCGGGGTCTTTCTTCTAGCCACCAATCTCTTGGTGACTATTTTGAAGGCGAGACCCCATGGGTTCTTCTCGACCTCACCGATCAAGTCTTTCCAGCATTGAAGTCGGCTTTTCTTTATGCCTCGCCTCAAAGCTGTTTTTGCCCCTTTCCATGCCTCGTGCAGCGTAGCATCCCCCTTTGAACGGGTGAATTTTCGCCGCGCTGCGAGGCATTCTCGACGTAGGGCTGCCAACTGGTAGTTCCACCAGTACATCAAACCCTTGGCTTGCCTGCGCTCACGGCGAGGCATCGAGTAGTCGCAAGCTGCGACCACCTTCTGCCTCACCGAGCGCACAGCAGCTTCAAACGACCCAGCAGGGCAGACCCAACCAAGCTCATCGATGAGCCTGGTTTCTTCGAGGTGTTCGCGAAGTCTTTCCCTGCTGAGTCGTCTCGTGTTCCAGGAGGGGCTCCTTCCTTATCTACCGCCTGACACCGTTGTTCTAGTGTGAGTTCGATGCACCGGTGGTCACTCAAGGTTATTACATCGAGGACCGACCAGTCGCTTATCCTTGAAGCGAGGCCAACCAAGATTCCCCTCCTATCTAGGCGGGCTTCACCCCACTCGGGCGACTTACTGTTGAAGTCCCCCCCTATGAGGGATCGCCCGATGGCCTCACGGAGGCTTTCCTCAAGGAGGAGGATCTGGGTCTCAAAGACATCGAAGGGATCGCCGGGGGAGAAGTAGCAGCTGTACACACGCACACCCGCCACCTCCACCCAGACGAACCCCGCGTCGGTCTCCAGGAAGTCCCCGACGCCCAAATCAGGGTTACAAACAAGGATGCCGGCCCTCCTTGATGTATCCTGATACCAAGCAGAGTTATCGGACCACTTGTACTGCTCACTAATGAGCAGCACATCAGCCCCCCTCTCCCTAGCAGTCTGCATCAGGAGGTCCCTTCCGAGGTTGAGCTGCAGGAACTTCAATTCCTGCCTCTCAACCTCCGAAGCTCTTCCCGGAAGACCAGGCAGGAGCCGCTCCCCGACACATGGGCGACATCTTTGTCGCCCCTGTCTACGCATGGCAGGCACCTTGGTGGCGCCTTACAGGTCCCGGCCAAGTGTCCCGTGGCGCCGCATCTTCAACAGGCGTTTTTCCTTTCGGGGTTGCTGCAGCCCCGGGACCCGTGGCCGTACCCAAGGCACCTGAAGCAGTGGGCGACTTCCAGGTGCTCGCGAATGCGGCACTCTACCCACCCGATCCTCAACTTAGCTAGCTGAAGCAGACGCGCGGCGTCTGCCTCAGCTAGCCGGATCACTGCAGTCTTCACCCCACCAAAGCGGGTGAAGAGCCTGCAGGACCCCTCAAAAGCTGGTCTGCCCAATGCCAAGCACAGGGCAGACACAACCTCTTCTTTTTCAACGGTCTCGTCGAGGTCCCTAATTTAGAGGGACCTCGTCGAGACCAGGGCTGAAATTTGAGCCCTTTCCCCGACCGCCAGGTCGAGCTCCTTTCGGAAGGCCGAAACGTCTCCCCCCTTTTTGAGGACCAAAAGGACTTCTTCCTTCCTGGTCCTCCGGATAGACAGGACCTCAAGTCCTGCCTTCTGGGGGTCGACCTTCGCCTTCATTTCCCTCAAGATGTCGGCGTAGGACTGGCCGTCCTTCGCCGACACCTTGATGGCGTCGCCCGACCTCGCGGCCGGGGAGCGCCTCGGCAACTTTCCCTTCGTTTTGTGTTCCTGCGCAGAGGGCACAGGAACCTCTTTCTTCTTCTTCTCTTTTTTTTTCTTCTTCTTCTTCTTCTCCACCAGCTGCCATTCCCCATCCTTTTTCGGGGTCTGGCCTCTGGTGGCCGCAGCATAAGACGGCGATATGCCGCCCTTCCCTTTCTTGGGAAGCCGATCTTCGGGGGGAGAAGGAGCAACCCTCTTCTCCCCCTTTGTCAGCTTCTTGGGGGTATCTCCCAGAGACGCAGAGCGCAGTCTCCGGAAGATACCCATCTTTTTTGAGGCGGGGTTGGATTCCAGCTTCTTCTGGATTTCCATCCCGCTTTCTACAAGACACTTGTGGGTGTTGAGCATTCCGCTCAACACCTCTGATGCCTCGTTAACACTGTCCTTTACGTGGCCAGGGTTATTTCTCAGCATACCCTGCTGGATGACACTGAGAGCCCTGGCCAACTTTTCCATCTTTGTGCTTTGCTCCTTCAGGAGCTGAAGGACGTCTTTCCATCCCTCAGCCCCTGGAGAAGTGTGTGAGGGCGTATCTGACGCCTTCACCTCTTCACCTCCTTTATTTTTTGAAACATTCATATTAAAACTGCCGTGTCTTAAGACGGTTCGCCCATCATGGTAGCCCTACCGCGGTAGGGCTACTATCCCCGCCTATATGGATCCCTAGTTATGTGCGCCGAAACCGAGAAGCGGCTTATCGGATGGTCGATCCTATCGGCACATTAGATGAAACTAGTAAAAGGTTACGGGATAGGCCCGCGCCATAATGATGCTAAAGGTTTAACGTCACCCCTATCGACCGAGCGGTGCCGAGTCCGCCCCGACACCTGACCCGGACTTCAGGCTAGACGGTGTGCGATTTATCCTACGCAGCGTCGGATATAAGGAAATACTGACCAGGTAATCCTTCATTCCTGCGCCCGGACGTCCATGATTTCAACCCCGACATTGGCTCCAGACAGTAGGATCGTGAGCGGTTTTCCCAGATTAACATGTGGTTTCACGGGATCTTTGCCCTTCACTGCCGAACACCGGAGGGACTTACATTTACCCATATTACTTCCACAGAGGTGAGGTACTGACATCGCGTCCTACCCTGGTCGAGAGGCTACTACTCCTCCCTTGGCTAGTCTATCGGGAATATCCACCAGGCGCCGGCCGCAGCCTAATTCACTCAGCGTCCCATTCATTCTGGTGTGTGTGGGTGTCGGTGTCGTGCATGTGATTGTGGTGTGACCGCAAGAGCGCACGCGGGAAGTTCAGCGTCATCGCCGCACACGCATTTGGGGCGATACCCCGATTAAGGAGCCCCCCGCATTTACTCCGTGTACGTTCATTCGGCATCAAGAGACCTGTTCAAGGTCCCCTGATGCTTTCGCTCCACACCGCGTCCTCACGCGCCTAAAAGTCGCAGAACAACCGTCGTGGCACGTGCGCCCGGCAGGTCCATCACTAGGGAAGAGCCCGTCTATAGGGCTCCCTTGGCAGCCATCCTGACGGCAACAGCCCTACTGCTGGCAGAGTCCTTGCGGCTACTACCGTTGGTGGGCTGTAGGACGCGTCTGCTCCGTGCTTGGACTCATGCGTTCACCTCGGCGAGACCCTGCCCGCCCACAGAACGCTCTCTCGGTTGTTAGGTGTATTGTGTTTAGTGTCGCTGTAATGTGTTGTGTCATGTTGCTGTCTGTGTGCCCCCTCCTCCTTTCTCATCCGGGCTTGGGACCGGCAATGGCGGAGTTAGATACAAAAAACTGTTATCATACTAAATTGTTAACTACAAAAAGATCTACAAATTTCAATCGCTACAATGTTTTATTAGATGTACATTTTTCATGGTAATTTGAAAAAATATTATTGAAAATCGAAAAGTCAAGTTTTTAACCATAATATTTAAAATACGAAAAAAACGTAACAATGAAAAATTGTTCACTTCAGTAAGCTCTACAAACTTTGTCTAACGCAGTTTCTGAAAAAATGTATATTTTTCGTTTCAGTTTCAAAAAATATGATTAAAATTTTTAAATTCCATTTTTTTAAACAAAATATGAGACAAAAAAAAACGTTTAGATAAAAAATTATTTATGTGCCTCCGGCGCGGAAACTCATTTTTCCGTTACAGCTGAGAGTAACGGAATGTTGTGTATTCCGTTACAGAGGAATATAATGTAAAAATTGAACTGCGCATGCGCATATAGTCTTACAGCGGAGGAGAATCTTCTTCTTCTTCTTCGTACAGCATTAGCACCCTACTGACAAAGCCTTGTACATTTGAACTGCGCATGCTCTATTACAACAAGCTGTGGGGTGTCACCATTTCCTTCTCCATATTACGCTCCTGAACCGTGCCCAGGGCTCAAGCCCGACTAGTCACGGTTCAGCAGCCGGACGATTAGGCATGCGCAGCGAAGAGACAAGAGGTGAGGCTAGAGAGGTGCACGACGCTCTGTACCTTGTACGCGTGCAATCGTAAATAAAGTGAGACTATTCATATTTTGCTAAGTTCCTCATGTGTTATTCCTGGAGGGAAAAAAGGGTCAAGAACGCGGCTGAGGAAATGGGATCCTCACTCTAACCTTTGAATCCTATAGTGGTGACCCCGACGTGATCTCGTCAGTCACACGTGATCATCCGATGAAATCCATCTCTCACTTCAGCATCAAGCGTTCCGAGCCATAAAAAGGATATCTACCCTCATCTCTAGAACTCTCTCACGAGTATTTTTGAGAGTATACTTCCAAACTACCAGTCTTTGCAAAAAGACGCAATATTGACGCCACTTGATCAACACTCATCCACACCCAAGTCAAGGCCAATTCAAGCATTTTCGTACTATCAACGTTCGAATCAGTGGATGTGCAAGCAACCTTTGTGCACTCGTAACACCCATTGGCGAATTGGAGGAGAAATTCTGCCACAACTTCGAAACCCTTTGTACGGCGCAGGACGTCGCCATATTTACTGATCGAGACAGTTCAAGGTTCCAGCATAAGAAATACAACACTCCTTCACCGACTCAAGACAGCTGGTCAACGTCTTCGGCTTGATTTAAAAAGTGTATCTCAAGGTATATTTTCCCCTTCCTCGGTTACTGTTATATCCTTTGCAAGGTAATACCTATATGTATTTCATGCGAATCACTTTCATCTGTCTACGGCTTGTGCAACGCAACTTGTTCACTTAAATTTTATGCCATATTTGATTTCAGTGTGAATTCATCTCAATACGAAAATTCTCATAAACTCAACACAGGTTGTGCAGGGGATGCTCGAGTCGTCTTCTCGTCGCGTACGTACGTGCTAGAGGGGGGTGTCTATTTTTCTTTCCGATCCTTGTGCTTGGTCCGTCAACGGCTATTTATTGCTCCCGGAATCCAAAACAATTTTTGAAAACATGACGGAGAGTGACGAGGTCGCTAATTTAAGACGTGAGTTGGAGAACGCTCTCCAAGAATTGCGAGGGCAAAACCCACGAGTTGACAGCTACCGTGTTCCAAAAATTCCAAAATTTATTGCTTCTGATCCGGCACTCTGGTTCCTACAAGTTGAGTCATCTTTCGCGAATGCAAACATTACCGCAGAAAAAACAAAAGCTGATCATGTGATAACCCAACTCGACCCTGAAATAGTGGTCAATATCCGTGACATTTTAATGAAAGATCCTCGACCAGCAGACATCTACACTCAAATTCGAACGCGGATTATCAACAATTACTCGGTTTCAGCGGAGGTTAGATTGCGGCAATTATTGAAAGGTGAAATCCTAAGTTCCGGCCGACCCTCTCAAATCCTAGCTGGTCTCAGAGCGCTGGACGATCAACAATGCGGAGAAGAAATTATCCGGTCAATATTTCTTGACCAAATCCCACAGAATATTCGCGTTATACTTATTGCTTCAAAGATCACAGATCTTCAAGAACTCGCTAGTCTAGCGGACACGATTCATGACACCACTGCCATGTTGAGGCCGGAAGTCGCATCGGTCTCCGCGAATGTAGTCGCCGGTCCAGCAGACGGAAGCCAAATCAAAATTCTGGCCGCAGAAATAGCAGCATTAAAGGGAAAAATTGACAGTGCTTCTAGTGCTTTTCGTGGACGTTCTGGTTCGAGGCCTCGCCCTAATGGTCAGCGCAACCGCTCGAACAGCCGCGGTCGTTCAGGACCCAGCTGGTATCATAAGAAATTCGGTAAAAATGCCAAAAAATGCTCTCAACCGTGCTCATGGCTACCGCAACAGCCACGCGACTCGGAAAACTAAGTTCGCTTCCACATGTGGAGACTGTGGGCATCGGCGCCAAATCTAAACGTCTCCACATACGAGATCGAGTAACTGGAAGACCATTTCTCATAGACACGGGTTCCGACATTTCGATCCTCCCGTTCAAACTGAACGCAAAAGCTGAACCTGAACCACTTGTCCTTTTTGCAGCAAACAACACACGTGTTTCGACGTTTGGCAGAGCTCGTCTGGTTCTGAATTTGGACCTGCGAAGGAATTTCACGTGGAACTTTTGCCTCGCAGCAGTTCCATACCCCATAATCGAGGCAGACTTGCTCGCCCACTACGGTCTTCTTCCCGATTTACGCCATCACCGGCTCATGGACCCGTTAACAGGATTGAGCACCAATGGATACGACAAATCGGTATGCTTTAGCAGTATCAGCACGATCGATCGCTCATCCAAGTTCACTCAAATGCTCACAGAATTTCCCGGAATTACAGGCTTGCCCCAGGCAGGCACGAAACCGTCTAGCGGTGTTTGTCATCATATCTTAACGCGCGGTCCACCTACTCACGAACGTGCCCGTCGTCTAGACCCGCAAAAACTGGCAGCCGCCAAGGCTCAATTCAGGCATGACATTGAGAACGGTATTTGCAGGCCATCAAGCAGCCCTTGGGCTTCACCCATTCATTTGACCCGTAAGAACAATGGTCAGTGGAGAATATGTGGAGATTACCGTCGTTTGAACGCAATGACGATCCCAGATCGTTATCCAGTTCCCCACCTACACGACTTCACAGCCAATCTCCACAGCAAATCGATTTTCTCAAAAATTGATTTAATAGCTGCTTATCAGCAAATACCCATCGCTCCGGAAGACGTACAAAAAACGGCAGTCATCACCCCCTTCGGACTTTTCGAATATCTGGTTATGACATATGGTCTTAGAAACGCAGGACAAACCTTCCAACGTTATGTACATCAGGCTCTCGGTGATCTAGATTTCGTCTTCTCTTACATCGACGACATCCTCATAGCTTCCTTGAACGAAGAGGAACACGAGCGTCATTTGCGTGTCGTTTTTGAACGTCTCCAACAATATTCTATGCGAATTAATCTCGAAAAATGTCAGTTTGGCAAGAGCGAAATTGAATTCCTCGGACACGTCGTGAACGGCATTTTTTTCTCGCCAACTGAACAAGGCTCAGCAAAATTACAGCGCCTACGACAGGGAACTCATGGCAATTCATGAAGCGATAAAGTATTTTCGATACTTTCTGGAGGGCCGAGCGTTTAAAATAGTCACTGATCACAAACCGCTTGTCTATGCATTTTTACAGCGCTCAGAGAAAGCCTCCCCACGCCAACAACGGCAACTATCCTACATCTCCCAATTTTCCACGACCATCGAACATCTGCCTGGGTCTGAGAACGTTGATGCTGTTTCACATTGTGCGCTTCGAGTCGAATCGATTCTACTACCGACACAAATCTCGATTTCCGAGTTGGCTGAAGCTCAGCAGTTCGAACCTGAATTGCTGCAATCCTGCACATCTTCAAAATCTTCCCTAAACGTGAAAAAAATCGTATGGGGCGCGGAAAAAACCTCTGTGTACTGCGATTTGGCGGGAGACACTTTACGTCCAGTTGTCCTCACCGTTTTACGTAAGCGAATCTTTGACATATTTCACACGCCGGCATATCCCAGTGCAAAATTAAGTAATCGGGTAATCTCTCAAAAATACGTCTGGCCTTCTATGCATAAGGATATTACTAAGTGGGCGAAATCATGTCTGGATTGTCAACGCTCGAAAGTTACTCGCCACACCATACTGAGGCCTGCGCATTTCGTCGCCCCAGAATCGCGTTTCAGACACGTCCATATGGACATTGTGGGTCCCTTGCCCGAATACGAGGGGTACAGGTACCTACTCACCATCGTGGATCGTTTCTCTCGATGGCCGGAAGCGATTCCTCTTCGCAACATAGAATCAAGTACAGTCTGTCGCGCGTTTTACGATGGATGGATAGCTCGTTTCGGTACACCAGAGACTTTATCAACCGACCAGGGTCGCCAGTTTGAATCAAACCTGGCACGATCGCTTCTTAGCCTGTTGGGATGTCACAAGATCAGAACCACCCCTTATCATCCATCATCCAATGGGATGATAGAAAGATTCCATCGCAGTCTTAAAGCGGCAATAATGTGCCATGCCACACTCGAGTGGACCAGAGTTCTATCCACTATTATGCTTGGATTGCGAACCAACGTGCTGGATTGCGGCTCATCCCCAGCAGAATACCTTTATGGAACTACCTTACGTATCCCGGGTGAATTCGTCCAACCGGAAGGTCCAAGATCAAATCCACAATCGTTTGTGGAAGAATTACGCTTGCATATCAAAAGGATAAAACCTATTCCAGTCGAGCATCACGACAAACGAAAAATTTTCATATTCAAAGAACTGTCAACTTGTTCACACGTTTTTCTGCGCGTTGGGGTATCAAGGAGATCACTCGAGCCTCCCTACTCAGGTCCTCACAAGGTCCTGAATCGACCAAACGATCGTATTATCGAGATCGACGTTGATGGAACTGCAAAGACAGTATCATTAGAAAATGTTAAACCGGCTCATACGTTACCCGATCCTGCATTTCAGTTACATCAGTCTATCTCTCCTACAACGCTTGTAACAAACACCTCTAGGGTAACTGGCGTAGAACCTGCGACCTTTGTAACCCCGCGCATTCAATCTGAAAATCTTACTCCTCAAAAAGGAATTGTAAACGACCGCGGATCCCAAAGCGATCCGATTGTAAATAAGAATGTTAACATTTCTCAGCCTCATCCTCGATCACAGCGACATATTCCAAACATTCTGCGAAGTTCTGTTAAGAGAAAAGTAACATTTAAGATATAATTGAAATTCTATAACGTCGTATATCGTGTACGTAAGCGTAAATATAAACCAAAGTATGTACCACAAGTATTACAGAGATTCTATAACATTTTTAGTCGACTGATAGTTTAAGCACAAATCTACATACAATGTTGTTAATTCTTCGACTGATTAGACTAACGTTGCTTTGCAAACGCACTTACATTTAAGTTAAGAAAATAATAATACATATTTCGTTAGCACTACAGGGGGAGTGTGTGGGGTGTCACCATTTCCTTCTCCATATTACGCTCCTGAACCGTGCCCAGGGCTCAAGCCCGACTAGTCACGGTTCAGCAGCCGGACGATTAGGCATGCGCAGCGACGAGACAAGAGGTGAGGCTAGAGAGGTGCACGACGCTCTGTACCTTGTACGCGTGCAATCGTAAATAAAGTGAGACTATTCATATTTTGCTAAGTTCCTCATGTGTTATTCCTGGAGGGAAAAAAGTGTCAAGAACGCGGCTGAGGAAATGGGATCCTCACTCTAACCTTTGAATCCTATAAAGCTACTACTACACAAGGTCGATAAAATCAAAATGGCTGGGACTAGTCGCAAAGTATCAAGTGTAATGACTAGCGCCGCAAACAACTACAATCAGGGCCGGCTCTACCATACAGGCGAACTAGGCAAGTGCCTAGGGCGGCAAAATTTATGGGGCGGCAAACTCGGGCCAAAATTTTTATTTTTATAACGACAAATCAATGAAAAAAGTTCGAAATTCAATTCAATTACGTCGACGAAAGATTTTCTCAATTGAACGAAGTAAATTCAGCATTCGGTTTTCTTTACAATGTGCACAATTTGGTAAATGAGACACGTGAGAAAATTTTTGAAAGTTGCTTGAAACTAGAAAAGTTTTTGACTTACAAGGATTCAAAAGACATTGATGCTAATAAACTGTGTAGTGAATTACAAGCTGTGGCGAGAAAAGTGTCTTTGAATTTAAAACCATTGGATGTATTGAATTACATATATGATTACAATCTTCCAGAAGTCTTGCCAAATGTAGTTTTTGCTCTCAGAATTTTCTTGACTCTTCCCGTTTCAGTAGCCACTGCTGAGCGAAGTTTTTCCAAATTGAAACTTATAAAAACCTATTTACGATCGACTATCTCAGAAGACCGTCTTGTTGGACTGGCTACTCTGTCAATAGAACATGAAATTGGTCAGTCTATTGAAATGAATGAAATTATTTCATCTTTTTCCAAGCAGAAAGCGCGAAAAATCGGGATAGTCTTGTGATTCGAAACATTCCAACTTTCGATTACATAAGAAGAATCTTACCAAAGAAACTTGCGATTATCCAATTAAGAAAAATTGTAGCAAGTATTTGCACTGCTATTTTATTACTACGAAAGAATGTGTAATTGATTATATTTTTCTAAATGTACAATGACTTTATTGTATGTTAAAATTATATGAGAATAAAAAAGAGGCTCTAAGAGAGTAAATACTTGCGTTAATTCAAATAAAATATCTTGATTTTTATTTATTTGATCGCGAAAATATTACTTCTGGTTCACGGAAAAATATGTTTAGTGGCTCCCACCCTTGCAAGGGTTAGGGCTACTAAACGGAATAGTAAATTATGGACGGGCCAACTCGACGGTAGAATCAACTAAACACGAGTTTAGTCGATGTCACTTGTCACTGAAGAGTAGCTTCTACTGTGAACGCAGTCGCACGTACGATTCTTTAGTAGAATATACTGAAGTTGAGTACGTTTTACTAAACAATAATTGTACGTGCGACTGCGTGAGCAGTAAGTGCTACTCTTCAGTGATTAGTAAAATCGCGCTTAAAATTATAAAAATGAATCCTAAAAAATATATAATTACACATAAACACATGATTTTTGTTACGATATACATGGTTCTACTTATAATTAATTGGTAATCCCAATTTTTAACACTTACTTAATAATTAAAATTTCGCACGCAACGGGGGGGGGGGATTCGACGCCTAACCTAAAGCACGCAAATCAACGAGCCTAACCATTCGCCTATCGAAACTAGTTGTCAGCAGCTTGAAAAAGAAGGGATGAATTGTTAACCACGTTAATCAACGAAACATGCGACATGCGACAGTTGGTAACAACGCATTGATGATGTCAGAACGTACACGCATCGACGATATGTACGAATCTTAAGACACATTATGGGACTAGCCTAGCTCATACGTTTATTACGATTATCACGAATAGGAGCCGGCTGCCGATCAGTGGATCAGAGAGGTTAGTCTTATAATCAGGAGCGTCAGGTCAGAGGGCTATACAGTTGATTCTACTAAACAAATAGTCAGCGTTCGTACTATTCTGTTTAGTAGAATCAACAGAACGTTGTTTAGTATTTCTGAACCAACAAGTAGTTGTTATTACTATAAATTAGCTTACTAAACGGGAATAGTAGCATATACTCTAACAGTTCTTTCCGTGTTGCTTAGAGATAGATTAATTTATTTTGGCAGATCAGAGGGGCGCAAATATTTATTTCGCCTAGGGCGCCAAGTCTTCTTAAGCCGGCCCTGACTACAATACTAGATTAGTTTGAACATTAAAGTGAATGGCCTTTCCGGTTTTGTAAAGTTGTTTTATTTTGAAAGTACGTCAACGTTTCGACCGATTTTTCGGTCCTTATCAAGACTATAAGAAGGAAATACAAAATGAATATATATAAAAATTTTTTTTAAAAATTATGAATATAATAAAAAGATAATATTTATATAATAAAAAGATTTTGTTTTTTCAATATAAAATATAAAATTAAGAGAAGATAAAAGAGAGAAAGAATAATAATAATAATAAACATACCGTGGATGACAAATTTGGTATTTTACTTCCATTCATATTGTTTGATGATTGGTTAAATTTTTATAAAAAATTAAATTTCAAAAAATCCAAGTTTAAAAGCATAAAGTTATATTGTAAAATTATCATCATAGCATATTAGTTGCTATGAGAGTTCGTTAAATTTTTTTAAAAATTTTTGTTAGGATAACTGGTGTCAACCTTTTTAGGTTATATTGATCGATAACGACACCTATAAAATAAATATATAAGAGATAAATTTTGAATTAAATTGTGTAAAGAAATTTTTAGAAATATTAGTTACTTACAAGCAGCTTCCATCATTTATACGTTATTGTTACATTTTTTAAAAATTTTCTACTACACAAAACTTTGGAAGTAAAATGTCTCCACAATTATTCATTTGGCTATCGTAGCGTTGTTGATGTTATGGTGCGTTCTCAAGAAAATTAATATGTAATATATCGGTTATTGGTAACATTCAATGGTAATTTTTGAAATTTATGAAATTATACAATTAAAAAGATTAGATAAGATAAGAGAAAGTAGAAAAGTTATTTTATGGATTTTATTATATTATTATAAATGGCACTTAAATTTTTAATATCTGTTTTGTAATTAATAGAAAAATTTTCTTTTTGAATATAAATCATTTCTAAAATTAATCGTTTTTTTAAAATATTTTCTGTATCTAAAATTTTAGTATTTTTAAAATCAAAGGAATGTTTGTAAGAAGTAGCATGTTCTGCAAGTGCAGTTTTGTTATCTTTATTTTTAACAGATCTAGCATGTTCTAGTAATCTATTGTGTAAGAATCTGCAAGTTTGTCCAATATACTTTTTGTTGCATTGTATACAGTTAATTTCATAAATGACATTATTGACAATTCAAACTTGCAATGCGAGACCTGGTGGTCGACAAGCGAACTAATCAATATGGCTACCGTTGGGCTTCGCGCAGCATTGTGTATACTATACTAAAGCCAGATGCTCACAATGTAACGCAGTAATTAATCAATTGTTTGACAAATAAATATATAGTTAACATAAAAAGTATGTGACAAGTGCATAAATAAATATAATCGTGAAAATGGATTTCTCACCGAAACACAGGAAAGGGAAGGACTTTACTCGTAAAGGCAGTGCTTGTACGTACTCGCATAACGTATTTAACGACAACAAAAGCATTTTTAGCACTTACAGATGAACGTAATTTGAAAAGTTCTATTCAGATGAACAGTAAATACGTGAACGCCGAAGCCCTGCGGCAGCCATGATTGTTTTCATGTAGCAGCGCCCCTAAACCCGTGGTGGACGTTTGTTTTCCTAATATTTAAATTTTTTTTGTGTTCTATCTTTAATTGTTGGAAATAATTTTTTTTGTAAAGAGTTTTCTATTGTAAAGACAATTTGAAGTTTAGTTTTTTTAAAGATTCTGCATAGCTGTTCTTGAAAATTTTGAATATATGGAAAAGTTATTGATAATAAAATTAAAACTAATTGGTACAAAAAACCAATTTGGTCAGGTCGATATATCAATTTTTTCTCTAACCACTGTTTAACATATAAAATTGGCGTTATCTACTCACTTACTGATAGAGCAATACTCTTATCAGATAAAGAATTTCATATAAATAATTTAAATTGTGTGCGATCTACATTACTAAAAAATGGCTATCCACTAGATCTTTTAAATGAAAAAATTTTCGAGCGTTATAAAAAATTAATAACAATTCAACATAAAACAAATCAAGTATGTGAAATTTATAATATAGATCACAGAGAAAGTAGAAAAGTCATAACTTTTCCATATATTCAAAATTTTCAAGAACAGCTATGCAGAATCTTTAAAAAAACTAAACTTCAAATTGTCTTTACAATAGAAAACTCTTTACAAAAAAAATTATTTCCAACAATTAAAGATAGAACACAAGAAAAATTTAAATATAATGTCATTTATGAAATTAACTGTATACAATGCAACAAAAAATATATTGGACAAACTTGCAGATTCTTACACAATAGATTACTAGAACATGCTAGATCTGTTAAAAATAAAGATAAAAAAACTGCACTTGCAGAACATGCTACTTCTTACAAACATTCCTTTGATTTTAAAAATACTAAAATTTTAGATACAGAAAATATTTTAAAAAAACGATTAATTTTAGAAATGATTTATATTCAAAAAGAAAATTTTTCCATTAATTACAAAACAGATATTGAAAATTTAAGTGCCATTTATAATAATATAATAAAATCCATAAAATAACTTTTCTACTTTCTCTTATCTTTTCTAATCTTTTTAATTGTATAATTTCATAAATTTCAAAAATTACCATTGAATGTTACCAATAACCGATATATTACATATTAATTTTCTTGAGAACGCACCATAACATCAACAACGCTACGATAGCCAAATGAATAATTGTGGAGACATTTTACTTCCAAAGTTTTGTGTAGTAGAAAATTTTTAAAAAATGTAACAATAACGTATAAATGATGGAAGCTGCTTGTAAGTAACTAATATTTCTAAAAATTTCTTTATACAATTTAATTCAAAATTTATCTCTTATATATTTATTTTATAGGTGTCGTTATCGATCAATATAACCTAAAAAGGTTGACACCAGTTATCCTAACAAAAATTTTTAAAAAAATTTAACGAACTCTCATAGCAACTAATATGCTATGATGATAATTTTACAATATAACTTTATGCTTTTAAACTTGGATTTTTTGAAATTTAATTTTTTATAAAAATTTAACCAATCATCAAACAATATGAATGGAAGTAAAATACCAAATTTGTCATCCACGGTATGTTTATTATTATTATTATTCTTTCTCTCTTTTATCTTCTCTTAATTTTATATTTTATATTGAAAAAACAAAATCTTTTTATTATATAAATATTATCTTTTTATTATATTCATAATTTTTAAAAAAAATTTTTATATATATTCATTTTGTATTTCCTTCTTATAGTCTTGATAAGGACCGAAAAATCGGTCGAAACGTTGACGTACTTTCAAAATAAAACAACTTTACAAAACCGGAAAGGCCATTCACTTTAATGTTCAAATTATAATACCGGTAACAACATATCTACAAATACTAGATTAGATTCGAGTATACGCATAAAAACTCGTATCCGCACCGAAGTCACATAAAATAGAATACGTGCCAATGCACACAATTCGGGAAATCACAAAACTCGCGACAATATGCTCGCAGGACTGATCGCGCCTCGGCTTCGATCTCCTGCGAGCATTGTCGCTCGTCACGCAATAACCCTCATTCTGTGCCTAAGCACGTAATATACTATTGCCTCAATGAGATATACAAATTAACATCAAGGCATTTTTCGACAGGATGTATATTTTATGTCTACGATTTTTTTTTTCTTTTTGAGATATTTAAACAAAATAGTACATTGTACAACAAGGAAGTAAAGTTTATCATTTAAGGCGAGTGCGATGTTTACATTTCGAGGCGAAGGCGAGCACGCACAAGGCGAAGCCGAGTGCGAATGCGAGCCGAAGCCGAGAAATGTAAACATCGCACGAGATTTTAAATGATCTTACCCCTGTGTTGTACATGATGGGAGGGGGGGTCTGCCCTCAGCGTTACGTCACACATTAAATATGTACCCACGAAATTTGAAAAAAAGTTCTGAAAAGATTATCTACAATAATAATTAATAGCTTCTTTTTTTACTGGATTTTGTACGCGTTAACGAAAAATGTTTTATAAAATTAAGAGGTGTGACGTGACATCGAAGGGGGGGGGGGGGCTGAGGTTTGCGACCATGTGTGACATAGAGGGACGGGGGGGGGGTAAAAATCGCGTGACGTATTATGTGAACGTCCCCTAATGTTTTAAATAGTTATGTGTTTTTCAATTAGCTAAAATTGAAAACAGTATTTTTGAATATCGGAACAAATAAGGCGTAGTAAACCACGTGAAAAACTACGTCGTAAATCACGTCATAAGCCACATCGGAAGCTACGGATCTGACGTAGTTTACAACGTAGTTTACAACGTAGCTAACGACGTCGCATACGACGTAGTTTCCCGTGTGGAAAAATTTCATGGCAGTTTGGAATCATACTAACGCCAGTACAGTTTTTATCACGCTTGACTATTCACAAATTGCTAGCCTGGTACGATCTTGGCGCTGTCTAGTTTTACTGTGATAGTATCGTTGTCAAGTCAGTCTGCAAAGAGCCAATATAAATTCACGAGACTTTAGCGATATTGCAAATCTCTCAAGATTTTATGATGGTACTAGAAAGTCTGCCTATTTGAACTTAGAAAAAAAGGTATGTCATGAAAGAAAATTTGTTTAAACATTTTTATATACATATGATTACTTTATGAATCATAAAAAATTGTGTCGTTTGAAATTATAATTATTTTTGAAATATATTGTCCAAAACAATCGCAGCTAGGTATTCATTGACTTTTATTTATTTAAATGGAGGTTAGTTCTAATCAGTTTTATACCATGTAATTTGTATCCTTTAATAGGATCAAAATATGGAAAATTTAAAACGCAAACGAAAATTAACAGTAGCCCGCGTAAGGAAATTTAAAGCAAACACTTCTGCGTTGTACCTATTCTTCACAATGATTAATGTAAACGTCGTTTATATTACTCTCATGGAAATTTATTTGTTATTTGATATTGAATTTATTTTTGAAGAAGAGTCCAATTTATTGATTTAATAATAAAAATTACTTATGTTAAAATTTTAAAAATATACATGAAATGTGTAAAAAATTAATGATACAAATATATATTTTATATACAATCAAAAAAGCGTCTAATTTAATTCACGATTTCGAAATTTAGAATACTTTTATGAAATTTTCAGGAAAAGTTCACTTAAAAAATATTGATTGGACCGTGCTTAACGATCGAGGAAAGTAGAAGCTTTTCAATTCATTCAGAATTCAAAAATGACAATTGATTTAACCCTTAACTTATTTTTTTATTGCATACCTAGTGGTAGGTTCCGCTTAGATACGTTGGTGTCAGTATGAGACGCCATAACGTTGAAGTGAGCTGGAATTTTTAAAAATTTCGAAAAAAAAAACAAAAAGTAAAGACAAAGGAAAGGTGCGCGTAGTAACCTGTGCTTAATTTTCCTTTTCATTTGACACGCGAATTTCAATCTTATAAGGAATCTTTATCTCAGAATCCTATATCAGCTTTCTCCGATTTCCAGCTTTTTGGTGCTTTTTGCAGTTTTTGTGGCAGTTAAAAAGGTAAGTGCAATTATAGGATATATAGCACAACCTATTTTTAAAACGTTTTTGTAAGTTGTATTTTAATAATCTTTGTCTGGGTGTTAGATTATATGATTAATACTGATTTTCCACTGTTTTTACGTTTAAAAAATATTTAATTCATTCTAGTTTCGATTTTCTTTGATTTGATATTTTTAAATTGTAAGTATGACATGGGTAAATTTTCTTTTTAGAATTATGTCGAGTATCAAGAATGAAGATGACTACCCCTATGAATTGGTTTCATTACAAATTTGCATAATATTATTTCAACAAATGCCTTTATAACATATATGTACGTTTTAAACAACAATATTTATTTTTACATCTATTTATTAGTTACAAAAATAATATTGATTATTTTAGAATCAGTAATATTACCCTCAATGGTTAATTCTTAGAAAGATTTGTGTCGAACAATCAGGGTATAAAATTAAGAAACGAAAGACAGAATAATGTTTGTTCATTTCTTTGGCATAGGGTCAGTTTCTTCTTATTTTCATTGATTAAAATTATTATTACATTTAAAAATGGACAAAAAGAAAGAAAGGCAAACGTTTCGTCCACATATGGGGGCCCTCTTCAGTGCCATAAATTCAAAGATTAATTCAAAATTTCTCTAAAGAATTACAATATAGAAGATAATTAAAAAAGAATTATCATAAAAATTAAAAACTTATCACATAGCTTGCAATTCAAAATGAAGTAGTCCAGTATGCAGCATCACGAATGGAAAAAAATTTGATGTTCACTATGAATAAAAACTGGATAAAATGAAAAAGCATAAAAGATTTTGTACACGAACCGACCGGAATTTTTTTCAAAAAATGTTTATTATCAAAGAAAGATGCCAAATTGATTCTAAATGGCAAAATGCGAACAAGTTTGACATTTATGAAACCTTCTCGTGAAGACTTTAATACCGGCGACTCTCACAGAATGATCTGAACTGTTTTAAAAACCGTCTCGGGACATGTGGCTTTGCTGACCGAAAATTTTGTTCCTGTAAGAAATCCTGAGAGGTTCTTTTCCTCCTTGAAGAAGACTATTGTCCTCTATCTAGTTAAGAAATTCGAGATGTTTATGGTGATTTTCACGTGTGGACGAAGGCGTTTATTTTTCAAGAAAACGAATTTTTTAACACAATATTTAAAAAAATTGAATGTTGTTTATTTTCGAATTCAGATTTATTCTGAGATGTTTTTGAAAAAAAATAATAAATTTAACTTTAAAAATTAATAAAAATGCAATTTAAATATTCGTGATATTAAGTATCACATTTGAAGTATTATTAAATTTAACTAGTTCTGAAGATGGTCAGAACTGTTAGATATCCTAGCTTTATAGTGAAAGTGCCATTTTTAAATTTCAAATTGACATGTTTGGTAACATGTCTATTATTGTATTGACCCAAATTCATAGAATTTTTGTTCATTTCTTTGGCATAGGGTCAGTTTCTTCTTATTTTCATTGATTAAAATTATTATTACATTTAAAAATGCACAAAAAGAAAGAAAGGCAAACGTTTCGGCCACATATGGGGGCCCTCTTCAGTGCCATAAATTCAAAGATTAATTCAAAATTTCTCTAAAGAATTACAATATAGAAGATAATTAAAAAAGAATTATCATAAAAATTAAAAACTTATCACATAGCTTGCAATTCAAAATGAAGTAGTCCAGTATGCAGCATCACGAATGGAAAAAAATTTGATGTTCACTATGAATAAAAACTGGATAAAATGAAAAAGCATAAAAGATTTTGTACACGAACCGACCGGAATTTTTTTCAAAAAATGTTTATTATCAAAGAAAGATGCCAAATTGATTCTAAATGGCAAAATGCGAACAAGTTTGACATTTATGAAACCTTCTCGTGAAGACTTTAATACCGGCGACTCTCACAGAATGATCTGAACTGTTTTAAAAACCGTCTCGGGACATGTGGCTTTGCTGACCGAAAATTTTGTTCCTGTAAGAAATCCTGAGAGGTTCTTTTCCTCCTTGAAGAAGACTATTGTCCTCTATCTAGTTAAGAAATTCGAGATGTTTATGGTGATTTTCACGTGTGGACGAAGGCGTTTATTTTTCAAGAAAACGAATTTTTTAACACAATATTTAAAAAAATTGAATGTTGTTTATTTTCGAATTCAGATTTATTCTGAGATGTTTTTGAAAAAAAATAATAAATTTAACTTTAAAAATTAATAAAAATGCAATTTAAATATTCGTGATATTAAGTATCACATTTGAAGTATTATTAAATTTAACTAGTTCTGAAGATGGTCAGAACTGTTAGATATCCTAGCTTTATAGTGAAAGTGCCATTTTTAAATTTCAAATTGACATGTTTGGTAACATGTCTATTATTGTATTGACCCAAATTCATAGAATTTTTGTTCATTTCTTTGGCATAGGGTCAGTTTCTTCTTATTTTCATTGATTAAAATTATTATTACATTTAAAAATGCACAAAAAGAAAGAAAGGCAAACGTTTCGGCCACATATGGGGGCCCTCTTCAGTGCCATAAATTCAAAGATTAATTCAAAATTTCTCTAAAGAATTACAATATAGAAGATAATTAAAAAAGAATTATCATAAAAATTAAAAACTTATCACATAGCTTGCAATTCAAAGTGAAGTAGTCCAGTATGCAGCATAACGAATTGAAAAATTTCTTGAAGTTCACTATGAATAAAAAACCGGATAAAATGAAAAAATATAAAAGATTTTGCACACGAACCGACCGGAATTTTTTTCAAAAAATGTTTATTATTAATGAATGATGCCAAATTCGTTCACAATGGCAAAACGCGAACAAGTTTTACATTCATCATAAACGTCTCGAATTTCTTAACTAAGTACAGGACAAAAGTCTTCTTCAAGGAGGAAAAGAACCTCTCAGGATTGCTTAAAGGAAAAAAATTTTCGGTCAGCAAAGCCACATGTCCCGAGTCGGTTTTTAAAACAGTTCAGATCATTCTGTGAGAGACGCCGGTATTAAAGTTTTCACGAGAAGTTTTCATGAATGTAAAACTTGTTCGCGTTTTGCCATTGTGAACCAATTTGGCATCATTCATTAATAATAAACATTTTTTGAAAAAAATTCCGGTCGGTTCGTGTGCAAAATCTTTTATATTTTTTCATTTTATCCGGTTTTTTATTCATAGTGAACTTCAAGTAATTTTTCAATTCGTGATGCTGCATAGTGGACTACTTCATTTTGAATTGCAAGCTATGTGATAAGTTTTTAATTTTTATGATAATTCTTTTTTAATTATCTTCTATATTGTAATTCTTTAGAGAAATTTTGAATTAATCTTTGAATTTATGGCACTGAAGAGGGCCCCCATATGTGGCCGAAACGTTTGCCTTTCTTTCTTTTTGCGCATTTTTAAATGTAATATTAATTTTAATCAATGAAAATAATAAGAAACTGACCCTATTCCAAATAAATGAACAAACATTATATGAATTTGGGTCAATACAATAATAGACATGTCACGCGATTTTTAGCTATTTTTACTTGAAAAAAACACATCTTATGAAACCAATAACAAATAAATAATACGAAAACAGACAATAATTGCCATAATAAATATGTTAAAATATTTTATAAAAGTCACATAACTTTAATAATTAAAAGCTGAGTCCGTCATTATAATAGGTGTTAAACGAGCAAACAGAGTTTGTAAATTAAGGGAATACATCGACGATAGTTTATAGTATATGTTAACAACGAAGAAACTAAAACAAATAAGAACCAATGTGTAAGAAATTTCATTGGTAAGAACATTGAAAAACGTTTGAATAAAACTAAATATCACTCTTCTGACAATTCCAATATTAGTAATAACTCTTTATGCCCACGAAAATACCATCAAAAAGTTTGTCTTCCCTTTTCAAATAATAATTTTATAACATTATCCAAAATTAAAAAAAAATATAACATTTCTACGATTCCGTTAGTGGAAAAAAGTTTAAATTCAATTATTAAATTAGGAAAGGATTTCACAGAAAAATTGCAACAAACTAACATTGTTTATAGCTTCAAGTGTCAAAACTGTCCTGCCATATATATAGGTGAAACGAAAAGATCTCTAAAAACTCGTATTAATGAACATAAAAACAACAAAAATAGCGAATCTGTCGTATTTAAACATCGGGCTGAATTTAATCACGAGTTTGATTGGGAACATGTAAATATTATTGATTACGAATCTGATTATAAAAAAAGATTAACATGTGAGTTGATTCATATAAAATGCAACAAATTTAGTATCAACAAAAAGGAGGACATATTTACTTTAAATAGAATTTACTTCCCATTATTAAAATTATTAGATTCGTGAATGAATTTAAGTTTGAATTTCTTACACATTGGTTCTTATTTGTGTTAGTTTCTTCGTTGTTAACTTATACTATAAACTCTCGTCGATGTATTCCCTTAGTTTACAAACTCTGTTTGCACGTTTAACACCTATTATAATGACGGACTCAGCTTTTAATTATTAACGTTATGTGACTTTTATAAATTATTTTAACTTATTTATTATGGTAATTATTGTCTGTTTTCGTATTATTTATTTGTTATTGGTTTCATAAGATGTGGTTGGCGTACCCATGCCAACGAAACGTCGCACTTGACAACGCAACATTCTGTCTTTCTTTCATTTCTCATTATTTTGGCATAGGGTCAGATTCTTTTTATTTTCGTCGATTAAATTTTTCAGTATCAAATATAAAAATACTCAAACAGAAAGCAAGGCAAACGTTTCGGCCACATATGGAGGCCCTCTTCAGTGCCATAAATTCAAAGATTAATTCAAAATTTCTGTAAAACGGAATAATTAAAATAAGGATTATCATAAAATTGAACAACTTATCTCATAGCTTGCAATTCAAAATGAACTAGTCCAGTATGCAGCATCACGAATTGAAAAAATATTTATAGTTCACTGTGAATAATAAACCGGAAAACATTAAAAAAATTTTTTTTTTTTGCACACGAACCGCCGGAATTTGAAACAATTTTATTATTGAAGAACGATGCCAAATTGGTTATCAATGGCAAAACGCGAGCAAGGTTTACATTTTTTTAAAACTTTTTGTGGAGACTTTGTTACCGTAGTCTCTCACAGAATGATCTGAACTGTTTTCGGAACCGACTCGAGACATGTGGCTTTGCTGAACGAAAATTTTTTTATATAAGCAATCCTGAGAGGTTCTTTTCCTCCTTGAAGAAGACTATTATCCGATACCTAGTTAAGAAATTCGAGGCGTTTATGTTGATTTTCACGAGTGGACGAAGGCGTGTATTTTTCAAGAAACGATTTTTTATATCTGCTTCATGGACAATCCATTTAATATTTAATTTGCAAGTAATACCTTGCTTGCAAATTAAATATTAAAAAATACACGCCTTCGTCCACTCGTGAAAATCAACATAAACGCCTCGAATTTCTTAACTAGGTATCGGATAATAGTCTTCTTCAAGGAGGAAAAGAACCTCTCAGGATTGCTTATATAAAAAAATTTTCGTTCAGCAAAGCCACATGTCTCGAGTCGGTTCCGAAAACAGTTCAGATCATTCTGTGAGAGACTACGGTAACAAAGTCTCCACAAAAAGTTTTAAAAAAATGTAAACCTTGCTCGCGTTTTGCCATTGATAACCAATTTGGCATCGTTCTTCAATAATAAAATTGTTTCAAATTCCGGCGGTTCGTGTGCAAAAAAAAAAAATTTTTTTAATGTTTTCCGGTTTATTATTCACAGTGAA
This sequence comes from Diplolepis rosae, assembly GCA_030998225.1. Classification (NCBI taxonomy): domain Eukaryota; kingdom Metazoa; phylum Arthropoda; class Insecta; order Hymenoptera; family Diplolepididae; genus Diplolepis; species Diplolepis rosae. Next base: position 425,060 of record JAPYXD010000630.1, read on the forward strand.
CTATAAATATTTTTTCAATTCGTGATGCTGCATACTGGACTAGTTCATTTTGAATTGCAAGCTATGAGATAAGTTGTTCAATTTTATGATAATCCTTATTTTAATTATTCCGTTTTACAGAAATTTTGAATTAATCTTTGAATTTATGGCACTGAAGAGGGCCTCCATATGTGGCCGAAACGTTTGCCTTGCTTTCTGTTTGAGTATTTTTATATTTGATACTGAAAAATTTAATCGACGAAAATAAAAAGAATCTGACCCTATGCCAAAATAATGAGATATGAAAAAAATTCTATGAATTTTGGGTCAATATAATAGCAGACATGTTATCAAACATGTCACTTTAAAATTCTGTCTTTCGTTTCTTAATTTTATACCCTGACTGATCGACACAAATCTTTCTAAGAATAATATTGATTGTTTCACAATTGTAACAACAATAATATTTATTCAATATTTAAAGAATTTAGCACCTGTCGACGTCGTATCCTATTTCATACGCGACTAGTGATCCTCCGATAATGTACAGCTAGAAAAATTTCCACACGGGTTACGACGTCGGAATTTCCAATAGGGTGTAGTTCCCCGTGTCGTTTCTCATGTGGTTTTCTATGAACAATGTTTTTTATTGATTGATTATTTTGAAATTGTAAATTATTAAATTTTGAACGTTAGAATTAAATTTTAAGTGATGAATCATTTATAATGTATACATGAAAAGACTCGCTTAGGATATTCCTAGCGGACCGGATCCAATGAACGGTCGGCGAATTTTTCAATTATAATTTTGCGGTACATTTTGAGTTTGAAGGTATCAAAATTGATACAGCAATTTTATTTTTTAGCGTTAGAAACTAAAAAAAACATAATACCTATCATTCTAGGCAGTGTGGTGTTTCAGCAATGTTTCACTACTACCACCACACGGAAAAAAGTGCAGATGTGATAGGGAAGTTTATCTTTGTTATAGCTAAACCAAGCTAAACATTTAGCTGGAAACGAACAAGTGAATGTAAGAAGATCTTTGAATCAGCTAAAGTTCATGCCCAAGAAATATGGCCGGGTCTCGTATGTTACAAGAAAAGCTACACGTTCAGTATAAGAAATTGAGACAGGAAACTGTACAGGAACATGCAGAAGATCATGTAACAATATATCTTTGACAGTTTTCCTTATTTTATTATTATGAAGTTTCAAATCACTAACATATTCCTATACGATTTCGTGTCTCAATTTCTTACGCTGAACGTGTAGTTTTTCTTGTATGAGACCTGGTCATGTTTCTTGAGCATGAACTAATGGAGGATTAAGAACGGGGTCCTGTACATAGTTTTTCAGCAGGGATATCTTCTGGATGAAAATGTCTTCGGTAAACGGCATCATCTGCTTTGAGTTTAACATACAAATTAATAAGTATATTCATATACATTTCCGCAAAGTTCCGCAAATGAACCACTGCGCTGCCTTCAATGACAGGTACATGATGTTTTTCTAACTTTTTTCGCTAAACAGTAAAATTATTGTATTTATTCCTTCACCTTCTATTCCAAATTTCGCCACAGAATTTTTTTACCGTTCTTAACCATAATAATGCGAGGTCAGAGAACGTTCGGAGTATTTTCTGACCATACTCTCCACCAAGTCTGCCAGGTCATTTATACTATTAAAAGAATATCTGAGGATTATTTTTTGACTCTAAAATTAAGCCTTGGTTGCTGCTAAATACATGAAAAAATACAATTAATTATAAAAATTGGTAAATTTTTGCGTCGGCTGCTATAAACCGAAACAATCTGGCAATGTGGGAATGAGAATGTATAGGTATGTATGATAAGCGCTGTTTGAAATTAATAACCTACATTGCTTCATTTTGGAATAAAACTCATATGATTTGAGAAACAAGAAATGGAGATCTGTAATAAATAAGGTATACAAAATAATATTTTCTTTAATTTCATTAATAATAAACATAAAAATTATCATAAAATATGTATGTATATAAATCAAAATACCTGTAGTTTTTCTGTCGCATTTTTTATACACACATCAAAGTATATATAGTCGATTGTTGTTAAATATTTTAGTCAATCTCAAAATAAAATTAAAAAAAAAGTTTTGTCAAATAGTCGTATCATAACTGGAACAGTCGTAAAAATTGTTGACAAAACAAAAAGGTCAAATATTAATTCCAATTTTTGTCAAATTATAGTCATAAATAATTATCGCACATTGCACCGATAGATGAAAAGTTTTTATCATTATTTTTGATTCTGAAATTTTTGTAACAAAAGTGTGGTTTCACTGAAGCTAATAATGGAATACTGAGAAGTAGTAAACAGACGAAACGGAAATTTGTATGTGACGAATTTGACAGTGCCGTAGTAGTCCAAGCAACAGGGCATTTGTTAGGACATTATTTATTTCAGAAAACGGACTGCACTATCAGAAGAAAGGTTGGTCATAGAGTAATTGTGTCATGTTCTGGACAACGAAATATGATTTATAAATTTTTTATCAACATTTAAGACCAAAAAACGCACTTTTTTTAGTTTTTTGTTTATAACATTAGAAGTAATTGTTGAATCTCAATGACATCAATTGAAAAGTTGTAGACAATTGAATTGCGAACAAAATGAGCCGTCGCATGATCTGATTGAATAATTAGAAGCGGATAAAATTCGAAATAACCGAGAAATTTAGCTTTTGTTAAACTAATTAATATCTCAGTTAATTTTTAACTTTTTAGGTTGAGGTTTGGTGGAAAGGTAGCAGACTTTATGCTCTTTAAATGTATAAAAAAACGAACACTTTAAGATAATATGTTTCCGCGCTTTTGACACTTTAATTTATTTAATGCGTTAATTGTAAAATGTCTGCTTGTCGCAGAGGTGCTCCGATTTTTAGTTTGAAGACGGCTTTTAAAAATATAAATCAAGCACAACAGAAGGTCAATCTTGGTTTTTCGCTAAAATCTTGCAAAGTTCATTAAAAAACACCCCAAACATGGCTTCAAACGCCTGAACGCAGCAAAGTGACAGTGGTGGGGGGAGAAGGCGAGTAGGCTCACTGAGTCACTTTGCTGCAATCAGGCGTTTAAAGCCATGTTTGGGGTTTTTTTTAATAAATCTGTGATATTTAATTTGGCATGGGGTTAGTTTAGTTCCAATTTGTTTATGTCGTAAAAAACATAAACATCAGAAAGGCAAACGTTTCGGCCACAAATGGGGGCCCTCTTCAGTGCCAACAATTTTAATTTGCATTAAAAATAATAATTATAAACTAAACAAGCAAAACTCATGCAACTTAATATTTATTTTCTTTTTGTTTTTGTTTTTTTTGTTTTATTCTTATAATAAATTTATTAATAAAATTAGAACATGCGAATAGACCCTCCAGCATCGTCCTCACACAGAAGTCCTCTCGTGTCCGATTCGTGGAAGATGTGAATCGCTGAACGCGCCACCTCAAAGGCACACAACCACAATTAATTCCATAAAAACACAGGTCAAAAATCCAATCGTGAGCCCTCGATGGAGAACGCACAGCACAACACACACACACTCACGAACCCGAGAAGTTAAGGGTGAGTCGAAAACCGATAAATTTGAATTTGGGAAGAAAAAATTAAAATTTTTTTTTTCCTCTTTGCGATCACCGTGTCGACAGTCAGTATGGTAGACTGCCACTCCGCTGCAAGACAGAGAGAAAACTGATTTAGAAAATATTGAGAATTTTCTGTATACGAGAAAACTTGTTATGAGGAGTCAAGTTACAACCTCAAAGAGTATGCACACTCAAAATCTTTTCAACGTCCCGAGCACTTGAGATTTCTATTTGCCAAAGCGTTCGAGGAAAGCAAACCCCATACCACATGTTCGAAGGAATCCGTCCGAAAAGTCGCTTAATACGGTACCGAAACACTCCCTCGAACATATTTTAATACAGTCGTTAAAAATAATCGCGAGTGAGAACATTTTTTGATAAAAGAGAATGGTATAGAATTTTTAAGTTATTTTGAATTGAAATACATGTAGAAAACTTTTTTGCCAATACTTTTACTGAAGTATTGTATTTATATTAAAACAAACACATAATGCAATCAGTAATCCTGAGAACACGAAGAATAGAATTTTTTTAAATGCTTTAATTAGAAATGTATGATATGCGCGTGAACCCTTGTTGCCAAACTAGATCTAGATCCACGAAAAAAAGCATTTATGAATTGATATGAGACTGAACTCAGTGTTATAAACGCGAAAAAAGAGAATTTTTTATTTATTTTAACTGACAAGTATGATATATGCGTAAAAATCTTTATGACAATATTTTTCAAAAGTATTGTATTTATAATAAGAATCACTCCCGTAATGTAATTATCAATCATAATTACGCGAAAACACGAAGAATAGAAATTTTTTAGTTATTTTAAATTGACACGTATTATATATGCGTAAAAAACTTGGTTGACAATAATTTTACGAAAGTATTGTATTTATAATAAAGCGATCCCATAATGCGATTATTAATCCTAAAAACGCGAAAACGCGAAGAAAAAGAATTTTTTACTCATTTTAAATTGACATGCATGATATGCGCATGAAAAACTTTGTTGCCAATACTTTTCCGAAAGTATTGTATTCAAAGTAAAGGATTCCCATAATGTAATTACTTCACATAGAAACGCGAAAACGCGAAAACACGAAAACGCGAAGAATAAGAGATTTCTTTAGTTATTTTGAATTGACACGTAGGATATATGTGTATAAAACCTTGTTTACAATAATTTTCCAAAGGTATTGCATTTATAGTAAGAAACGCTCCTGTAATGTAATTACTAATCCTAAATACGCGAAAATGAGAAGAAACAGATTTTGTAGTTATTTTAATTTCACCTGTATGATGTACGCGTAAAAACATTGCTACCGATACTTTGTCGAAAGTATTGTATTTATAATAAAGCAATCCCATAATGCAATTACTGATCCTAAAAACGCGAAAACCCGAAAAATAAAAATTTTTAAACAATTTTTAAGATATTTTGAATTGACATGTAATATATATGCGTAAAAAACTTAGTTGAGAATACTTTTTCAAAAGTATTGTATTTATAGTAGAGCAATTCCATAATGCAATTACTGATACTGAAACCGCGAAAACCCGGAAAATAAAAATTTTTAAGAATTTTTAAGATATTTTAAATTGACATGTGAGATATATGCGTAACAAGCTTAATTGACAATACTTTTACAAAGGTATTGTATTTTTAGTGAACATCACGCCCGTAATGTAATTACCAATCATGATTACGCGATAATGCGAAGAATAAAATTCTCTGGATATTTTAAATAGATTTCGAGACATGTTTGTATTAATGTCTTCAGTTTTTATCTTGACCCAAAAATAAATTCAATGTAGTTTATTTATATTGGCATTGGGTCATAATTTTTCATTAAAGAACAATGTTCAAGCAAACATATCAAAAAAATTTTTAAAGGGGCAGAAAATATATTGTAGGGGTGAAAAAGGCAAACGTTTCGGCCACAAATGGGGGCCCTCTTCAGTGCCAAATTTAATGTACTTAGTGTCTAAGCTGTAAACGTGCAAGAAAAGTTATTAGCACTAACATTAGATTTTTTTTTTTGTTTTGTTTTTGTTTTTTTGGTATTTTTTAATGATATTTTATACACATGCAAAACTTATGTGAGAAAGGAAGATGGTAAGCTCCAAGGCATCTAGGAACGAGACCGCTCCAAAACACAGCCTTAAAAAAGTGTGAGAACTCCTATCTTGCAGATCCGCGAAGAGTGAATCCGCAAACTGCCCCTCCTCAAAGGTACACACGAGAACCACCTATGGACACTGATATCTCCTACAAAATAAGCACAGATCCTGCAGAAAAAACATCACCATCCACAAGGGGGCTCACAACACCCACAAGAAGTAAGCACTTCACGAAATCACAAAACACGAACCCGGACGGAAACAGATTTTTCGTTGAAGGGCAAAATCAAAAATTGATAGTTTTTATTTCAATATTTAATCTTCTATTTTCCTTTAAGACACAGAGGCGGCAGATAGAAGTAGCCACACACTCTGTTTGGTGTCAAAAAGGAAACTGATTTGATAAGAGAGCAGTACCGTTTGAAAACTAGCATAAAATTTTAATATATACAGTGAAAATTTGTTGTGGAGGGTCAAGTTACAACCGCATAAACAAAACCCATACACGGTCTATGTCCTGGAAACTCGGGACCCGAGTACGCTTAAGTGTTCGGAGAGCGGAGAGAGAGAAAGAAGGGTTTCAGACCACATGTTGAGAGAGACCCTCGGAGGAAGTAATTTTGGAATAAAATAAAATGTGATGATTAAAAAACATATTCTTAGAAAGAGAGTTGCAAAACAATGAAAAGGGCTATGTCTTATTCAGTTAGTTTATCTAAAAATGCATTATTTTATATTTATAAAAATCTTATATTCATAAAAATTTTATATTTATAAAAATTTATACTTATAAAAATTTTATTTTCGGATTAAAACAAAAATATCATATTTAAGATGGTAAGAATACGTATAAAAATCGCATTTCTTTTAAAGGTACCACTCGCGTATGTACGTTATTATGTAGCGTTAATTAAGTAAAGAATGTATTCATAATTTTAAACCGGCGTTGAATCAAAATAATTCTCAATTGCTTTAAATCAGCGAGAAGTATTAGCGTATGTAATATAGTGAACGCTTCGCGGCTTGTTAATGCGATTTAATATTCGCATCGAACTAACGTTGAGCAATCTCACATAAGATATGTTAACTGTTAATAAAAGTCGTATTTATTTCATAAGTAAAACTCGCGTGTATATATTTTATGTAGCGTTGAGAATGTGTTTAAAGAATCCATCATTTGATAAACGACACGGGGCGCGAAATTCAAAATTCTCAGAGATTATATTCCGCGAGAAATATTCGCGTATGTAATATATTGAACGCTTCGCGGCTTGTTAATGCGATTTAATATTTGCATCGAACCAACGTTGAGCAATCTCACATAAGATACGTTAACTGTTAATAAAAGTCGTATTTATTTCATAAGTAAAACTCGCGTGTATAAATTTTATGTAGCGTTGAGAATGTGTTTAAAGAATCCATCATTTGATAAACGACACGGGGCGCGAAATTCAAAATTCTCAGAGATTATATTCCGCGAGAAATATTCGCGTATGTAATATATTGAACGCTTCGCGGCTTGTTAATGCGATTTAATAGTCGCATCGAACCAACGTTGAGCAATCTCACATAAGATACGTTAACTGTTAATAAAAGTCGTATTTATTTCATAAGTAAAACTCGCATGTATAAATTTTATGTAGCGTTGAGAATGTGTTTAAAGAATCCATCATTTGATAAACGACACGGGGCGCGAAATTCAAAATTCTCAGAGATTATATTCCGCGAGAAATATTCGCGTATGTAATATATTGAACGCTTCGCGGCTTGTTTATGCGAGTATATGTTCACATAGGACTAATCCTGACGAATCTCATATATGAGACGTTAAATATACATAAAAATCGTATTTATTTCCCAAAAGTAAACTCGCGTGTAAAAATTTTAATGTAGCGTTGAGTACCTGTTGAAAGAATCCATCATTCGGTAAACGGCACGGGGCGCGAAACTCAAAAATCTCGGAGATTATATTCCGCGAAAAGTATTCGCGTATTTAATATATAGAAAGCTTTGCGGCTTGTTTATGCAAATTGATGTTCAAATAGGACCAATCCTGATGAATCTCATATGTAAGACGTTAAATATAGTTAAAAATCGTATTTATTTCCGAAAGTAAACTCGCGTGTATAAATTTTATGTAGCGTTGAGGAACGTGTTTAGAGAATCCATCATTTGATAAACGACACAGGGCGCGAAATTCAAAATTCTCAGAGATTATATTCCGCGAGAAATATTCGCGTATGTAATATATTGAACGCTTCGCGGCTTGTTTATGCGAATATATGTTCACATAGGACTCATCCTGACGAATCTCATATATGAGACGTTAAATATACATAAAAATCGTATTTATTTCCCAAAAGTAAAATCGCGTGTGAAAATTTTAATGTAGCGTTGAGTACCTGTTGAAAGAATCCATCATTCAGTAAACGGCACGGGGCGCGAAACTCAAAAATCTCGGAGATTATATTCCGCGAAAAGTATTGGCGTATTTAATATGTAGAAGGCTTTGCAGCTTGTTTATGCAAATTGATATTCACATAGGACCAATTGTGATGAATCTCATATGTAAGACGTTAAATATAGATAAAAATCGTATTTATTTCCGAAAGTAAACTCGCGTGTATAAATTTTATGTAGCGTTGAGAACGTGTTTAGAGAATCCATCATTTGATAAACGACACAGGGCGCGAAATTCAAAATTCTCAGAGATTATATTCCGCGAGAAATATTCGCGTATGTAATATATTGAACGCTTCGCGGCTTGTTTATGCGAATATATGTTCACATAGGACTAATCCTGACGAATCTCATATATGAGACGTTAAATATACATAAAAATCGTATTTATTTCCCAAAAGTAAACTCGCGTGTGAAAATTTTAATGTAGCGTTGAGTACCTGTTGAAAGAATCCATCATTCAGTAAACGGCACGGGGCGCGAAACTCAAAAATCTCGGAGATTATATTCCGCGAAAAGCATTGGCGTATTTAATATGTAGAAGGCTTTGCAGCTTGTTTATGCAAATTGATATTCACATAGGACCAATTCTGATGAATCTCATATGTAAGACGTTAAATATAGATAAAAATCGTATTTATTTCCGAAAGTAAACTCGCGTGTATAAATTTTATGTAGCGTTGAGAACGTGTTTAGAGAAACCATCATTTGATAAACGACACAGGGCGCGAAATTCAAAATTCTCAGAGATTATATTCCGCGAGAAATATTCGCGTATGTAATATATTGAACGCTTCGCGGCTTGTTTATGCGAATATATGTTCACATAGGACTAATCCTGACGAATCTCATATATGAGACGTTAAATGTACATAAAAATCGTATTTATTCCCCAAAAGTAAACTCGCGTGTGACAATTTTAATGTAGCGTTGAGTACCTGTTGAAAGAATCCATCATTCGGTAAACGACACAGGGCGCGAAATTCAAAATTCTCAGAGATTATATTCCGCGAGAAATATTCGCGTATGTAATATGTAGAAGGCTTTGCAGCTTGTTTATGCAAATTGATATTCACATAGGACCAATTCTGATGAATCTCATATGTAAGACGTTAAATATAGATAAAAATCTTTTTTATTTCCGAAAGTAAACTCGCGTGTATAAATTTTATGTAGCGTTGAGAACGTGTTTAGAGAATCCATCATTTGATAAACGACACAGGGCGAGAAATTCAAAATTCTCAGAGATTATATTCCGCGAGAAATATTCGCGTATGTAATATATTGAACGCTTCGCGGCTTGTTTATGCGAATATATGTTCACATAGGACTAATCCTTGACGAATCTCATATATGAGACGTTAAATATACATAAAAATCGTATTTATTTCAGAAAGTAAACTCGCGTGTATAAATTTTATGTAGCGTTGAGAACGTGTTTAGAGAATCCATCATTTGATAAACGATACAGGGCGCGAAATTAAAAATTCTCAGAGATAATATTCCACGAGAAATATTCGCGTATGTAATATGTAGAAGGCTTTGCAGCTTGTTTATGCAAATTGATATTCACATAGGACCAATTCTGATGAATCTCATATGTAAGACGTTAAATATAGATAAAAATCTTTTTTATTTCCGAAAGTAAACTCGCGTGTATAAATTTTATGTAGCGTTGAGAACGTGTTTAGAGAATCCATCATTTGATAAACGACACAGGGCGAGAAATTCAAAATTCTCAGAGATTATATTCCGCGAGAAATATTCGCGTATGTAATATATTGAACGCTTCGCGGCTTGTTTATGCGAATATATGTTCACATAGGACTAATCCTTGACGAATCTCATATATGAGACGTTAAATATACATAAAAATCGTATTTATTTCCCAAAAGTAAACTCGCGTGTGAAAATTTTAATGTAGCGTTGAGTACATGTTTAGAGAATCCATCATTTGATAAACGACACAGGGCGCGAAATTCAAAAATCTCGGAGATTATATTCCGCGAGAAGTATTCGCGTATGTAATATATTGAACGCTTTGCGGCTTGTTAATGCGAATTGAAGTTCACATAGGACCAATCCTGATGAATCTCATATGTAAGACGTTAAATATAGATAAAAATCGTATTTATTTGCAAAAGTAAACTCGCGTGAATAAATATTATTTAGCGCTGAGTACCTGTTGAAAGAATCCATCATTTGATAAACGACACAGGGCGCGAAATTAAAAATTCTCAGAGATAATATTCCGCGAGAAATATTCGCGTATGTAATATATGGAACGCTACGCGGCTGGTTCATGCAATTTAATATTCCCAACGGACTATCGTTGACCAATCTTATATATGAGACGTTAATTGATTTTATATTAAAAGAAATATTAACAGGTATAAGTCGAGCGTTTAGTGGCCTATACATAATATTTATAATTATTTATAATAATTATTATTATGTATTTATAATATTGTTTATTTATATATATTATCATTTATTCCTCATATAAACGGTGTCCGATATAATATTTAATTGAAAATTGCCAGGAATAAATGAATTGATAAAAAAGTTTACTAAAGGTTGATATAATTAATAAAACCTTTTATTCGAAATTGATATATATTTTTAAAAATTAGGACTATAAGCCCAATGAGCCTAATGAGCCCTCTTCATTGTTTGAACGTGACTTCTTTCTCATTCTGGGTCGCCATGTGGTTAGATGTTGTGGAACAGCTAGACCGAGAGACCTTATTTTTTTATGATAGGGTTGTAAATCTTAGAAAGGTTCTCAATATCTGTTCTGAGATTTACGGCTTCTTTCGTACCTGCAATGTGACACATTTCCAACAGCAATGTCTTTTTGTAATTACATTCCATGGATAATATCTTGGTGCCATCGAAATCGAAAAAATGGTCCTTTTCTATGGTGTGTTTTGTTAACGCGTTTTGTTTAGTAGGGCATTCTCTAATATTATTTTTATATTCCTTTATTCGATTTTTTAGAAAACGTTTAGTTTGCCCTATGTAAACAGCTTTACAGTTATTGTCTTTACATGGGATGCTATACACGATATTAGAGAGCTGTTCTTTTTTTAACCGGTCTTTTGTAGATTTAAATATCATTTTTAAACTTTTATGGTTTTTGAAGGCAGTATTAATATTGTAGTTACCTAAGATTCTTGAAATTTTTTCAGATAGGCCTTCAACGTAAGGTATGCTAATAAAGGGTTTAATTTCTGTGTCTGCAACTATCTGGTTTCTACCTAGTCGTGATTTACGTTCTAACGTCTGAAGTCTAAATTCAATGATCTCTTTTACAAAGGTTGAGGGATAGCAATTTTCTTGTAGAACGTTTTTTATTAGGTCAAGGTTTTCCGTGTGGAATTCCTTGTCTGATAGAAGAATGGCTCTGTCCACTAAGTTATTGACTACACTTTTTTTGTATCTCAATGGGTGGTGAGAAAAAAAAGTTCAAGTATCTACCTGACCAAGTAGGTTTTCTATACCAATTAAGCGAGAGTTTTTGGTCCTGTTTTCTAGTAATAGAAATGTCTAAGAAGTTAATAGTCCGTTCTTTCTCTTTTTCTAGGGTAAATTTGATGTTGAATTGGTTTGTATTGAAACATTGTAAAATATTTTCAATCTCTGTATGAGGAGCCACAATTAAAATATCGTCAACGTACCGAAGGTATAGCGGTAGTTGAAAACCAAGGCTTGATAACCTTTCTTTTTCTAAATCGTCCATGACTATATCAGCCAGGATAGGGGAAAAGGGAGAGCCCATGGGTAACCCTCGTTTTTGGAAGAAAGTTTTACCATTGAAATTGAAGTCCGTGCTATCCAAACACAGACGTAGACCTTCTTCAAAATCTTTCCATGGCATTTTTACTTTCGGCTTAATTTCATGCCATCTACTTTTTACTGCAGATACAGCTGCCTCTTTTGGAACGTTTGTAAAGAGGGATACAACGTCCAAGGAGGCGAAAACTGCATTGTTAGGAATTGTAACATTTTTTAGTTTTTTTACCAGTTCGAAACTGTTAATAACTTTGGACTGTGGAGGTGTAACGTTTTTCGTGATGACGTTACTAAAATAGGATGCTACGTTATACGTAGGACTACCCACATAGGAGACGATAGGTCTAAGAGGGTGACACACTTTGTGAATCTTGGGCAGACCATAAAATCTGGAAGGAACTGCGATAGAAGTTCTGAGTTCCTTCGCCAAGAGATTGTTTATTAGTTTTTTGTTTTCCCATTTTTTAACGTGTTTGTTGACCTTATTCTGTATCTTGGTGGTCGTATCATTCGTCCTAACTTCGTAAGTACTGACGTCATCAAGGAGGTTTTTTACCTTAGCATTATAGTCAGTTCGCGTTAAGGCAACAGTAACGTTTCATTTGTCAGCCTTGGTAAAAACTATATCAGGGTTGTTTTTAATGAAATTCTTTGTCTCTTTAATTTCTTTAAGGGGTTGCAAAAGTTTTGATTTAGGTTTACTACCATTCTTAGAGAAGTTGTTAACGCAATTTACTATTTTCAGGCGGGCCTCGTCTTGTGATTCAACCGGAATTTTATTAATGTTCGACTCAATATCCGCGATGATGTTAAAGGTAGGGGTATCACGATTGTCCACAGTCAAACCGAAATTGATGCCTAAACTAGCAACTTTCGCGACATTTTCAGGGATTTGAGTTCCAGATAGGTTTTTGAACCATTTCTGGTTAAGAACGCTGTTGGAGATGGTACACGTACTGCGTTCGAGTGAGCCAAGCAACCTGTCAATTTTGTTTTTACACTTTAATTTGCAATCATGAAAAATCCTATTTATTTTAATTGTCTCTAACCGGAAAAAATTGTGCGAAACGTGGTCTGGAAAAAAGTGGTAAATTTGATCTTCTAACTGTGAAATATGATTCTTCAGCCTCACAATAGAAGCGCAGAGGTCTCGAATTTCCAAGTTCAAGATAGATTTTTGGAAGTTGTGACGTATGTTGGAGAGTCTGTTCTCCATATTTGGACAGTAAAAAACCATGGATTGCAACCCTTGCGTTTGTAGATGTCTTGGAAAGATTTCAAGTTTCCTACAACGTAGGAGGAAAACTCTTTGATTAAACTGCTTAACATAATCGATTTCTAAATGAGACCAGTCTTTAAGCAGTCTGACCCCGCTAAACCCATATGTACATTGTATTTGATAATAAAAACCTTTCCCTCTTTTGCCGCGGTATGTATTGCCATTATTAAAATAATTTCGAGACATGTTTGTATTAATGTCTTCAGTTTTTATCTTGACCCAAAAATAAATTCAATGTAGTTTATTTATATTGGCATTGGGTCATAAATTTTCATTAAAGAACAATGTTCAAGCAAACATATCAAAAAAATTTTTAAAGGGGCAGAAAATATATTGTAGGGGTGAAAAAGGCAAACGTTTCGGCCACAAATGGGGGCCCTCTTCAGTGCCAAATTTAATGTACTTAGTGTCTAAGCTGTAAACGTGCAAGAAAAGTTATTAGCACTAACATTAGATTTTTTTTTTGTTTTGTTTTTGTTTTTTTGGTATTTTTTAATGATATTTTATAAACATGCAAAACTTATGTGAGAAAGGAAGATGGTAAGCTCCAAGGCATCTAGGAACCAGACCGCTCCAAAACACAGCCTTAAAAAAGTGTGAGAACTCCTACCTTGCGGATTAGTCCTATGTGAACATATATTCGCATAAACAAGCCGCGAAGCGTTCAATATATTACATACGCGAATATTTCTCGCGGAATATAATCTCTGAGAATTTTGAATTTCGCGCCCTGTGTTGTTTATCAAATGATGGATTCTCTAAACACGTTCCTCAACGCTACATAAAATTTATACACGCGAGTTTACTTTCGGAAATAAATACGATTTTTAACTATATTTAACGTCTTACATATGAGATTCATCAGGATTGGTCCTATTTGAACATCAATTTGCATAAACAAGCCGCAAAGCTTTCTATATATTAAATACGCGAATACTTTTCGCGGAATATAATCTCCGAGATTTTTGAGTTTCGCGCCCCGTGCCGTTTACCGAATGATGGATTCTTTCAACAGGTACTCAACGCTACATTAAAATTTTTACACGCGAGTTTACTTTTGGGAAATAATTACGATTTTTATGTATATTTAACGTCTCATATATGAGATTCGTCAGGATTAGTCCTATGTGAACATATACTCGCATAAACAAGCCGTGAAGCGTTCAATATATTATATACGCGAATATTTCTCGCGGAATATAATATCTGAGAATTTTGAATTTCGCGCCCCGTGTCGTTTATCAAATGTTGGATTCTTTAAACACATTCTCAACGCTACATAAAATTTATACACGCGAGTTTTACTTATGAAATAAATACGACTTTTATTAACAGTTAACGTATCTTATGTGAGATTGCTCAACGTTGGTTCGATGCGACTATTAAATCGCATTAACAAGCCGCGAAGCGTTCAATATATTACATACGCGAATATTTCTCGTGGAATATAATCTCTGAGAATTTTGAATTTCGCGCCCCGTGTCGTTTATCAAATGATGGATTCTTTAAACACATTCTCAACGCTACATAAAATTTATACACGCGAGTTTTACTTATGAAATAAATACGACTTTTATTAACAGTTAACGTATCTTATGTGAGATTGCTCAACGTTAGTTCGATGCGAATATTAAATCGCATTAACAAGCCGCGAAGCGTTCACTATATTACATACGCTAATACTTCTCGCTGATTTAAAGCAATTGAGAATTATTTTGATTCAACGCCGGTTTAAAATTATGAATACATTCTTTACTTAATTAACGCTACATAATAACGTACATACGCGAGTGGTACCTTTAAAAGAAATGCGATTTTTATACGTATTCTTATCATCTTAAATATGATATTTTTGTTTTAATCCGAACATAAAATTTTTATAAGTATAAATTTTTATAAATATAAAATTTTTATGAATATAAGATTTTTATAAATATAAAATAATGCATTTTTAGATAAACTAACTGAATAAGACATAGCCCTTTTCATTGTTTTGCAACTCTCTTTCTAAGAATATGTTTTTTAATCATCACATTTTATTTTATTCCAAAATTACTTCCTCCGAGGGTCTCTCTCAACATGTGGTCTGACACCCTTCTTTCTCTCTCACCGCTCTCCGAACACTTAAGCGTACTCGGGTCCCGAGTTTCCAGGACATAGACCGTGTATGGGGTTTGTTTATGCGTTTGTAACTTGACCCTCCACAACAAATTTTCACTGTATATATTAAAATTTTATGCTAGTTTTCAAATGGTACTGCTCTCTTCTCAAATCAGTTTCCTTTTTGACACCAAACAGAGTGTGTGGCTACTTCTATCTGCCGCCTCTGTGTCTTAAAGGAAAATAGAAGATTAAATATTGAAATAAAAACTATCAATTTTTGATTTTGCCCTTCAACGAAAAATCTGTTTCCGTCCGGGTTCGTGTTTTGTGATTTTGTGAAGTGCTTACATCTTGTGGGTAAAAAGCTTATTTGACAATACTTTTAGAAAGGTATTGTATTTATAGTGAACATCACTCCCGGAATGTAATTACCAATCATAATTACGCGATAATGCGAAGAATAAGTTTCTCTGGATATTTTAAATTCACCTATAAGATATATGCGTAAAAATCTTTGTTAGAAATACTTTTTCAAAAGTGTTTTATTTATAGTAGAGCAATTCCATAATGCAATTATTGATCCTGAAAACGCGTAAACCCGAAAAATAAAAAAATTTTTAGAATTTTTAAGATATTTTAAATTGACATGTGAGATATATGCGTAAAAACCTAAGTTGACAATACTTTTTCAAAAGTATTGTATTTATAGTGAACATCACTCCCGGAATGTAATTACCAATCATAATTACGCGATAATGCGAAGAATAAGTTTCTCTGGATATTTTAAATTCACCTGTATGATGTACGCGTAAAAAACTTTAACACTTTATCGAAAGTATTTTATTTATAGTAAAGCAATCCCATAATGCAATTACTGAACCTGAAATCGCGAAAACATGAAATATAAAAAAATTTTAAATCATTTTAAATTGTCATTTAAGATGCATGCGTAAAAAAAATTTTTTTACAATACTTATTCAAAGGTATTGTATTCATAGTAGAAATCAATCCCGCAATGCAATTATAAAAGATATTTAATGCCCGAGTGGTGGAGTCACAGGTCCTAGGACCCAGGTCCCCCTTTTTCTTTATATTATTATGACCCTCTTTTAGTATAGGGTTATAAATCTTGGAAAGGTTTTCCACGTCTGTTCTCAGGATCACCGCATCATCTGTACCTACGATATGGCACATCTCCAACAATAATCCTTTTTTATAGTTCTCTTCATTAGCTAGAATTATGGTTTTATCAAAATCAAAAAAATGGTCCTTCTGAATTGTATGTTTCGTTAGTGCATTTTGTTTATTGGGGCTTTCTCTAATGTTATTTTTCAGTGTTCCATGCAAAGGGAATGAGTGCAAAGCCGTCTATATAGGTCAAACAAAACGGTTCCTCAAAAACAGACTAAAAGAACACAAAAATAACATTAGAGAAAGCCCCAATAAACAAAATGCACTAACGAAACGAACGACATCTTATTCTTCGCGTTATCGCGTAATTATGA
>JAPYXD010000632.1:0-10374 GCA_030998225.1 Diplolepis rosae
CAGCTTAAGTTCCCTGAGGAAGATGTTTTTTACGCACCTGGCCTACTAATTATAATTTTCAAAATGACGGGATCTCAAAAATATGTACAAGTTATCTGAAATTTCAGTTCTCAGGTTAAGTTCCCTGAGGCAGATGTTTTTTAAGCACCTGGAATACTAAATATAATTTTCTAAATGACGGGATCTCTTATATATGAACAAGGTATCTGCATTTTCAGTTCTCAGCTTAAGTTCCCTGAGGAAGATGTATTTTAGACACTCCTGGACTACTAGATATAATTTTTAGAATGAATGGACCACTGAAATACCTATTCGGGTATCGTATATTTTCAGTTCTTAGCTTAAGTTCCCTGAGGAAGATTTTTTTTAAGCACCTGGACTACTAAATATAATTTTCTAAATGACGGGATCTCTTAAATATGAACTAGTTATTTTAATTTTCAGTTCTCAACTTAAGTTCCCTGAGGAAGATGTATCTTAGGTACTTGGACATACTAGATATAATTTTAGAATGACTGGACAACTGAAATACAATTCGGATATCTTCAATTTCAGTTCTCAGCTTAACTTCCCTGAAAAGAAGATGTTTTTTAGGCAAATGGACTACTAAATATAATTTTTAAAATGACGGGATCTCTAAAATATGAAATAGGTATCTTAATTTTCAGTTCTCAGCTTAAGCTCCCTGAGGAAAATGTATTTTAGGCACTTCAACTACTAGATATAATTTTTAGAATGACTGGACCACTGAAATAACATTCGGATATCTTATATTTCATTTCTTAGCTTAAGTTCCCCGATCAATATTTTTTTTAAGCACCTGGACTACAAAATATAATTTTCAAAATGACGGGAACTCTAAAATATGTACAAGGTATCTGAATTTTCAGTTCTCAGATTAAGTTCCCTGAGGAAAATGCTTTTTAAGCACCTGGACTACTAAATATAATTCTCAAAATGACGGGATCTCTTAAATATGAACAAGCTAGCAGAATTTTCAGTTCACAACTTAAGTTCCCTGAGGAAGATGTTTTTTACGCACCTGGACTACTAATTATAATTTCCAAAATGACGGCATCTCTAAAATATGTACAAGGTATCTGAATTTTCATTTCTCAGGTTAAGTTCCACAGGAAGAATGTTTTTTAAGCACCTGGACTACTAAATATAATTTTCTAAATGACGGGATCTCTTAAATATGAACGAGGTATCTTAATTTTTCAGTTCTCAGCTTAAGTTCCCTAGGGAAGATGTATTTTAGGCACTTCGACTACTAGATATAATTTTTATATTGACTGGACCACTGAAATAAGATTTGGATATCTGATATTTCAGTTCTTAGCTTAAGTTCCCTGAGGAAGATGTTTTTTAAGCACCTGGACAACTAAATATAATTTTCAAAATGACGGGATCTCTAAAATATAAACTAGTTATTTTAATTTTCAGTTCTCAACTTAAGTTCCCTGAGGAAGATGTATCTTAGGTACTTGGCATACTAGATATAATTTTTAGAATGACTGGACAACTGAAATACAATTCGGATATCTTCAATTTCAGTTCTCAGCTTAACTTCCCTGAAGAAGATGTTTTTTAGGCAAATGGACTACTAAATATAATTTTTAAAATGACGGGATCTCTAAAATATGAACTGGGTATCTTATTTTTCAATTCTCAGCTTTAGTTCCCTGATTATGATGTATTTTAGGCACTTGGACTACTAGAAATAATTTTTAAAATGACTGGACCACTGATATACCATTCGGATATCTTAAATTTCGGTTCTCAGCTTAAGTTCCCTGAGGAAGATGTATTTTAAGCACCTGGAATACTAAATATAATTTTCAAAATGACGGGATCTCTAAAATATGAACTAGGTATCTTAATTTTCAGCTCTCAACTTAAGTTCCCTGAAGAAGATGTTTTTTAAGCACCTGGACTACTAAGTAATTTTAAAAATGACGGGATCTCCCTAAAATATGAACTGGGTATCTTATTTTTCAATTCTCAGCTTAAATTCCCTGATTATGATGTATTTTAGGCACTTGGACTACTAGAAATAATTTTTATAATGACTGGACCACTGATATAACATTCGAATATCTTAAATTTCGGTTCTCAGCTTAAGTACCCTGAGGAAGATGTATTTTAAGCACCTGGAATACTAAATATAATTTTTAAAATGACGGGATCTCTAAAATATGAACTAGGTATCTTAAATTTCAATTCTCAGCTTAAGTTCCCTGAGGAAGATTTTTTTTAAGCACCGGGGCTACTAAATATAATTTTCAAATTTAAGGGATCTGCAAAAAATGAACAAGGTATCTGAATTTTCGGTTCTCAGCTTAAGTTCCCTGAGAAAGGTGTATTTTAAGCACATGGACTACTTAATATAATTTTCAAAATGACGGGATCTCTAAAATATGAACTAGGTATCTTAATTTTCAGTTCTCAGCTTAAGTTCCCTGAGGAAGATGTATTTTAGGCACTTGGACTATAATTTTTAGAATGACTAAACCACTGAAATACCATTCGCATATCTTATATTTCAGTTCTTAGCTTAATTTCCCTGAGGATGATGTTTTTTAAGCACCTGGACTATTAAATATAATTTTCAAAATGACCAGGATCTCTTAAATATGAACAAGGTATCTCAATTTTCAGTTCTCAGCTAAAGTTCCCTGAGGAATATGTATTTAAAAGCACCTGGACTACTAAATATAATTTTCTAAATGACAGGATCTCTTAAATATGAACAAGGTATCTGAATTATCGGTTTCTCAGCTTAAGTTCCCTGAGGAAGTTTTATTTTAAGCACTTCGACTACTAGATATAATTTTGAGAATGACTGGACCACTGAAATACCATTCGGATATCGTATATTTCAGTTCTTAGCTTAAGTTCCCTGAGGAAGATGTTTTTTACGCACCTGGACTACTAATTATAATTTTCAAAATGACGGCATCTCTAAAATATGTACAAGGTATCTGAATTTTCACTTCTCAGATTAAGTTCCCTGAGGAAGATGTTTTTTAAGCACCTGGACTGCTAAATATAATTTTCTAAATGACGGGATCTCTTAAATATGAACAAGGTATCTGAATTTTCAGTTCTCAGCTTAAGTTCCCTGAGGAAGATGTATTTTAGGCACTTCGACTACTAGATATAATTTTTAGAATGACTGGACCACTGAAATAATATTCAGATATCGTATATTTCCAGTTCTTAGCTTATGTTCCCTGAGGAAGATGTTGTTTAAGCACCTGGACTACTAATTATATTTTTCAAAATGACGGGATCTCTAAAATATGTACAAGGTATCTGAATTTTCACTTCTCAGATTAAGTTCCCTGAGGAAGATGTTTTTTAAGCACCTGGACTACTAAATATAATTTTCTAAATGACGGGATCTCTTAAATATGAACAAGGTCTCTGAATTTTCAGTTCTCAGCTTAAGTTCCCTGAGGAAGATGTATTTTAGGCACTTCGACTACTAGATATAATTTATAGATTGACTGGACCACTGAAATACCATTCGGATATCTTATACTTCAGTTCTTAGCTTAAGTTCCCTGATCAAGATTTTTTTTAAGCACCTGGACTACTAATTATAATTTTCAAAATGACGGGATCTCTAAAATATGTACAAGGTATCTGAATTTTCAGTTCTCAGATTAAGTTCCCTGAGGAAGATGCTTTTTAAGCACCTGGACTACTAAATATAATTCTCAAAATGACGGGATCTCTTAAATATGAACAAGGTATCTGAATTTTTTCAGTTCTCAGCTTAAGTTTCCTGAAGAGGATGTTTTTTAAGCACCTGAACTACTAAATATAATTTTCTAAATGACGGGATCTCTTAAATATGAACAAGGTATCTGAATTTTCAGTTCTCAGCTTAAGTTCCCTGAGGAAGATGTATTTTAGGCACTCCGACTACTAGATATATAATTTTAGAATGACTGGATGACTGAAATACCATTCGAGGATATCGTATATGTTCAGTTCTTAGCTTAACTTCCCTGAGGAAGATGTTTTTTAAAGCACCTGGACTACTAAATATAATTTTCAAAATGACGGGATCTCTAAAATATGTACAAGGTATCTGAATTTTCAGTTCTCAGATTAAGTTCCCTGAGGAAGATGCTTTTTAAGCACCTGGACTACTAAATATAATTCTCAAAATGACGGGATCTCTTAAATATGAACAAGGTATCTGAATTTTCAGTTCTCAGCTTAAGTTTCCTGAACAGGATGTTTTTTCGCACCTGGACTACTAAATATAATTTTTAAAATGACAGAATATCTAAAATATGAACTAGTTATCTTAATTTTCAGTTCTCAGCTTAAGTTCCCTGAGGAAGATGTATTTTAGGCACTCCCACTACTAGATATAATTTTTAGAATTACTGGACCACTGAAATACCATTCGGATATCGTATATTTCAGTTCTTAGCTTAACTTCCCTGAGGAAGATGTTTTTTAAGCACCTGGACAACTAAATATAATTTTCAAAATGACGGGATCTCTAAAATATGTACAAGGTATCTGAATTTTCAGTTCTCAGGTTAAGGTCCCTGAGGAAGATGTTTTTTAAGCACCTGTGGACTACTAAATGTAATTTTCTAAATGACGGGATCTCTCAAATATGAACAAGTTATCTGAATTTTTGATTTCTCAGCTTAAGTTCACTGAGGAAGATGTATTTATAGGCACTTGGACTAATAGATATAATTTTTAGAATGACTGGACCACTGATATACCGACTGGATATCTTAAATTTCAGTTCTCAGCTTAAGTTCCCTGAGGAAGATATTTTTTAAGCACCTGGACTACTAAATATAATTTTCTAAATGACGGGATCTCTTGAATATGAACAAGGTATCTGAATTTTCAGTTCTCAGCTTAAGTTCCCTGAGGAAGATGTATTTTAGGAACTTCGACTACTAGATATAATTTTTAGAATGACTGGACCAGTGAAATACCATTCGGATATCGTATATTTCAGTTCTTAGCTTAAGTTCCCTGAGGAAGATGTTGTTTAAGCACCTGGACTACTAATTATATTTTTCAAAATGACGGGATCTCTAAAATATGTACAAGGTATCTGAATTTTCAGTTCTTAGCTTAAGTTCCCTAAGGAAGATGTTGTTTAAGCACCTGGACTACTAATTATATTTTTTCAAAATGACGGGATCTCTAAAATATGTACAAGGTATCTGAATTTTCAGTTCTCAGGTTAAGTTCCCTGAGGAAGATGTTTTTTAAGCACCTGGACTACTAAATATAATTTTCTAAATGACGGGATCTCTTAAATATGAACAAGGTATCTGAATTTTCAGTTCTCAGCTTAAGTTCCCCGAGGAATATGTATTTTAGGCACTTCGACTACTAGATATAATTTATAGAATGACTCGACCACTGAAATACCATTCGGATATCTTATGTTCAGTTCTTAGCTTAAGTTCCCTGATCAGATTTTTTTTTTAAGCACCTGGACTACTAATTATAATTTTCAAAATGACGGCGTCTCTAAAATATGTACAAGGTATCTGAATTTTTCAGTTCTCAGATTAAGTTCCATGAGGAAAATGCTTTTTAAGCACCTGGACTACTAAATATAATTCTCAAAATGACTGGATCTCTTAAATATGAACAAGCTATCAGAATTTTCAGTTCTCAACTTAAGTTCCCTGAGGAAGATGTTTTTTACGCACCTGGACTACTAATTATAATTTTCAAAATGACGGCATCTCTAAAATATGTACAAGGTATCTGAATTTTCAGTTCTCAGGTTAAGTTCCCTGAGGAAGATGTTTTTTAAGCACCTGGACTACTAAATATAATTTTTAAAATGACGGGATCTCTAAAATATGAACAAGGAATCTGAATTTTCAGTTCTCAGCTTAAGTTCCCTGAGGAAGATGTATTTTAGGCACTTCGACTACTAGATATAATTTCTAGAATGACTGGACCACTGAAATAATATTCAGATATCGAATATTTCAGTTCTTAGCTTATGTTCCCTGAGGAAGATGTTGTTTAAGCACCTGGACTACTAATTATATTTTTCAAAATGACGGGATCTCTAAAATATAAACTAGGTATCTGAATTTTCAGTTCTCAGGTTAAAGTTCCCTGAGGAAGATGTTTTTTAAGCACCTGGACTACTAAATATAATTTTCTAAATGACGGGATCTCTTAAATATGAACAAGGTATCTGAATTTTCAGTTCTCAGCTTAAGTTCCCTGAGGAAAATGTATTTTAGGCACTTCAGACTACTAGATATAATTTATAGATTGACTGGACCACTGAAATACCATTCGGATATCTTATACTTCAGTTCTTAGCTTAAGTTCCCTGATCAAGATTTTTTTAAGCACCTGGACTACTAATTATAATTTTCAAAATGACGGGATCTCTAAAATATGTACAAGGTATCTGAATTTTCAGTTCTCAGCTTAAGTTCCCTGAGGAAGATGGTTTTTTAGCACCTGGACTACTGGATATAATTTTGAAAATGACGGGATCTCTTAAATATGAACAAGGTATCTGAACTTTCAGTTCTCAGCTTAAGTTTCCTGAAGAAGATGTTTTTTAAGCACCTGAACTACTAAATATAATTTTCTAAATGACGGGATCTCTTAAATATGAACAAGGTATCTTAATTTTCAGTTCTCAGCTTAAGTTCCCTGAGGAATATGTATTTTAGGCACTTGGACTACTAGATATATTTTTTAGAAAGACTGGATGACTGAAATACCATTCGGATATCGTATATTTCAGTTCTTAGCTTAACTTCCCTGAGGAAGATGTTTTTAAGCACCTGGACTACAAAATATAATTTTCAAAATGACGGGATCTCTAAAATATGTACAAGGTATCTGAATTTTCAGTTCTCAAATTAAGTTCCGTGAGGAAGAGGTTTTTTAGGCACCTGGACTGCTAAATATAATTATCAAAATGACGGGATCTCTTAAATATGAACAAGGTATCTGAACTTTCAGTTCTCAGCTTAAGTTCCCTGAAGAAGATGTTTTTTAAGCACCTGGACTACTAAATATAATTTTTAAAATGACAGAATATCTAAAATATGAACTAGTTATCTTAATTTTCAGGTCTCAGCTTAAGGTCCCTGAGGAAGATGTATTTTAGGCACTCCCACTACTAGATATAATTTTTAGAATTACTGGACCACTGAAATACCATTCGGATATCGTATATTTCAGTTCTTAGCTTAACTTCCCTGAGGAAGATGTTTTTTAAGCACCTGGACAACTAAATATAATTTTCAAAATGACGGGATCTCTAAAATATGTACAAGGTATCTCTAAAATATGTACAAGGTATCTGAATTTTCAGTTCTCAGGTTAAGGTCCCTGAGGAAGATGTTTTTTAAGCACCTGGACTACTAAATGTAATTTTCTAAATGACGGGATCTCTCAAATATGAACTAGTTATCTGAATTTTCAGTTCTCAGCTTAAGTTCACTGAGGAAGATGCATTTGTAGGCACTGCGACTACTAGATATAATTTTTAGAATGACTGGACCACTGATATACCATTCGGATATCGTATATTTCAGTTATTAGCTTATGTTCCCTGACGAATATTTTTTTTTAAGCACCTGGACTAATAAATATAATTTTCTAAACGACGGGATCTCTTAAATATGAACAAGGTATCTGAACTTTCAGTTCTCAGCTTAAGTTCCCTGAAGAAGATGTATTTTAGGCACTTCGTAACTACTAGATATAATTTTTAGAATGACTGGACCAGTGAAATACCATTCGGATATCGTATATTTCAGTTCTTAGCTTAAGTTCCTGAGGAAGATGTTGTTTAAGCACCTGGACTACTAATTATATTTTTCAAAATGACGGGATCTAAAATATGTACAAGGTATCTGAATTTTCAGTTCTTAGCTTAAGTTCCCTAAGGAAGATGCTGTTTAAGCACCTGGACTACTGATGCTGCTTTTTCAAAATGACGGGATCTCTAAAATATGTACAGGGTATCTGAATTTTCAGTTCTCAGGTTAAGTTCCCTGAGGAAGATGTTTTTTAAGCACCTGGACTACTAAATATAATTTTCTAAATGACGGGATCTCTTAAATATGAACAAGGTATCTCGAATTTTCAGTTCTCAGCTTAAGTTCCCCGAGGAATATGTATTTTAGGCACTTCGACTACCAGATATAATTTATAGAATGACCTCGACCACTGAAATACCATTCGGATATCTTATATTTCAGTTCTTAGCTTAAGTTCCCTGATCAAGATTTTTTTTTAAGCACCTGGACTGCTAATTATAATTTTCAAAATGACGGCGATCTCTAAAATATGTACAAGGTATCTGAATTTTCAGTTCTCTGATTAAGTTCCCTAGAGGAAGATGCTTTTTAAGCACCTGGACTGCTAACATAGTAATTCTCAAAATGACGGGATCTCTTAAATATGAACAAGGTATCTGAATTTTCAGTTCTCAGCTTAAGTTCCCTGAGGAGGATGTTTTTTAGGCACTCCGGACTACTAGATTATAATTTTCAGAATGACGGGATCTCTGAAATACCGTTCAGGTTATCTGAATTTTCAGTTCTCAGGTTAAGTTCCGTGAGGAAGATGTTTTTTAAGCACCTGGAATCACTAAATATAATTTTCTAAATGACGGGATCTCTTAAATATGAACAAGGTATCTGAATTTTCAGTTCTCAGCTTAAGTTCCCTGAGGAAGGTGTATTTTAGGCACTCCGACTACTAGATATAATTTTTAGAATGACTGGACCACTGAAATACCATTCGGGTATCGTATATTTCAGTTCTTAGCTTAAGTTTCCCTGAGGAAGATGTTTTTTACGCACCTGGACTACTAATTATAATTTTCAAAATGACGGGATCTCTTAAATATGAACTAGGAATCTGAATTTTCAGTTCTCAGCTTAAGTTCCCTGAAGAGGATGTATTTTAAGCACCTGGACTACTAAATATAATTTTCTAAATGACGGGATCTCTTAAATATGAACAAGGTATCTGAATTTTCAGATCTCAGCTTAAGTTCCCTGAGGAAGATGTATTTTAGGCACTTCGAATACTAGATACAATTTTTAGAATGATTGGACCACTGAAATAACATTTGGATATCGTATATTTCAGTTCTTAGCTTAAGTTCCCTGAGGAAGATGTTGTTTAAGCACCTGGATTATTAATCATATTTTTCAAAATGACGGGATCTCTAAAATATGTACAAGGTATCTGAATTTTCAGTTCTCAGGTTAAGTTCCCTGAGGATGATGTTTTTAAGCACCTGGACTACTAAATATAATTTTCTAAATGACGGGATATCTTAAATATGCACAAGGTATCTGAATTTTCAGTTCTCAGCTAAAGTTCCCTGAGGAATATGTATTTTAAGCACCTGGACTTCTAAATATAATTTTGAAAATGACGGGATCTCTAAAATATGAACAAGGTATCTCAATTTTCAGTTCTGAGCTAAAGTTCCCTGAGGAATATGTATTTAAAGCACCTGGACTACTAAATATAATTTTCAAGATGACGGGATCTCTTAAATATGAACAAGTTATCTGAATTTTCAGTTCTCAGCTTAAGTTCACTGAGGAAGATGTATTTATAGGCACTTGGACTAATAGATATAATTTTTAGAATGACTGGACCACTGATATACCATTCGGATATCTTAAATTTCAGTTCTCAGCTTAAGTTCCCTGAGGATGATATTTTTTAAGCACCTGGACTACTAAATATAATTTTCTAAATGACGGGATCTCTTGAATATGAACAAGGTATCTGAATTTTCAGTTCTTAGCTTAAGTTCCCTGAGGAAGATGTTGTTTAAGCACCTGGACTACTAATTATATTTTTCAAAATGACGGGATCTCTAAAATATGTACAAGGTAGCTTAATTTTCAGTTATCAGCTTAAGTTCCCTGAGGAAGATGTTTTTTAAGCACCAGGACTACTAAATATAATTTTTTAAATGACGGGATCTCTTAAATATGAACAAGGTATCTGATTTTTCAGTTCTCCGCTTAAGTTCCCCGAGGAATATGTATTTTAGGCACTTCGACTACTAGATATAATTTATAGAATGACTCGACCACTGAAATACCATTCGGATATCTTATATTTCAGTTCTTAGCTTAAGTTCCCTGATCAAGATTTTTTTTAAGCACCTGTACTACTAATTATAATTTTCAAAATGACGGGATCTCTAAAATATGTACAACGTATCTGAATTTTCAGTTCTCAGATTAAGTTCCCTGAGGAAAATGCTTTTTAAGCACCTGGACTACTAAATATAATTCTCAAAATGACGGGATCTCTTAAATATGAACAAGCTATCAGAATTTTCAGTTC